>JAVGWX010000007.1:5379949-5709949 GCA_036924085.1 Ariolimax columbianus | reverse complement strand
GAAGAAAGGGCTAGAGGAGATCAGAAAGGCATTTGTGTATTCATCATCATCATATGCGTCTCAATCTCTGTAGACCATGCGCGTGGTGCCCTGTGAGTTTTGTTCAGCTCTGTCTCCTGTATTTCAACACAGTCTGCTATGACTATAAAGGCCGATCCGCGGGTGACAGTCCCTGCCACAGATCGTACAGCAAGGCTGAGGAGACTGGCTTACAGGAGTGTTCTTTGATCTTTTTAGCTTTCCTCTTTTCTCTGCAACCAGAAGGCTTTTACGAGCGCCAGCAGCCACTATGCTGTCTGTCTTCATATAACTTGATTCTGAGCATCAAAGACGGCGAGTGCATGCTGGGAGAGTTTGCTCTCTGTAAGACCGTATTATGTGACGACACTCTCTCTCCCCTTTCTCCCTCGAACGAGAGAGTGCCATAAGCGTACGATAGGAGCAGGGAGAAGTAGATCCCAAAGAGCGTCGGAGCGAGCATATATCCCTGCCTCTCTTCACTCAATGGTCAAATAGTTCTAAGATGATCTATCGTTAGATCGAGTCCGTCATGTCAGTGTGACAAGAAATAATCATATTGCGCAGTTGTTGTTTTGCTGTTGTTTTTGTTTTGTTTTGTGGGTATTTTGTTGTTGTTTTTGGGTTTGTTTGTTGTTTGTTTGTTTTTTTTGTTTTTTTTTTTTTGGGGGGGGGGAGAAGGGGAAGGATCTTCTCAAGATGTTCTAATAGACCCTTTCTACTAACCAAATCGAATGCCTCGGTTAGGTCTAGAAACAAAATAAAGAGCGGCCAGGCCCTGTTCTCTGCACTTCTTCTGGATTTGGCGAAGAGAGAAAGTCATGTCCGTTGTCAAGCTACCTACTCTAAAGCCACACTGGGATTCTGGGTACAGCCTGTCTATGAGAAGTCTCAGCCGTTGGAGTAGCATGCGGACGTGCACGTTGCCTACAACGCACATGAGCCAGATCCTACTATAATAATTGCAGTCTCCGCGGCCATCTTTGTTTTCGTAAATCCTCACATCGATGGCGTCACGCATATTTTGGGGGACTGCCCCTTCCTCCCAGCAGAGGCAAAGGAAGTCATACATCGGCTGGTCTAGTGCTGATTTCCCGCATTTTATGGCTTCGGGTGGGATACCATCTCCCCCTGGTGCTTTCAGAGGTAGTTGATAGCCTAATCAAACTCATCCAGAGTAGGTGGTCAGTATTTTGTATTAAAACATATGAAAAACAGCGTTAGAAAACAGATTTGAAACTCTCCTGTCCCAATAGATCTAGCGAGGAGATCTGAAACTCTCGTGTCTCAATAGATCTAGCGAGGAGATCTGAAACTTTCGTGTCCCAATAAATCTAGCTAGGAGATCTGAAACTCTCGTGTCTCAATAGATCTAGCGAGGAGATCTGAAACTTTCGTGTCCCAATAAATCTAGCTAGGAGATCTGAAACTTTCGTGTCCCAATAAATCTAGCTAGGAGATCTGAAACTCTCGTGTCTCAATAGATCTAGCGAGGAGATCTGAAACTCTCGTGTCTCAATAAATCTAGCTAGGAGATCTGAAACTCTCGTGTCCCAATAGATCTAGCGAGGAGATCTGAAACTCTCGTGTCCCAATAGATCTAGCGAGGAGATCTGAAACTCTCGTGTCCCAATAAATCTAGCTAGGAGATCTGAAACTCTCGTGTCCCAATAGATCTAGCGAGGAGATCTGAAACTCTCGTGCCCCAATAGATCTAGCGAGGAGATCTGAAACTCTCGTGCCCCAATAGATCTAGCGAGGAGATCTGAAACTCTCGTGCCCCAATAGATCTAGCGAGGAGATCTGAAACTCTCGTGCCCCAATAGATCTAGCTAGGAGATCTGAAACTCTCGTGTCCCAATAGATCTAGCGAGGAGATCTGAAACTCTCGTGCCCCAATAGATCTAGCGAGGAGATCTGAAACTCTCGTGCCCCAATAGATCTAGCTAGGAGATCTGAAACTCTCGTGCCCCAATAGATCTAGCTAGGAGATCTGAAACTCTCGTGTCCCAATAGATCTAGCGAGGAGATCTGAAACGCTCGTGTCCCAATAGATCTAGCGAGGAGATTTGAAACTCTCGTGCCCCAATAGATCTAGCGAGGAGATCTGAAACTCTCGTGCCCCAATAGATCTAGCGAGGAGATTATATGAAAAGCACAGTGCGTGAATAAAGACCTCAAGGTGGTCAGAAAGTTTTGTTTCGTGGCAGACCTAATAGCAGAGACGAAACTACAGCAGCCCCAGAAGACGCCGGAGATCCAGAAGCTGGGAATTTAGATCTGCCTGTTTGGTTAGGTTACGTTAGAAAAGAAGAAACCAGACTAATTGTATCGGGGGAGAGAACAGGGAAGTTTAAGAGGGAAGCCATCTGTGTGACAGGAATAAGGACTCATTTGATTGTGTAATAATAGTGTGCAAGACTAGACTTAGGAGTACAGGACGAAGCAGTGGAAGTAGGAACATATCTTATATATGTTGCTGTTGTTGTTGTTGTTGTTGTTTCGAATGGCCACAATGAGTAGATTACTGTTATGTGCGCCCTGAAAAGGGCGATAAGTGACGAGTTGCAGTAACTTTCCTCCCATCTCGAGCGTGCTGATGAAGGTGGACCGTGGTCCTTCAGGCGGTTGTGCTATGCTTCGTTTCATTTGCTTGTCACTCACTACTACGGAGATCAGGTCGAACCTCACCTTGTTAGCCAGACTGTTGTTCTCGACAACAGCCCGTTTCCAGGACGACCAACGAGGAGGTCAGGTGAGTGTCTTGGCCAGTATATTTCTCCTGACCCTGGCTAACATTCTCTGATCAGTGTGTTTTGTCTGACCAGACGTTAGCCTCATCGTCCCGTCAGGTGAGGGTCTTGGCCAGTATATTTCTCCTGACCCTGGCTAACATTCTCTGATCAGTGTGTTTTGTCTGACCAGACGTTAGCCTCATCGTCCCGTCAGGTGAGGGTCTTAGCCAGTTTATTTCTCCTGACCCTGGCTAACATTCTCTGATCAGTGTGTTTTGCCTGACCAGACGTTAGCCTCATCGTCTCTGTTCTCATTAATAGATTGTCTTGTTGAACTAAAAGCAAAACCAGTTTTATTGTGTAGTATGTCGTGTGTCAGGTATAAATTATATAAATAACAACAAAGTGAGAGCACACGCCTTCAACAGCCTGGTCATACCAGTCATTGGGCATAACTGCGAGGTGTTGAACTTACGACAAAGTAACATTGCGCAGCTCTAAGTTACCCAACGATCGATGAAGCGTATAACACTGTGACTTTCACTACGAGACCACATCTGCAACACCGCCACCACCAGGAGTCAAACATACTTCAATGGCGTCGCAGATACGGCGTTGCTAAGAAAGTACAAGTGGGTAGGCCACGTGGTACACATGCCTGACAATGGATGGACACGTAAAGTGACGTCATGGTGGCCCTACACCTATTATGTCACCCCTGACGTCAACCAATGAGATCGAGAGATGGTCTGGAACAAGACCTTGGCCGGCGTGGTACTTAATGACACAGGACAGAGATGAGTTTAGCCTACGTTTGGCTACCTGGCATATGGCACATAATGTGCCTGAGTGAACACCAGGCTTACAGTAATACAGTATATGCAATAAAGATGTTCATATGTTGTGAAGCGGGAGATCGTTAAAGTTGTGTAAAAAATATGAAGTAAGACTGAAAGGCTGGAATAATACATTAAGGCTACTATTCGTGCATTGCTAATACTGTAAGCGCCACTAATAATACTATGACTACTGTTAATACTACATCCACTACTAATACTACATCCACTACAACTGCTACTAATACTGCTACCACTACAATTGCTACTAATACTACATTCACTACAACTGCTACTAATACTACATCCACTACAACTGCTACTAATACTACATCCACTACAACTGCTACTAATACTACATCCACTACAACTGCTACTAATACTACATTCACTACAACTGCTACTAATACTACATTCACTACAACTGCTACTAATACTACATCCACTACAACTGCTACTACTACTACATTCACTACAACTACTACTAATACTACATCCACTACAACTGCTACTAATACTACATTCACTACAACTGTTACTAATACTACATCCACTACAACTGCTACTAATACTACATTCACTACAACTGCTACTAATACTACATCCACTACAACTACTACTAATACTACATTCACTACAACTGCTACTAATACTACATTCACTACAACTGCTACTAATACTACATCCACTACAACTACTACTAATACTACATTCACTACAACTGCTACTAATACTACATTCACTACAACTGCTACTAATACTACATCCACTACAACTACTACTAATACTACTACCACTACAGCTGTTACTATTACTATCACCATCCCCGCCAATGCTCCTAGAGTATGAATCAATAACTTTGCGTACACAAGGAAAGATCCAATGTCAGTGTGGCATGTGCCACCATTTTGTTCCGGTTTGATCATTACTTCCCTTGTGTTTCCTTCCGCTCGATCCTAGCTTTCCCTACCCTATTTATAATGTTAGAAAACAGACATCTGGAATAGGTCATGGCTGTGTTCATGTCGGTGCTCTATTGTACGGCGCAGTGAACGATGCTCTAAGAGAGTGCCGGACACATTGAACATTGTAAATGTATTGAAGTTTGAAACGCTTCACTTCCAGTGTTGACAGACCGTCAGACTGGATGGTTGATTGGATATTCGATCAGCCAGGTTTTCTCCTTCTGCATGTTGGACTGTAGAGTCCTTTCTTTTGTAACGCAATGACAAATGTGGCGGAAAACATTTGCTAATGAATGAAGATTAGCAGACTCTAGCTTCACATACATACTGATTAGTGGCGCAACTAGACCGAATTAAGTGTCAGCATCATTTAAATTATTTTACAAATAGACATTATATATCTGTAAATAGAACGTTCCAAGTTGTTTTACTCAACATTGCGTTGTAACAGAGCTAATTGTTTTTGTCACTGGAACCAATTATTACAAATGATTTGTAGTTCTTAGTTCTTGGTTGACCTGTACTTCTAAAGGGACAGATGTCCCTGTGCAGGTCCTAGCTCTGGTATGAGCTGGATATATAAGGGGAAAAGATTTCCTGCTTAGCCGGTTAGGCTTGAGCAGCTTAATACTCCGCTGCGTTTGGTGGTTAACCGATATGCAAGTTCATCTTAATAGACTCAAAAACTAAACCAAAGTAAACCCGCAGTCTGTTATGCGCCATCTATGCTGCTCTAAACAAACCATCTAACCATGTCCCGTGTTACGCCATGTCACACAGTTAATCGCCTCTAACGACATGCTCTCTGTGAGGCAGTGGTGCTATTCTTCTCCTTGTCACAAAGATCCCGCCTGAGCAGTCGGGAAATGATTTGAGGTAGAGCCGTGTAATAGACTCACTCAACCCTGTTTAATTATTCTAGCCACTGGGACCAATTATGTATAGACCTAAAGTAGGCTGTCTTCCTTATACTGATAAGTTGACCCTGAATTACTTACTAATATTATTCCTCTATAATTGGTACATTGCTGTAAATCTCCATTTTTTTCCAACATTATTACATAGTATTCATTCCAATCATCCGGTATTTTTCCCCTCTCCCAGACCTTACCGAGTAGATTGTATAATATATATATATTATATGTATATTTTGATCATTTTGAACTGATGGAAAATACTGGACAGATACTAGTAGAGCATGAAATACGGAGGACACGATGGCGATGGCTAGGCCATACATTACGGAAACCATTTGATAACATTACCAGACATGCTCTGTTCTGGAACTATAAGGCAAAAGAAGTAGAGGAAGACCAAGACTTTCACGGAAGAGGGGACTGGGAGCAAATATAAAAGTAGCAAACAAGACGTGGACAGAATTCGCTCATATGGCTCATGATAGGAAGACTTGGCGAGTATTTGTTGAGGACATATGCTCCACAGGGAGCTGACATGTAATTGATTGATTGATTGACTGACTGACTGATTGGTTGATTGATTGATTGATTGACTGAATTACTTACCCTGTATAAAAAAAAGTATATTAAACTCGAAAATGTATTTCTTCAGAATATAAAAAGAATGAATGAATTCTATAGCATAACTAGGTCAGTATGTAGCTACTTATCAGTCATGTCTGGCTATATGTTGATGCATGAGCTTATTTTCGCTTAACCTCTGGTAGATGTTCAGGTGGCATCTCTACGTGGATAGGTCTGTAGCTATCTCTTCCAAAGAAATCAGATCCATTTCGAGAGCCTTCATGTCCCGATTACACGCATCTTTTTGTTTGTTTGTTTGTTTTTTTGTGTTTTTTTTATTCGCCTTATTTCTCTGTTCCCCATGGCAGTGTGCGTTGTTCTGTGGTTTTTATTTTGCGCCTGTTGGCCCAGTGCATCCGATTCAGCATTCATGTTATGAAAGGGTCTACTTTCTCCTGCATTTTCTAAGGGTTTGCTTACCGGGGTAACGACCGGTGCTGTGATGGGAATCGAACCCAACACCTTCTTGTTGGAAGCTGTGTTAATTAACCCCTAGCCCACATCATCCCCCTTGCTGGTGTCACTTAACAAATTGTCTCATAGCTTTACACATCATAGTTCTCCTAGCTTTACACATCAAAGTTCTCCTAGCTTTACACAGCATAGTTCTCCTAGCTTTACACAGCATAGTTCTCCTAGCTTTACACAGCATAGTTCTCCTAGCTTTACACAGCATAGTTCTCCTAGCTTTACATTGCATAGTTCTCCTAGCTTTACACAGCATAGTTCTCCTAGCTTTACACAGCATAGTTCTCCTAGCTTTACACAGGGCCTTGTCAAGTCTGAATCCGCACCGCTCCAGGTTCACCTTCTTCAATACCTATTGGGATATTAAAGAAGCAACTTTAACCTATGGTGACATCGTCAGCTTCGAACAAGAAAACCAGCAACTACAGCAACAAAACCAGCATTTACATCAACAAAAACAGCAACTACAGCAACAAAACCAGCAACTACAGCAACAAAAACAGCAACTACATCAACAAAAACAGCAACTACATCAACAAAAACAGCAACAAAAACAAGGGAAATTCATCATCGACTATGTGTTTCTGAGACCTGAAATTGAATTTAAAAAACCGACACACTAACATATTAGGCAGGATCGAAGACGGGGGAAGATAGTTGGGCGTGGCGCTGTCTACCTCATTATGCAGAAAATTGAAGCCACGAAAGTACGAAAAGTAAAACTCCACACCCCAGTGTAGATGGACAAATACTACGTCAAGCCACCGGTCCAGACACACAAAGGTGGCTGGGATGGGGGTGGCAGGTAATAAAAGTCAACGAGTTTGAATTTCCACACCATTTTGTAGGCAAGGGATTCCATCCATCACTTACATCCTAGGATGCAGTTAGTTCCCTTTGAGTCTAGCAAGTGTCATAGAAAATCCTGACAGGTCATGACAATCGTTTAATCATTTAGAGTAGACCTAGCGAAAACAGTATTTGCCAGTGGTTAATCTTGTGTAACGTTTACAAGAAAAATAACCCAGACCATCTTAAAGTACAAGTTTAAAACAGAAGCTAGACTTAGTTGCGTCTCTTCTATCGAGAGATGCTAAGATCTGCTTGTCTTTATCTCGCCCCTTCCAGAAGTTTCTACAGCATCTGATAGTTGGCCCCATGCCCGTCTCTCCAAATTCAAATGTCAGACTAAACTCAATAACTGCTTTTCTTCTATCGGTGTATTAAGGTAATCTTGTCTTGCGCTTGTGGCTTATGTAGCCCGTTAGGGCTAGGAGACTAACATCGTTTCAGGTGAGACAAACTGATCAGACTATGTTAGTCAGGGTCAGGTGAGACATACTAATCAGACTATGTTAGTCATGGTCAGGTGAGACATACAGATCAGACTATGTAAGCCAGGGTCAGGTGAGACATACTGATCAGACTATGTTAGTCAGGGTCAGGTGAGACATACAGATCAGACTATGTTAGTCAGGGTCAGGTGAGACATACTGATCAGACTATGTTAGTCAGGGTCAGGTGAGACATACTGATCAGACTATGTTAGTCAGGGTCAGGTGAGACATACTGATCAGACTATGTTAGTCAGGGTCAGGTGAGACATACAGACCAGACTATGTTAGTCAGGGCCAGGTGAGACAAGTTACCTTGTTTTCGGATTCATGGAACAGCAAGATGTTGTGGAAGTAACTCCATTTTAAAATTCATGATGACGCCGGATTTGCATGGCCGTTAGACACAAAACACAGCATAACGAAACTTCGCATCTGTGAAAGTTTGGTGAATATGCATGGCTCTTCTTGGGTCATTGTGCATTACGGATGCCGTCCAATGACTCTGAATTGTGCAGACTTCTTGAGCTTCGTCCATGCGACTACATTCTCTCTTTCTATCTCTCTCTCTCTCTCTCTATTTCTTTCTCTTTCTGTCTCGCTTTCTCTGTCTCTTTCTCTCTCTCTCTCTCTCTCTCGTTCTCTTTCTCTCGCTATCTCAATCTATTTCAGCTTGAACAAATAAGGAAAAATATCGTTCTCTAACTGCAATCACTCACTCACATTACTTACTCACACAGACACGTTCCTCATCTCACATCCCTCACATAGACACGGTCCTCCTCTCTCGTCACTCACTCACTCACATCACTCACTCACGCAGATACGTTCCTCATCTCACATCACTCACTCACACAGATACGTTCCTCATCTCACATCACTCACTTACATAGACCCGGTTTTCCTCTCACGTCATACATTCCCTCACTCACTCACACTTTACTCTTGCTTCTTCTCCATCGACCGTTACACATAGAACAATCAGAGAATAATATCCTACCCCATCTTTTACAGCGCCGCCCCTGCCTGATGGTATTACCCAGCAAATTGAACCGTCAAATTCAATTGGTCACAGTTTGCATATCATTCTATCTTCGTGTGTTTACTGCTGATACTGCCATTTGTCGGATGAATCTATGTTGGTTCTCAGCTTGGGTGCATTGGCTGGTTTAGATCACCTGACTGTTCATTTGGTTGTGTTGTATGGATGTCTATGTATATATATATACACACACGTGCGTGCTTGCGTGCGTGTATGTGTGTGTGTGTGTGTTTGTGTTTGAGTGTGTGTGTGTGTGTGTGTGTTTGTGTTTGAGTGCGTGCGTGCGTGTATGTGTGTGTGTGTGTGTTTGTGTTTGAGTGTGTGTGTGTATGTGTTTGTGTTTGAGTGCGTGCGTGCGTGTATATGTGTGTGTGTGTGTGTTTGTGTTTGAGTGTGTGTGTGTGTGTATGTGTGTGTGTGTGTGTTTGTGTTTGAGTGCGTGCGTACGTGTATGTGTGTGTGTGTGTGTTTGTGTTTGAGTGTGTGTGTGTGTTTGTGTTTGAGTGCGTGCGTGCGTGTATGTGTGTGTGTGTGTGTTTGTGTTTGAGTGTGTGTGTGTGTGTGTGTGTGTACACAGACATCTACAAACAGAGCTGCTCTCATGGTGAACTCCAAAATGGCAAGAGAGCAAGTGGTGGTACAAGGACACACTTAAGAGATCACTGATCCAGTGCTGGATTAACCACGTGACTGGGAAAGAATCGCCACCATTCGCACAGACTGGCGCAGCACTATTGCTGAGGTCGTTCAGAGACATGAGGTATCAAGAATAGATGAGGTCGTCCAGAGACATGAGGTATCAAGAATAGATGAGGCCATCCAGAGACATGAGGCATCAAGAATAGATGAGGCCGTCCAGAGACATGAGGTATCAATAATAGATGAGGTCGCCCAGAGACACGAGGTATCAATAATAGATGAGGCCATCCAGAGACATGAGGTATCAATAATAGATGAGGTCGCCCAGAGACATGAGGTATCAATAATAGATGAGGTCGCCCAGAGACATGAGGTATCAAGAATAGATGAGGTCGTCCAGATACATGAGGCATCAAGAATATATGAGGCCGTCCAGAGACATGAGGTATCAAGAATAGATAAGGCCGTCCAGAGACATGAGGCATCAAGAATAGATAAGGCCGTCCAGAGACATGTGTTATCAAGAATAGATGAGGTCGTCCAGAGACATGAGGTATCAAGAATAGATGAGGCTGTCCAGAGACATGAGGTATCAAGAATAGATGAGGCCGTCCAGAGACATGAGGTATCAAGAATAGATGAGGCCATCCAGAGACGATCGTTTTGCAAGTCTGCTTACATGAACCCTTATTCAACCACGGTGGAAGGGAGTATCTTATTGCCTGGAACTAAGAGCAACAGACAATTCAAGGCTCAGATGGGCTAATATAGTTGTTTTCAAACTAAAGGGCTTAGTGAATGCTGCAAAAGTGGTTCTCATCAACTACGACAGACGAACAACAACATATATGCATATACACACACAAGCACGCATATATATATATATATACAAAAAGACAAAAGTATGTGTACATTTGAACAAATAAAACATGGCCATCAAATGGTAAAGGCGGCCCCTTTACATACACTGTTATCAGTATTGAATTGTCAGTGACCTGATCATTAAATCCAGGTTAACGATTACGATTCCAAGATGGTGGATGTGTAGGTTCATGGTGTCATTCGAAAACGGTTTTTTAAATATATCGAATTACAGTTTGTTTGGGCAGAAGTAACCAAGTTTACCCACAAATGCATAACAAACAGGTTCAGCCATCGTGTAGAATCATGGAACAGTCCCTAACCGCTCCCCCCATAAATAGACCGGCTGGACGTGAATGTTGACAAGCTGCTATCGTAAACACGAGCCACTGTCCCCACTGCCTTTCCTTCATGAGAAAGGCTTCGGGAGTAAACCCTGAGATAGTCTAGTGGGGGTTTCATCGCTATTCCGACAACTCCGTCAGGGCTAGTTCACCTGAGCATGTGAAGCTTGAACTCCTTTATAATTTAGCGACATTGCCATCCAACTTTTCAAGCCCTGTGTATAGCTTGTGCAAGGGACATAATTCAGAGTATATTTCGTCCCCGCTAAAGTCTGATGGTGTCTCTTATCGTTTTTTGATAATCGCCTGATTTCCACGACAAATTTCGAAGTTCTAACCCCGGGGCTACAGTCTACCAAGCTGTAAATGGGTACCTGATATACAATTGATGCAGGCAAGGCAGTTAGGATGGAGCTTTTTACACTACCTCATGAAAACCTGATACCTAGTACAATTAAATATCTAACACTTCATCCCACATGGCCATGTCTGATATCTTTACCTCTTTTATGTGAGCGAAGAGAAATATCAGGGCCAGGTGAGACATCAGGGTCAGGTGAGACATCAGGGGCAGGTGAGACATCATGTCCAGGTGAGACATCAGGGTCAGGTGAGACATCAGGGCCAGGTGAGACATCAGGGTCAGGTGAGACATCAGGGTCAGGGGAGACATCAAGGCTAGGTAAGACATCAGGGCTAGGTAAGACATCAAGGCTAGGTAAGACATCAAGGCTAGGTAAGACATCAAGGCTAGGTAAGACATCAAGGCTAGGTAAGACATCAAGGCTAGGTAAGACATCAAGGCTAGGTGATACATTGGGGCCAGGTGAGATATCAAGGCTAGGAGAGACATCAGAGCCAGGTGAGACATCAGGGTCAGGTGAGGCATCAGGGTCAGGTGAGGCATCAGGGTCAGGTGAGACATCAGGGTCAGGTGAGGCATCAGGGTCAGGTGAGACATCAGGGTCAGGTGAGACATCAGGGTCAGGTGAGGCATCAGGGTCAGGTGAGACCATCAGGGTCAGGTGAGGCATCAGGGTCAGGGGAGACATCAGGGTCAGGTGAGGCATCAGGGTCAGGTGAGGCATCAGGGTCAGGTGAGGCATCAGGGCCAGGTGAGGCATCAGGGCCAGGTGAGAAATCAAGGCTAGGTAAGACATCAAGGCTAGGTGATACATTGGGGCCAGGTGAGATATCAGGGTCAGGTGAGGCATCAGGGTCAGGTGAGGCATCAGGGTCAGGTGAGACATCAGGGTCAGGTGAGGCATGAACGATGTTTACCAAATAGGTACTATTGTTTCCTGCTGTCGCCTGGGACTCTTCAATTGACCTTTTTTCATTCAATTTAACATCATCTTCTATCTGTTTAAAAGCAAAACTCAAAAAAAGATCACTCTAATCCTTTCCTTGATACCATATTCTGTTACAAACTTCGGATATAAAGTCTACAAAATCAAATAAGAAAGCAGGAAGATGTAGGCCTCACTGCCATAACAAAAATCTTAGTAATTTTAACAATAGAGCTGGTTAATGAGCACCCGATATCAGTTATCAATACAAAATACTTTTAATAACACCAAGAACAATTGCATCAGATATACAGAAATAAAAATGATGTAAAACTAGTAATACTTCAAACAATTTAATTTGTCAGACCCATTTTATATCTGTTGCTGAAAAGACAAAGTTGCACTTAATCTGACTTAATCTGTGTGGACTTTTGATCACATAAAACAAGATTATGTGTTTATTAACCATAAATATGTGTTTAGAAATGAGTTTATGACATTCAAGGCAAACAATTACTTTAAACTTTACATCTATTGATCACTGCCTGCCACCATTTTTTAAGAACCAGTATGTGTTGTTTACAACAGAAGGGACGTCATTATGTGCACCGTAAGTATGTTCACTTGGTACAGTTAGGTCCAGTTTCATTTGAACACTTCTCATATCCTCTTATTTTGTCCATTCTCTCATTCAATCTATTCCGTCATGTTTTTGTTTAGTCATATTTTGTGTGCACATATTTTTCTTTTATGGTTCTCCGTAGAATTTTTCCACTAGCATTTCTTGGAATGTCCTCTACAAACTGGACTCCACCATGCAGTCTCTTAGTTGGAGCCATTTTTTCTGCAGATAAAACAAGAAACTTTTACATGGCAGCTTCTGATTTGGGTGGGGAGGAAGAGGGGAGGGTTGTTTTGTTTGTAATTTGTAAAGGTGATAGTCAACAAGATTAGTGTCATCTGTTCTTCTTTCACATTCTTTACAATTAATCCATGTCATCAACTCTCATCTATAGACTAACATTAATCCCATGTCTACAACTCTCATCTATAGACTAACATTAATCCCATGTCATCAACTCTCATCTATAGACTAACATTAATCCCATGTCATCAACTCTCATCTATAGACTAACATTAATCCCATGTCATCAACTCTCATCTATAGACTAACATTAATCCCATGTCCACAACTCTCATCTATAGACTAACATTAATCCATGTCTACAACTCTCATCTATAGACTAACATTAATCCATGTCTACAACTCTCATCTATAGACTAACATTAATCCGTGTCTACAACTCTCATCTATAGACTAACGCTAATCCATATCCAGCAGAGTCTAACAGTAAGCCAGATATCCATTTACTGGAACATGTTGATAAAAACAATCAAAACATGGTACCTTTACTCTGCCACTTAAACAGGCATACATCAAGAATGATACAATAACAATTCTGTTTAGGTTTCTAAGAATCAATGTCTCTGCACTCCAGGCATACCTATAGGTGCTCAGTCTCTCTCAGCAAATGGTATAGGGTCTGGATATTGATGTTCCTTATAGCTCACTGGCTGTACACTCTCCTGCTCCGTCTGCTCACGAGCCCCCACCCGCTCTAACCACGTTTGATGTCTAAACTTTGCGATCTGAAGATTGCTGATTCATCTATTTCGGTGTCCTCATCATTGATGGAAAACAAAAACAATAAATTGAACGACAAAATGTCATGCTGACCTTTTACAAAGTTCACAATATCCTGCTCTGTGACCTTTGCCCCCTGCTTCTTGACCACAAAGGCTTTAGGCAGCTCTCCTGCCCTGTCATCTGGTACACCAATGACTGCCACGTCAGCAATGTCACGATGTTCCAGGAGCAGGGCTTCTAGCTCAGCAGGTGGTACCTTTCAGTCACATGTTAGAGTATTAAATGCAGATTAGTGACAGCTGTCAATCACATGTTAGAGTATTAAATGCAGATTAGTGACAGCTGTTAGTCATATGTTAGAGTATTAAATGGAGATTAGTGACAGCTGTCAATCACGTGTTAGAACATTAAACGCAGATTAGTGACAGCTGTCAATCACATGTTAGAACATTAAACGCAGATTAGTGACAGCTGTCAATCACATGTTAGAACATTAAACGCAGATTAGTGACAGCTGTCATTCTGCAAATACTGCATTGACAGATGACAGCTGCAGACTGCCATTTGTCATACGAATTTTTCCTGTTGCTGGGGTAGTCGGGTGGTTTTTAGGCTGAGGACTAAAGGCCGCTTTGCCACTGCTGTCGTCACGTTGTGTACACGCTATGTTTGTTTATTTCATTCCTAACAGAAAAACAACATATGCCATTCTGGGGAATTGAACCCCTGCCCTCCTTTCGGCAGGCAGGCATCAAAACTATTCGGCCACACGTTCCTCTAGTACAACTGTCAATCAAATGTTCATAAGTGAGTTAATAGTATAGTGACATCTGTCAATCAAATGTTTACATATCAGTCCTTGATAAGTAATAACTGTAAAATGTTTACATATTAGTCACAGTTTACTGACACCAGTCAATCAAATATTTACATGTCAGTCATAGACTAGTTGACACCTATCAATCAAATGTTTACATGTCAGTCATAGACTAATGACACCTGTCAATCAAATGTTTACTATCCGTACCTAGTTTGTCCTCCTCCTCCTTCTTCTTCGTTCGTTCTCAATCTCCCGCTACCAAGTCCTGAACAGGGCTTTGCAAGTAGCAGGATATAGTCCGGAGAACGGAATGCGTTGTGTCGCTAGTTTACAGCTCGACTGTGATATTTGCACCTTTCGGTCCGACACATCCGTCTTCAGCAGGAGTTTGTCCTAATGTAGAGGTCCACAGGTTAGGTTAATGTAGTTGAGGAAAATAGGCTGTTTCCAAAACTATCAGTGGGCAGTGTGCAAGCTATGTTTATATGCACTAATCCACCCCCCTCTAGTCAACCCCTTTCAACCCCCTATCATCCCCAAATTTTGATTCAGACGTAGGTCATTTTTTGAGATTCAATCCTAGATCATTTAGGGGACTCACACCGATCTTTTGACTGAAAGACACTGGTATGATAACGGTATGATTACATTAATCCTACATTACAACTACAACAGTTAACTTTGTAATACTACATTACAAGTACACGTCATTATGTAATAGTATACCTGTGAGCCTTTGTATTTGATGAGTTCCTTCATTCGGTCACAGATGAAGACGTTACCATCTTGTGTGAAGTAGCCTATGTCACCTGAGAGAAGAGATGAAGACATTACCATCTTGTGTGAAGTAGCCTATGTCACCTGAGAGAAGAGATGAAGACATTACCATCTTGTGTGAAGTAGCCTATGTTCCCTGTCAAGTGCAAGTCACAGTGGCAGACCTTGGACAATTCGACAAATTCTCTCAACACTTAAACTATGACTTTCAAATTATTTCTTTTCGTGTCTGTGGTCAATGCACTTTGTGTGTTCTTACAATAGGAGTTTAGATAGCATTTGTTTTACATGATGAAGTTGCTAGCCCTATGAAATACTGCTCTTCAGTAACCTTTACAATATACTTCAAACGCTGCAGAGGTTCTTATTGTTTGCTCCCAAAAAATCTACAAGTGTGACCTTTCTACAACTTTTCCATTGTCTCTCACAAACACCATCTCATGGGGTGTCTGCTAACCCAAGGCATGTTATTGTTGTCATCACCATTGTCGTTGTTGTTCTCGTTGTGGCAAAGTGGTTAAGTCGTCAGCCTCGTGATGTGGGTTTGACTCTGAATTCCGCCATCTTTTTCACGGGTGCTTGATGCATCTGGCAGTCGCCCACTATTCGTCTTGTCCTTAGCTTGCCACTGGGGTCAGGCGGCTCGAGACGAGAGAGTGAGGATGAAAAGTAGCGCAGTTAATCCTTACTATAAATAGCACTAGCAAATAAATTATGCCATCATCATCTACGATGGACAGCAGCCTTTGCTTTGCCTTTCTCGTGGTCGTTGTGGTCAAAGGAAGATAAGGAAGAGGAAGATAAAGAAGAAGAACAAAAAGAAGGAGAACAAGAAAAAGAAGAAGAAAAAAGGAGACACAATAAATGAGAAAGGAGAAGGGGAAAAAAGTGGAAAATGAAAAAAATTGGATGAAGAAAATGAAAGTATGCCAATTTAATCACCTGTAGCCCATATCAATTTCAAGAAAAACGAAACTCTGAGACGTGAAATACCTGTGTGCAGCCATCCATCAGACTGAATAATTTCATCAGTTGCCTTCTGGTTGTTGAAATATCCTTTCATGACCTGTGGACCTTTCACACAGTACTCGCCCATCTCACCTGGGCCCAATACTTTTTTACTATCGGCATCAACTATCTGAAAGGAAAGTAAGGACAATTTTGTAACTTTGACTTCTGGTGTGTTGTGTTAGATGTGTATTAGGAGTTTCAGTTTTCTTCTTGGAAGTACAAGCTTTTCAATAATTAGTTATATACTCATATTAGGAGTAGAAGACAAATATTTCAACAATGACGGAACTCTGAGACATTAAATATCTGTGTATAGCCATCTACCAGTTCAGGTGTCATCTCCGCATTGAAGGTCGACTGCAATGGATCTCCAGTGTACTCTATCTCTTGCCGTAATTGTGCAATCTGAGAGGCTTTTTCCAGTCCATCTCCTGGTGTTATCCACCCACTTAAAGCATTGTCTGCCTCTTCAACGACTGCCTTCCAGTATGGTCTTCAACAAGGAGGTATGTTTTGTTATATGACCAAAATAACGTAACTATCTAACTCTGATTTCGGTCATTAATTCTCTTTTCACTCCCAATTTTTTCAATCCCTCCAAATTTGTTTTCTTCTCTTTCCAAGAAATGCAACCCAATCTTCTATATATCCACATTTCGAAGGCTTCAATACTCTTTTCCAACTTGTTATTCATGGTCCATGTTTCTGCGACATAAAGTAGTGATGAGTTTACATAACACCTGACAATTCTCATTTTGAAATTCTGATTTATCTGTTTGGATGTCAGTATGTGTCGCATGTTGTCGAATACCATCTTGGCCATACCTATTCTCTTTCTGATTTCTTTTTCACAGCTGCCATCTTCCGTTATTATATGACCTAGATAGGAGAAACTCTGTACCTGTTCAAGTAGTTGATCTTTTATTTGTATCTGCATACAGGGTGTCTTGTCACTTTTCCCAATTATCATAGTCTTTGTTTTCTTTATGTTTATGTCTAATCCAAACTCCTGACTTACTGTGCATATTGTTGTCCTGTAATTCTTGCTCACTTTTTGCCATCAAACTGTATCCTCTGCATATCTAAGATTATTCATTGCAACTCCTCCAATGACAAGCCCTGACATCCCCTATATATGTTTGAATATTTGTTCTGTGTAAGGAGATAATACACATCCCTGTCTCACTCCTCTTTTTACATCTATACTTGGAGAGCAGAACTTTCCTGATTTTCCTGTACCAGTTTGTTCCCAGTACAGATTACGGAGCAGTCTTATGTCTTTACCATCTAGACCTATTTCTTGGAGACATTTAATTAATTTCTCATGTTGGACTCTGTCAAAAGCCTTCTGGTAGTCTATAAAGCAATATAAATGTCATTATGTATTTCTATATACTTTTCTGTCAAAGTTCACAAACAGAAAATTACTTCCTTTGTTCCATTAAACTTTTGAAAACCAAATTGTTCTTCTGAAACGTCCCTCTCTTTTTGACCTCTTATTCTCTCTTGTATGATCTTGAGTAATATTTTAACTGTGTGACTCATTAGACTTATTTTTCTAAAGTCTGAACATTCTGTTGCATGAGGTTTTTTCGGGACTGTTATAAACGTAGATGTTTTCAGGTCCGTTGGTATGTATCCAGTATTGTATATGTCATTACACAGATCAGTAAGTATATCTATCCCAAATTCCTATAGGGCCTCTATCAATTCTATGTTTATGGAGTCTGGCCCTGTTGTTTTCCCTTTTCTATCACATTAAATAATTTTATCAGTCGTTTAAGTGGTCTTGAGGTAAGACGTCGGTCTCAGGTGCTGCAAGGCGCTGGTTCAAATCATGGTGGCGACGGATTTTTTCACGTGCAGTTTCTGGTATTTCCCTGGATCTATGGGTAGTAAAGATCAGACACCTGTTTGCAGTGTTGTGCACGTTAAATATATCTCGGCAGTTGAAAATAGAAAAAAGTAGACTTAATGGCCGCTGCCTGGGCAAAATTCAAATTATGTTTAAAATTTACCCGTTATATTATGGTATCTTCACCGGTGCTATGAAGTTCATGGATTGTGCTGAAAACCTCAACCAATATGGAGAAGAACAGAGCAGTTATGAGTTAAACTGTGTGCAATGACGTTAATTCTTTGACTAAATTAAACTTAGAAAAGCTTAGAGATACTAATGGGATCAAGATGCTGAGCAGCACATGAGCTGCAGTGGATAGCGACCCATAGCTGACTGCTAGCGTCAGGGCCAGCGAACCAGAGCTGCCAAGACCCTTCTACACCTCCACGCGGTGATCCTGGATAACAGGCTGCAGCAAGGCAGACTGGCTAAGGAGAAGGGATCAAAGAGGGAATGCTAACCCGGTACTCAAAAAATGCTTGCTGAAGTCGGATGTGTTGGACCAAAAGGTGCAAATATCGCAGCCAAGCTGTAAACTACGACACAACGCATTCCGTTCTCTGGACTACATTCTGCTACTTAAGCCCTTTCAGGGTTTGGTAGTGGGAGATTGAGATCAAACGAAGAAGAAGAAGAAGAGATACTAATATTAGCAATATGAGTTGTATTATTTGCTGCATCTTCATAATCCCTTCACTTCACTTCATCACTTCTCTGCCTCTCTCAGAATGTACAGGTGTTTTTTTTTAACTTATAATTGAGTGAGTAGACGAAGAAGTGACTGGCTTGTTGTGTCTTTGCATGATTAGAGAATGTCTTCATACAGGCCACTACTTGGTGGGACTTTCATTACCTTTAGAATTGTTCATAGGGTATGGAAACTAACAGCCTGCAATTTTGATATTTTCAACTGCTTAGCACATTTTTTAACATGCGCGGCTTGTACATGGGACATTCAAGTTTACCGCCCATCTCCAATAGGACTAGGCACCTATCTCACTTCCTTTGACATCATGGGATATTGGAAACTTGTAGGATGTGAACACCCACCTTTTCATTCTTTCATTTTCTGAGTTTTCGGACTGACTAACAGAGAACAGTTGTGTGTGACATGATAAGATGACTTCAACACCCGTCTTCAAACTGACTTGACTTGATTTCATTTGTTCTCAATCTCCTGCTACCAAGTCCTGAAAAGGGTTTAAGTAGCAGAATGTAGTCCAGAGAACGGAATGCGTTGTGTCGTAGTTTACAGCTGGACTGCGATTTTTTCACCTTTCGGTCCAACACATCCAACTTTAGCAGCCTTTTTTTAAAACTGGGTTAGCCTTCCCTCGGCGATCCCTTCTGCTTAGCCAGTCTGCCCTGCTGCAGTCTGTTATTCAGGATCACCACGTAGAGGTGTAGAAGGGTCTTGGCAGCTATGGTTCGCAGGCCCTAACGCTAGCAGTCAGCTATGGGTCACTGTCCCCTGCAGCTTATGCGCTGCTCAGCATTTTGATCCCTTTGGACTGACTAACTGACTGACTGACTGACTGACAAAGGACTGTGATGTGACATGATCAGGCAGCTTCAACACCAGCTTTTGGACTGACGCATGCACGCACGCAAGACCACACACACGTAAAGAGAGATCGAGAAAGCAAAAGAGAGAGTGAGAATAAAATACAATTAGAGCTGCAGCCCTGAGAGAAGGTGTGTCCACCCCAACAAGAAGCTTACATGTGTAATGGTTCGAGAAACGATCTCCAGAAATTTAGTATAAACTGCATTACATCACCAGTAAGAAGAAGACAGCGATAGACAAACAGACAGAGAGATAGAGAACAAGACAGAGAAAGAGAAAGAGAGACAGAGACAGAGAGACAGAGGCAGAGAGAGAGAGAGAGAGCAATAAAGTGCTTAGATATCATCAATGTTATGACTAAACTACGTAACGTTTTTATACTGGTTTAGAAGACTATGATATGGAAGTTCAGACAATGAAATCTGAAATGACAAAATAAAGATATGGGCAGGTGTTGTTATGAGGAATTGAGAGAAGAGAACTATGAGAAGGAGATGGCTGAGAAAGAGTTCATGTGGATTACAAAAAGGGGAAGGAAGGAGAGCGAGCAAGGATGTAAAAACCTTTCCAAGTGTGTTCACAAGCATTGTGCCGATAGAACCGTACGCTGCTCCAGTGGTGTCCACGTTCGTAGCAGGGGATGTTTCTGTCATACCAAAACCTGGTGGTAGATTGGCTTAAGATGAACTACTGAACTAGTACTGATAAACTACAACAATCTTTGAGCTAGTACTGACATAAACTACAATAATATTTGAGCTACTACTGATATAAACTACAGTAATCTTTGAGCTAGTACTAACATAAACTACAGTAATCTTTGAGCTAGTACTGATATAAACTACAGTAATCTTTGAGCTAGTACTGATATAAACTACAGTAATCTTTGAGCTAGCACTGATATAAACTACAGTAATCTTTGAGCTAGTACTGATATAAACTACAGTAATCTTTGAGCTAGTACTAACATAAACTACAGTAATCTTTGAGCTAGTACTGATATAAACTACAGTAATCTTTGAGCTAGTACTGATATAAACTACAGTAATCTTTGAGCTAGCACTGATATAAACTACAGTAATCTTTGAGCTAGTACTGACATAAACTATGACAATATTTGAGCTAGTACTGACATAAACTATAACAATATTTGAGCTAGTACTGACATAAACTATAACAATATTTGAACTAGTACTGACATAAACTATAACAATATTTGAGCTAGTACTGACATAAACTACAACAATATTTGATCTAGTACTGACATAACTTAACTTAACGTCTTTATACTGGTTTAGCAGACTCTGCAGAGTCTGTATACAACCAGTTTAATTTACATTACTTTGCTCTAAAAGCTATGCACATCCAATGTATTCTTAAATGCATTATCTGTCCCTGCCTCCACTACCTCCTGTGACAATGCATTCCAAGCATTCACCACTCTCTGACTAAAAAAATATTTTCTAATACCTAATCTGGACCTCTCTTTAGTTAATTTGTAGCTATGCCCTCTTGTTCTTGTGGGTAGCAGTATTTTAAAGAACATGTTATGGTCTAATTTATCCATTCCTCTGATCATCTTATAAACCTGTATTAAGTCACCTCGAATTCTTCTTTCTTCTAGACACTGTAGGTCTATTTTTCTGAGTCCTTCCTCATAACTGTAATTCTGGAATCCCACTATCATCTTTGTCGATCTTTTTGGTATTCTTTCCAGCATGTTCATATCTCCTCTATGATAAGGACTCCACACCTGTACACAGTACTTCAATCTAGGTCTAATATTTTATACAGTTTGACAATCACTTCCTTACTCTTATGTTTAATATTTCTTTTTATCATACCTAACATTGCATTTGGCTTTTTCAGTGCTACCTGGACTTGCTCACTCACTTTACCTGTATGATCTATTATAACCCCTAGGTCCCTTTCCTTTTCTATCATTCTAATATTGTTCTCTCCCATTCTGTAATTATGTTCCATATTGGATCTACCTAGTATACTAAAGAAACTGTACACTGGAAGAGTGAGACCAGTTCTCGAGTATGGCATTGCTGCATGGACAACAGCAGCAAAGGCGAACTTCGATAAAATTAGCAAACTCCAAAACCAAGCCATGAGAGTTATAACAGGAGGCATGAAGTAAACGCCAATTGTAGAACTCGAAAAGATTACAAAACAATCCATGACCGACACAAGAGACTGCAGAGCCCAGCTGCAATCAGAGAAACTCAGAAGACTGACTGATCATCCAATGCACCAGAGACTAAACAATTTCGGAAATGGGTAACTAAAGCGAAGAAACTTTGCAGAAATAGCCAAAGCAAAGATGCACGAAAACCCCATGAACGCACTAACACCAAAGCCCATCCCTACTGTACGAAAACCTACCTGGAGGCAGCATATATTTCCAGAGGTGGTAGAAAATATACAAGGTATTAGAAACAAAAACTGCCAGTCTGAAAAAGAAAGAAGAGATACTACCCTGAGTTACATAACGGAAAACTATCCAAGCATGCACCGACGGTTCCGTAACAAATACAACACAGAACAGAGGGGCAGGAGCATTTCTGAACCTTCCAAATGGCAGAAAAATAACACTGTCATTCGCTACTGGAAAATACACAAGCAATTTCAGAGCGGAGGCAGAGGCACTGAGGGCGGCAGTGGAAGAAATGGTGACAGGTAAAAGGAATGAAAGCCATATAGTCCTGCTTACAGATGCTCTGGCCATAGTCACAGCGATAAAAAGCCAGAAAAATACTGAACTTAATGATTTAGGAGCAGTACTCTGTCAACTATGCCAGCAGGCCGCACCAAAAAAGGGTAGTGGTGCAGTGGGTTCCATCTCACTGCAACATCCAAGGCAACGAGGAGGCAGACAGACTGGCAAAAGAAGGTGCAAAACTACCACAACCAGATATTAGTATGACATACGAAGAGTCAAAACGGCTTATTAGAGCTAAATACATGACCAAATGGGAAACCGAACATACTGGCTACACCAAAAACGATGCCTATTCCCAGTTGAACAGAAGAGAGCAGGTCGTGGTCTTCAGACTTCGCACTGGCCACAATAGACTGAGGTACTACCTATTCAACAAATTGAAAATAGGTGGCACCGACGAATGCCCGTGTGGTATCGGGAAAATGACCACTGAGCATTTGCTGCAAAACTGCCCGACATACGAGGATCAGAGAGAGAGCAGATGTGGCCATCACCAGTGGCAACACTAAACAAGCTCTATGGCAGTGTCGACAGCTTCAGGATGACCGCTGCCTTTTTCGAAAAAATAATGGTTACTGTCTGACTGCGTACGATAAAGAAGATGAAGAAGAAGAAGAAGGATCTACCCATGTGGATGATTGTACACATATCTATATTAAACTCCATTTGCCAGCTCACAGACCAGTCTTGAATTTTATCTAAATCCGACCTCAATATATCCACTTCTGCTATAGATGATACAACCCTGCATAGTTTTGTGTTCTCTGCAAATGTTTTCAATCATAGATCCCATATCAATGTCCAAATCATTTATATATATCAAGAACAAAATTGGTCCAAAAACCGAGTCCTGCGGCACTCCACTTTTTATATCACACTACTCAGAGTACTCCTTATTTATGCCCACTCTCTGCCTTCTTCCCGTTTATCAATTTTCAATCCATTCTGCAAACTTCTCAACCTATTCCATGTGCTTTTAACTTTTTAAATAATAGACATAATTACAACAATATTTAAGCAAGCACAAAGATAACTGCAACAAATTTTGAGCAGATACAACATAAACTACAACAATATTTGAGATAGCACAGACATAACTAAAACAATACAGTTTGAACAAGTGCATATATAACTACAAAGGTATTAGCGATCAAGATGCTGAGCAGCGCGTGAGCTGCAGTGGTCAGCAACCCATAGCTGACTGCTAGCGTCAGGGCCAGCGAAACAGAGCTGCCAAGAACCTTCTACGCCTCCACGCGATGATCCTGGATAACAGGCTGCAGCAGGGCAGACTGGCTAAGGAGAAGGGATCGAAGAGGGAATGCTTACCCGGTACTCAAAAAGTGCTTGCTGAAGTTGGATGTGTTGGGCCGAAAGGTGCAAATCTGGCAGTCAAGCTGTAAACTACGACACAACACATTCCGTTCTCTGGACTACATTCTGATACTTAAGCCCTTTCAGTGTTTGGTAGCGGGAGATTGAGAATGAACGAAGCCAAGTCAAGACATGTACTAAGTTCCAGCCTATGTGAGGTGGGTTGGTCAGTTCCCTTCCTTACTGTTTTTACCTTCCCCAACTCATATGTTCAAGTACCCATTCACAGCTGGGTTGACTGAAAGAGCGGTTGTACCAGGCACAATCCATGACCTGGATATTTTTCTGTTCGTCTGTGAATTCGAACCCTGGCACGCTGAAATGCCAGTCTAGCAAGCCAGTTCACTGTCGACTAGACTACACGCTCCATGGATGTCGTCTACAAATGGCCTCTAACATAGATCTTCTATTCTTTCCTCTTAAACTTTAAGACCACCCTTCTCTCCCTCATTTGTAGCAACATGACATCCAATCCACCTTGAGACAGGGTTACTCCGTAGGAATGTCGCTGGAGGAACTCCTTCGTCAGACCCTCTCCAAGAGGAGCAGCTGCACAGAAGATCCTCCTCAGAGAGGTGATGTCATACTTGGAAACCACTGGATGTTTGGCCATAAAGTTGACTACAGAAGGAACTAGGTTGGCTAGTTCAATCTGCAAATGACAAAAAGCAAATTAGAGGAATTGAAGAAAGCTAAAAACAAGCATCTATAACAATGAAAGTTTTGCTGGTTTATCTAGAACCAATACTATATTGAACACTTTGTTTTTTAAACAGAAACAGAGTTTTTTTCCTTGGTATGAACTCTTCATTTACAGAAACTAATGGCAACCCACGGTACAGCATACCTGCCAAGAAACTTATAACAGCCAAATACGTTGGCAGTTGTAAGAGTGACGTTCTTAACGTAGCATCTTTATACTGGTTTAGTAGACTCTACAGGGTCTTCTTCTTCTTCTTCTTCTGCGTACACAGTCAGACAGCAACCATTATTTTTTCGAAAAAAGCGGCGGTCGTCCTGAGACTCTCGCCACTACCATAGAGCTTGTCTTGCAGTTCCACTGGCAATGGCCACATCTGCTCTCTCTGATCCCCGTATGTCGGGCAGTTCTGCAGCAGATGTTCAGTAGTCATTTTACCAGTACCGCACGGGCATTCGTCGGTACACCCTATCTTCAATTTGTTGAATAGGTGGTACCTCAGTCTATTGTGGCCAGTGCGAAGTCTGAAGACAACGACCTGCTCTCTTCGGTTCAACTGGTAATAGGCATCGTTTTTGGTGTAACCAGTATGTTCGGTTTCCCATTTGGTAATGTACCTGGCTTTGATAAGCCGTTTTGACTCTTCGTACGTCATACTGGTATCTGTTTGTGGTAGCCTTGCACCTTCTTTTGCCAGTCTGTCTGCCTCCTCGTTGCCTTGGATGTTGCAGTGTGACGGAACCCACTGTACCACTACCCTTTTTGGTGCGGACAGCTGGCACAGTTTGCAGAGTGCTGCTCTTAAGTCATTAAGCTCAGTGTTTTTCTGGCTTTTTAGCGCTGTGACTACGGCGAGAGCATCTGTCAACAAGACTATGTGGCTCTCATTTTCACTGTGTGTTGCCATTTCTTCCACTGCCGCCCTCAGTGCCTCTGCCTCCGCTCTGAAATTGCTTGTGTACTTACCAGTAGCGAATGACAGTGTTATTTTTCTGCCATTTGGTAGGTTCAGGAATGCTCCTGCCCCTCCGTTCTGTGTAGTGTTTGTTACAGAACCGTCGGTGTATGCATGGGTCCAGTCCATGCTTGGGTAGCTTTTCGTTATGAAGCTTAGGGTAGTGTCTCTCCTTTCTTTTTCGGTCTGGCAGTTTTTGTTTGCAATACCTGGTATATTTTCTACCACCTCTGGAAATATGTCCTGCCTCCAAGTAGGTTTTCGTACAGTAGTGATGGGTTTTGGTGTTGTTAGTGCGTTTATGGGGTCTTCGTGCATCTTTGCTTTGGCTATTTCTGCAAAGTTTCTCCGCTTTAGTTTCCCAGTTCCCAAATTGTTTAGCCTCTGGTACATTGGATGGTCCGTCAGTCTTCGGAGTTTCTCTGACTGCAGCTGGGCTCTGCAGTCTCTTCTGTCGGTCATGGATTGCAGTTTTGTAATCTTTTCAAGTTCTACAATTGGCGTTGACTTCATGCCACCAGTTATGATTCTCATAGCTTGGTTTTGAAGTTTGTTAACTTTATCGAAGTTCGCCTTCGCTGCTGTTGTCCATGCCGCGATGCCATACTCGAGAACTGGTCTCACTCTTCCAGTGTACAGTTTCTTTAGTATGCCTTCGTCTGCTCCCCAGCTTGTGCCAGCAAGTTTCCTCATGATCGCCATTCTTTCTCTGGCTTTCATTCGGTTTCTCTCAATCTGACTTTTCCATGTCATGCGCCGATCAAATGTGACTCCCAGATAGGTTGGGTTGTCGTTTGGCTGCAGGATTTTGCCATTTAGGCTTAATTTGGTACTTTGGGGTTTTAATGAGAGCGAGAATATTGTGCACGTGGTTTTCTCCTCGTTTATTTTGACCAGCCATGAGTTCGCCCACTCTTCCAGCGATGTTAGGGCCGTTTGCATCCGATTTCTTGCTATGGTGAGATTCTTTTCAGAGGTCCACATAGCCAGATCGTCTGCAAACATTGAGCTATGGACTCTTCTTGGTATATTCTCTGTAATATCGTTTATATATACCAGGAAGAGTGTGGGTGACAGTACTCCCCCTTGGGGTACTCCCTGCTCGAGTGTCACCTTTTTGCTCATCTGCCCTTGTACTTGGACTCTGGCCGTTCTTTGTTTGAGGTAGTGGTTGATCCACTTGTACATCTTCCCACAAACATCACTTCTTCTTAGCTTGACTCTAAGTCCATCCTTCCAGACTTTGTCAAATGCCTTTTCCAGATCCACCCAAACAGCTACTGTGTGTTTCTGTGCCTGGTAGGCATCTTCTATCTCCTGGGCTATGAGGATGACCTGGTCCTCAGTGGATCTGTGCTGTCTAAAGCCGGCTTGCTGTGGAATTAGTATTCGTTTTTCTTCCAGATGCCACATCAGTCTGGTGTTTATCATCCGTTCCATCAGCTTGCCGACACAGCTCAGTAGGCTTATGGGCCTGTATCCATTCGGATCTGTTTTGTCCTTTCCTGTTTTTGGTACTGGTACCAGTATTGCATCTTTCCATGCCTGGGGTACAATACCCCTTTTCCAGCTTTGGTTCAGGACTGATAGTAGTTTTTCCTTCGCTGTTTGGCCCAGCCCCATCAGCATTTCGTTTGTTATCCCGTCTTTTCCGGGAGATTTCCTTCTCTTTAGTGTTCTCATAGCCTCTTCCATTTCGCGCATTGTTAGTTTGGCCATCATGTGCTCTTCAGGAGCCGTATTTATGTTTTCGTGCCCCTTTAGCTCTTCGCTAATGTCTGTATGCTTATCTGCAGGGACCTCGATGTGGTTTGCTCTGGCATAGTGATCGACAAAGGCGTTTGCGGCTTTCTTACCTGTGATCAAGTTTTCGCCTTGCTTGATAGTAATTTGTTTATTTGACGGGGTTTCGTCGTTCATGGCTCTGACTAGCTTCCATAGCTTGTTCCCTTCTTTGTCCAGGTTTAAACTTTCCGTTTTATTTTTCCAACTTTCTCTTGCTGTTTGCTTGAGAGTGTGTTTGTACTTCGCCGCGGCGGCTTTGAGGGCGATGTTTGCCTCCACGGATTTTTCTCGTTCTGCCATGTTCCTCGCATTTGTTACTGCATCTTCCACTTTCTGTAACTCATCATTCCAGTAGGGCTTATAGTTTTTCCTAGCTCCTCTTGGGATGGTTTCAGTGGCGGCTTGCATTATTGCCTTGCTTAGGCTCTCTACCATGGGCTTCATTTTGGTGTTTCGTGTGTTGATGGTTTCACACAGCCCATCTGTCAGGATTGCAAATCTGTCCCAGTCGGCTCGTTTGTAATTCCAACGTGGGAGCGGTTTTGTTTCCTGTGGGCCTACTTCCATGTCAATGGTTAGCCTGATCGGCCTGTGGTCGCTACCTGCCAGTTGGTTTAGCACCTGGCGGTCTATTTTATAGTGTATGTCCTGTGTGGAGAAGGCCAAATCTGGAGTCGAGGTGGTATGCCATGTTCTTGAATAGAAGCTAGGGCTATCCTCCGGCCTGTTGATTAGGGAGAGATTTGCATCTATCTCCCAATCTTCCACTTCGTCACCTCTGCTGTCTGTGTCAGAGTATCCCCATCTCTCCGAGTGGCTGTTGAAATCTCCAACTACTATGCAGTTGGAGTCTCTGACCTCCATACTCGAGAGCGATAGGTCTCTGTTTGGTGGTCCGTACAGATTGAAAATGCGGAGCTTCGTCTCTTGAGCCATTATGTCAACTCCTACAATTTCTGCTTGTCCGGTGTGATTGACAGGTACCGCGCTACTCGGTATGCTGTTTCTGGTCAGTATCAGGACCCCTCCTTTGTGGCCTTCTCTATCTAGACGGAAAGTCTGGTATCCTCTGATTGAGAATTTATGGTTATTGTTGAGGTGCGTTTCCTGGATACATGCCACGTCAATCTTACCTTCATGCAGGTGATGTGTTAGGGAAAGTTTTTTGTTAATGACTCCCTCCGCATTCCACTGTAGTATTCTGAGGGTCTTGATGTTTTGGCCAATAGTCGTTTCCCCATAGCCATGTGCCTTGACTCCACGACACATGGGTGGGTGACCACCAGTAGTCAAGGGTGGGCCCCTTCGAGGCGTGGGGCCCGGCGCTATCGCTGCCTGGCGGGTCTCCTCAGGATGAGCGCCATACGTTTTTCGAATAGGTTGTGCCATCATACTGTGATTTACGTTGCACTGTTTTGTTAGGCTTGCGGCCCCGTGCATCCGATTTCAACAGGCGTTTCTGTAGGGATGCCCTCCTTAGCCTTTGGCTGTCCCCAGCCTATCTGCAAGGCAGCAGTTGTTTACGATCAGAGTTTTCTCTCCTATGGAAGTTGTCTTACCAGACTATCGAGTCTTCACTACTCGTGTCTTTAGGGTGCAATGATGATGATATATGAGATGGACTGGTTTACCCGGAAGAGAGGCAGTCCAGTGTGTCTGTATCCCAGGATCGTCACGTCCTGCCAGAAACGTAGCATTTGCATGTGAGTGGGGTATCTCTTTTTCCCTTTGTTTTCTTGGCTTCTATGCAGAGATGGTACGCCTAGCATTCCCCGCCACCTGGGGTGTTGACACAGTGGGGCAGGTGTGCAATGTCCGCTGGTCTGCATCTCTTCTGCGTCCAGCATGATAGTTATGGCTGATAACGTACAGAGGTAGATATCGTAGCCGGAGTGTATTTAGCCAGAGGACAAGCCTGGTAATGTCACAGAGATGTTGATCGCCTGGTGTGCGGACAACTCTCATGGTCAGTGGTTGAGTCTTGACAGTTCACAGTGTGGTGGCTGCTCTACTGTTTTCGACACCCCGACCAGGTTCTAAGTCTTTGGTTGGTGTTTTTCGCACCCCATCGCCGTATAGGGTGAGTATCAAGCAGTTTGTCCGCCCGCTTTGATTTGCGGGCGGCAATGGACCTCTTACTGTGGCTCTACCTGATAGGGCTGGGGCGCAAGCCCCAGGTCCCGAGCATGTAGGAGCCTCCCATTGCAGTGGTGCTGAGATTTTGGGCGGGATTGCGGCTTACAAGGGTTCGGCCGTAATCCCCCACATGGTAGCCTCGCGCCCTTGGCTTATCAGCCTGGTACGTGAACCAAAGTGTCTGCGGCTCCTCTCGATTTGAGCTGGTTTTCCGTAGCAACGCCCTGTCATTTGTAGGGTAAAACTGACCTGTCTTCAGATGATCTATTTCCAGCACCCGTTCACTATTTGGTCAGACGAATTTATTGAGGGCTTTTGTTTGTCAATGACCAGGTATTTGAAATCTGCGGTTTCTGCAGAGTTAAGACACGATTTCCGTAGCGTTCTTTCATTTGAGTGTTTGGGAGCTGACTTGTCATCCGTGAGTCTAATACCAGCGTACGTTCATTATTAGACCCAAACGGCAGTGCTCTCGATTTGTCAGTTGTTCTACAGTATTGGCGTGTTCAGTCAAATTAAGCCGCAGATTCCACACCTGGTGGTGCCCTTCCGTCAATTCCCTTAGCGAGACAATCAAGTTTCTTAGAGGGTAGCCCCAAAATTTTCGAGGGTCTAATTCCAGCACATGTTCTCTATTAGACCCCGCGAAGGTGTACTTTTTGATAGTCATTCTGCAGTATTGGCGTGGTAAGTTAACTTAGGTCTCAGGCTCCACTCCTGATAGTGCTCTTCCGTCAATTCCTTTATCACACACTGGATGCAGACAGAACCGAGCCACAGGGACATAACCCCAGATTTCTGGGGGTCTAAGTCCAGCACCAGTTCCATATTAGACCCCAGAAGAATGGTCTCGGCATGTCAATCATTTCAGTGTTGGCCGTGTTGAGTCAAATTAAGCCGCAGGCTCCACTCCTGGTGGTGCCCTTCCGTCAATTCCTTTAAGTTTCAGCTTTGCAACCATACTTCCCCCGGAACCCAAACACTTTGGTTTCCCGGAAGCTGCCCGCAGAGTCATCGAAGCAACTCCTGCGGATCGCTAGTCGGCATCGTTTATGGTCAGAACTACGACGGTATCTGATCGTCTTCGCGCCTCTGACTTTCGTTCTTGATTAATGAAAACATTCTTGACAAATGCTTTCGCAGTAGCTCGTCTTGCGGCGATCCAAGAATTTCACCTCTAACGCCGCAATACGAATGCCCCCGTTTGTCCCTGTTAATCATTACCTCCAGTTCCGAAAACCAACAAAATAGAACCGAGGTCCTATTCCATTATTCCATGCACCATTATTCAGGCAGCCGAGGCCTGCTTTGAACACTCTAATTTTTCAAAGTAAACGCGCCGGCCACCCAGGACGCTCAGCGAAGAGCACCCGTGGGAGAGAGCCGGCAGACGGTAGGGCAGGAGACAACGGGCAGTGAACCGGCGCGAGCCGGACCGCCCGCCTGCGCCTGAGATCCAACTACGAGCTTTTTAACTGCAACAACTTTAATATACGCTATTGGAGCTGGAATTACCGCGGCTGCTGGCACCAGACTTGCCCTCCAATAGATCCTCGTTAAAGGGTTTAAAGTGTACTCATTCCAATTACGGGGCCTCGAAAGAGTCCCGTATTGTTATTTTTCGTCACTACCTCCCCGTGCCGGGAGTGGGTAAGTTGCGCGCCTGCTGCCTTCCTTGGATGTGGTAGCCGTTTCTCATGCTCCCTCTCCGGAATCGAACCCTGATTCCCCGTTACCCGTTACAAACATGGTAGGCATGTCACGTACCATCGACATTTGATAGGGCAGACATTTGAAAGATGCGTCGCCGGCACATGAGGCCATGCGATCAGCACAAAGTTATCCAGAGTCACCAGTGGGGACGCCGCAACCCCGCGAGGGGAAACGACGATTGGTTTTGAACTAATAAAAGCGCTCTTTCCGCGAGGGTCGGAGCTTGGTAAGCATGTATTAGCTCTAGAATTGCCACAGTTATCCAAGTAGGATCGTGTCATCTAAGGAACCTCGACTGATTTAATGAGCCATTCGCGGTTTCACCGTGAGACAGTGTGAACTTAGACATGCATGGCTTAATCTTTGAGACAAGCATATGACTACTGGCAGGATCAACCAGATATCTGTCGGAGACGTACGTACTGCGCACACCGGTCGGCGGAGGAAGGGTGTGTAAAAAGCCTCACTGGGACGGCCGCAGGGACCGACTGACGGGACGGACGGAAGGTTGTTCCACCCGTCCCTCACTCCGTCGACCTAGGACCGCCTGACAGGGGCCTCCCACACGCACCAGACGACCGACCGACCGGGCTCGCTCGAGGAGGGATGGCAGCGCTCTGTGCAGAACGGATCCCAACGACCTCGGCGACGAATTTCACTGGGACTAGAGACACAATTTGGCCTGCCGGCCCTTCTTCTCCGTAGGGAGAACGCAGGGCCTCGAGGCAACGATTCCTGCTTTCCATTTGCCGGTCACAAGCTCTTTGCGAGAGTCGGACCACCAGCGAGACGTACTGTCGAGCTCTGCTATAAGCCTTAGATAAATCACCACGGACGGACCACGTTTCCTGATACGGACCAGACTAGCGCACCTCGGTGGAGGAGCCACTACCACAAACCGCACCCAATTCGCACTACGGGGAAAGGCAGGCGAGCGTTTTCCGCAAGCCCGCGCTATCGCTCCGCCTGGCGGGACTGAGATCGCTTTACGAACACTGGTTGAAATTGAGTCGCCGCAGCGAGACAACTACCCCAGATCTACAGGGTCTGTATACAACCAGTTTCTTTTACATTCATTTGATCTAAAAATAACTATGCATATCCAATCTATTCTTGAATGCATTAATTGATTCTGCTTCTCATATATATCTTGTGGCAATGCATTCTAAGCAATCACTGCTCTCTGTCTAAAAAAAAATTTCCTGTTAATTAGTCTGGACCTTAACTTAACGTCTTCATACTGGTTTAGAAGACCCTGCAGAGTCTGTATACAACCAGTTACATTTACATCACCTTGCTCTAAAGCTATGCGCATCCAGTTTATTCTTAAAGGCATTAACTGTCCCTGCCTCCACTACCTCCCCTGGCAATGCATTCCAAGCAGACACCACTCTCTGACTAAAAAAATATATCCTAATATCTAACCTGGACCTCTCTTTAGTCAGCTTGTAGCTATGCCCTCGTGTTATTGTAGGTGGCTGTATTTTAAAAAACTTGTTATAGTCTAATTTATCGATTCCTCTGATCATCTTATAAGCCTGTATTAAGTCACCACGAATTCTTCTCTCTTCGAGACACTGTAGGCCGGTTTTTCTGAGTCGTTCCTCATAACTAATTCATTTGCAGCTGTGTTCTGCAAAGGACATACAATTTACTTTGTGTTATATAATAATATATAATGGAGAATGACTTGATGGAGAAACAAACTACATGTCAGAAAGCTTCTTCTGTGTCTTATCAACTGTCACGACTCAACACTGAACATCACCTTGACAACAAAGCAACAACAGATAAACAGTATATTTATTCCAACTTTATGCTTCCAATATCACAATTTGTTCTTTCTGCTTCTTCTTCGTACACTGTCATATGTCTACTTGAATTTGTTCAAAGAAAGCAGTGGTCATCCTGAGGCTTTCAACACTGCCATAGAGCTTGTCTAGTGTTGGCACTGGTGATGGCCATATGTGCTTTCTCTGGTCCTCATATGCCAAGCAATTTTGCAGCAAATATTCAGAGGTCATTTTCCCTGTACCACAGGGGTATTCGTTAGAAACATCTATATCCAGTTTATTGAATAGGTGGTACCACAGTCTGTTGTGGCCTGTGCGGAATCTGAAGACCACGACCTGCTCTCCTCTGTTCAACTGATAATAGGCATCATTTTTTGTGTAGCCAGTATGCTCTGTTTCCCATTTGTTCATGCATCTGGCCCTAATAAACTTTTTGGGCTCTTCGATAGTCATACTAGAGTTTGGTTGTGGTAGTCTTCCACCTTCTTTCGACAGTCTGTCTGTTTCCTCATTGCCTTGAATGTTACAGTGGGACGGAACCAACTGTACTACAACCTGGTAAAAAATATAAGTGCTCTATAGCTTGACACTATCAGTAGACACTCACCTTGGATTCTTGTATACATCTAAGGAAGACCTCTGGGTCAAACTTTGGCAACATAATCAAGAGAGCACCTCCCTGGAGGGCACAGTACTGGACAGTGACCATACCGAAGATGTGGTAAAGAGGAAGTAGCCCAATCACATGTGTTCCAGACTTCACCTCGACGGACACACTGAAATGTTCCAAATGAACTAATACAGGTAAGCCTCACTTCACGAGGCTTCATACAGGTAAGCCTCACTTCACAGGGCTTCATACAGGTGTCTCACTTCATGTGCTTCATACAGGTAAGCCTCACTTCATGAGGCTTCATACAGGTAAGCCTCACTTCACGAGGCTTCATACAGGTAAGCCTCACTTCCCAGGGCTTCATACAGGTAAGCCTCACTTCCCAGGGCATCATACAGGTAAGCCTCACTTCCCAGGGCTTCATACAGGTAAGCCTCACTTCCCAGGGCTTCATACAGGTAATTCTCACTTCATGTACTTCATACAGGTAAGCCTCATTTCCCAGGGCTTCATACAGGTAAGCCTCACTTCACAGGGCTTCATACAGGTAAGCCTCACTTCCCAGTGCTTCATACAGATAAGCCTCACTTCACGAGGTTTGATACAGGTAAGCCTCACTTCCCAGGGCTTCATACAGGTAATTCTCACCTCCCAGAGCTTCATACAGGTAAGCCTCACTTCCAAGGGCTTCATACAGGTAAACCTCACTTCATACAGTTAAACTTCACTTCATACAGGTAAGCCTCACTTCATACAGGTAAGCCTCATTTCACAGGGGCTTCATATAGGTAAGCCTCACTTCACAGGGGCCTTAAACAGGTAAGTCTTTACAGGGCTTCATACAGGTAAGCCTCACTTCACAGGGCTTCATACAGGTAAGCCTCATATGAATTTATTTCTCCTTTATCATCAGACATCCACATTAATGACTGTCTTTATGAGGTGGGTTCCATTTCACTGTGTTCTGCACCTAGATGATCAGTACATTCATCTACAGCTCGAATTTTCTTGAGGTTGTTTCTCTAGCTTGTTGGCTTTCCACAACCCACCTGCAAGGCAGCAGTTGTTTGATATCAGAAATACCTCTTAGGAAAGTTGTCTTTGTGGACTACCCCCATCTTTCCTACACAACAGCAAGATGTGTACATAATGGTATTTCATTCAAATAAAACTGCAGACTGGCCTGAAATCTTAAATACAGTTACGTGAGATTGAAATCCTTAAACTCACATACATAGTATTCCAGCTTGTATATCTGTAAAACTCACATACATAGTATCTCACAAGTTAAATCTGTAAAAGGGATCAAGATGCTGAGCAGCGCATGAGCTGCAGTGGTCAGCGACCCATACATAGCTGACTGCTAGCGTCAGGGCCAGCGAACCAAAGCTGCCAAGACCCTTCTACACCTCCACGTGGTGATCCTGGATAACAGGCTGCAGCAGGGCAGACTGGCTAAGGAGAAGGGATTGAAGAGGGAATGCTAACCCGGTACTCAAGAAATCCTTGCTGAAGTCGGATGTGTTGGACCGAAAGGTGCAAATATCGCAGTCAAGCTGTAAACTACGACACAACGCATTCCTTGCTCTGGACTACATTCTGCTACTTAAGCCCTTTCAGGGTTTGGTAACAGGAGATTGAGAACGAACGAAACCAAGCCAAATCTGTAAAAATCACATACATAGTATCTCACCTGCTAAATCTGTAAAACTCACATACATAGTATCTCACAAGTTAAATTTGTAAAAATCACATGCATAGTATCTCGCCTGCTAATTCTGTAAAACTCACATATACAGTATCTCATCTGCTGTATCTATAAAACTCACATATATTGTACCTCATCAGCTATATACGAGCCATGTTCAAATCAAACCGGACCAAACTGCAACAAGTGAACATATGTACAATGTGCATGATGATGACACTTCTAGTGTAAGCAGCACATACCAGCCGTCAAATTTGCAAAATTTCATTATCCTCGACTCATAGTTTCCTCGGCAGACCGTTGAAAACGAAGCGGATGTGATACAGAATCCGTCCAGATTTGATCAGCGAGTGGTGATTCGGTTTCTAACAGCTGAAGGATGTCGACCTGTTGACATTCATCGCAGAATGCAGGCGGTGTATAGTGACAAAAGTGTGTCGAAAACAACAGTGAAGAACTGGACAACGATGTTTGAAGAAGGAAGTGAGTTAACGCAACAATATGCGCCTGACCTGGTCTTGTAAGATCTTTCGTTAACTCACATACTGTGATGAATGTCAACTGGTCGACATTCTTCGGCTGTTAGAAACCAAATCCTTTCTCGCTGATCAACTCAGGACAGATCCCGTATCACACTGCCATGTTATCAACGGTCTGCTGAGGAAACTATGAGTCTGAGGAGAATTATATTTTGCAAACTTGACGGTTGGTATGTGCTGTTTATAAGTGACTTTACCATACACATCGTACGTATGTTCACTTGGTGCAGTTAGGTTCGGTTTCATTTGAATATGCCTTGTATATAAAATTTAAATACACAGTGGAATCAAGACGCTGACCCATAGCCGACTGCTAGGGTCAAGGACTGCAAACCAGAGCTGCCAAGACCCTTCTACACATTCGTGCTGTGATCCTGAATAACAGGCTGCAAGAGAGCAGAATGACTCAGAAGACAGGATCAAGAGGGAAGGCTAACCCAATACTCAAAAAATGCCTGCTGAAGTCAGATGTGTTGGACCGAAAGATGCAAATATCGCAGTCAAGCTGTAAACTACGACAACACATTTCGTCCTCTGAACTACATTCTGCTACTTAAGCCATTTCAGGGCTTGGTAGGAGGAGATTGAAAATGAATGAAGCCAAGCCATATACACAGTATCTCATCTGCTATATCTGTAAAAATCATATACACATAACTGTATCTTTTATTTTCTCAATTACCTGTGTCCTGTTCTGGAACCTTCATGGTAAGCATAACAGAGGGAGGCCAATGCAGACATAGAGAATGGAAAAAGAGGCAAACTTAAGGGAGCTGATGTAAAGATGTTGAAAACATATGCTCCGCAGGGATTGAATAAGGTTGTTTTTTTTTTGATTGATTGATTTAATATCTGTTTCTTGGTGTACATCTATCCCTTGTGTGTATCCTTGGGCTTTGCACTAGAGAGGAAAGAGTATCACCACTGCCTCCTACATGCATATCATGAAAGGTGACTGCAGAGAGTTGTAAATAGTACTGGCAACCTGTTATAATGTCAGATGAAATCACAATTGCAAAAATACATAAAATATTTGGCACAGGCTTCCTGCAAGGAGACCAACCACAGAGGTCGTCATTAGCCCCAATTGAAGTGTAGCAAAGACATTGTGCTGTACTCAGTCAAGACATCAGAAAGTGTTACATTAAATATCATTATGACATCATAAAGTGTTACATTAAACATCATTATGACATCATAAAGTGTTACATCTTCTTCTTCTTCTTCTTCTTCTTCGTACGCAGTCAGACAGTAACCATTATTTTTTCGAAAAAAGCGGCGGTCATCCTGAGGCTGTCGCCACTGCCATAGAGCTTGTCTTGCAGTTCCACTGGTGATGGCCACATCTGCTCTCTCTGATCCTCGTATGTCGGGCAGTTCTGCAGCAGATGTTCAGCGGTCATTTTACCAGTACCGCACGGGCATTCGTCGGTACCACCTATCTTCAATTTGTTGAATAGGTGGTACCTCAGTCTATTGTGGCCAGTGCGAAGTCTGAAGACAACGACCTGCTCTCTTCGGTTCAACTGGTAATAGGCATCGTTTTTGGTGTAACCAGTATGTTCGGTTTCCCATTTGGTCATGTATCTGGCTTTGATTAGCCGTTTTGACTCTTCGTACGTCATACTAGTATCTGTTTGTGGTAGTCTTGCACCTTCTTTTGCCAGTCTGTCTGCCTCCTCGTTGCCTTGGATGTTGCAGTGTGATGGGACCCACTGTACCACTACCCTTTTTGGTGCGGACTGCTGGCACAGTTTGCAGAGTGCTGCTCTTAAGTCATTAAGCTCAGTGTTTTTCTGGCTTTTTAGCGCTGTGACTACGGCGAGAGCATCTGTAAGCAGGACTATATGGCTTTCATTTTCACTGTGTGTCACCATTTCTTCCACTGCCGCCCTCAGTGCCTCTGCCTCCGCTCTGAAATTGCTTGTGTACTTACCAGTAGCGAATGACAGTGTTATTTGTCTGCCATTTGGTAGGTTCAGGAATGCACCTGCCCCTCCGTTCTGTGTATTGTTTGTTACAGAACCGTCGGTGTATGCATGGGTCCAGTCCATGCTTGGGTAGCAGAAAGTGTTACATCAAACTTCATTATAATATCAGAAAATGTAACAGCAAACAGCATTGTGACATCAGAAAATGTTACAGTAAATATTGCTGAAGATGGTGTTCCAGTAAACATCATTGTGACATCAGAAAATGTTACAGTACACATTGCTCTGACAGTGTAACAACATTTTGACAACAGCAAACATCATTGTGACATCAGAAAATGTTACAGTACACATTGCTCTGACAGTGTAATAACATTTTGACAACAGCAAACATCATTGTGACATCAGAAAATGTTACAGTACAAATTGCTCTGACAGTGTAACAACATTTTGACAACAGCAAACATCATTGTGACATCAGAAAATGTTACAGTACAAATTGCTCTGACAGTGTAACAACATTTTGACAACAGCAAACATCATTGTGACATCAGAAAATGTTACAGTACAAATTCCTCTGACAGTGTAACAACATTTTGACAACAGCAAACAGCAGAAAGACAGCACGTACAGCCATGAGCATCAAGACAACAGAAATTCATAACAGCAAACATTGATACGCTGAACACAACAACAGCAGAATGCAGAGAAGCATTCATCAGAACGACAGTAACTTACTCCATCTGCAAACAGTTGGCAAGCATATTGTAGTGTGTTAACATGACCCCCTTTGGCAGACCTGTAGTGCCACTAGAATAAGGAAGAGCAAACACATCCTTCAGTGGGTTGATGCCCACATCAGGGAAGCCCTTCCTGTCATCATCCAAAAGACTTTGAAATGGCTGGAGACCAGCTGATGTACCAAACACAAATGTCCGCTGTCAATAATATAAAAATATTGATCAAATATTATTGTAAGTGTATATTTTAAAGAAAATTCATTTCTGTTCTCTTTGTGATTGATGTCTGTATTATGTGTGATTAATGTATGTATAATGTGTGATTAATGTCTGTATAATGTGTGATTAATGTATGTATAATGTGTGATTAATGTCTGTATAATGTGTGATTAATGTCTGTATAATGTGTGATTAATGTCTGTATAATTTGTGATTAATTTATGAATAATGTGTGATTAATGTCTGTATAATTTGTGATTAATTTATGAATAATGTGTGATTAATGTCTGTATAATTTGTGATTAATTTATGAATAATGTGTGATTAATGTCTGTATAATGTGTGATTAATGTCTGTATAATGTGTGATTAATGTATGTATAATGTGTGATTAATGTCTGTATAATGTGTGATTAATGTATGTATAATGTGTGATTAATGTCTGTATAATGTGTGATTAATGTATGTATAATATGTGATTAATGTCTGTATAATGTGTGATTAATGTCTGTATAATGTGTGATTAATGTCTGTATAATGTGTGATTAATGTCTGTATAATTTATTATTAATGTTTGTATAATTTATGATTAATGTCTGAATAGTTTGTAATTGATGTCTGTATAGTTTGTGATTGATGTCTATATAGTTTGTGATTGATGTTTGTATAGTTTGTGATTGATGTCTGTATAGTTTGTGATTGATGTCTATATAGTTTGTGATTGATGTTTGTATAGTTTGTGATTGATGTCTGTATAGTTTGTGATTGATGTTTGTATAGTTTGTAATTATTTTCTGTATAGTTTGTTATTGTTGTTTATATAGTTTCTTAGTGTTGTCTGTATAGTTTGTGATTGATGTCTGTATAGTTTGTGATTGATGTTTATATAGTTTGTGATTGATGTTTGTATAGTTTGTGATTGATGTCTGTATAGTTTGTGATTGATGTCTATATAGTTTGTGATTGATGTTTGTATAGTTTGTGATTGATGTCTGTATAGTTTGTGATTGATGTTTGTATAGTTTGTAATTATTTTCTGTATAGTTTGTTATTGTTGTTTATATAGTTTCTTAGTGTTGTCTGTATAGTTTGTGATTGATGTCTGTATAGTTTGTGATTGATGTCTATATAGTTTGTGATTGATGTTTGTATAGTTTGTGATTGATGTCTGTATAGTTTGTGATTGATGTCTGTATAGTTTGTGATTGATGTTTGTATAGTTTGTAATTATTTTCTGTATAGTTTGTTATTGTTGTTTATATAGTTTCTTAGTGTTGTCTGTATAGTTTGTGATTGATGTTTGTATAGTTTGTGATTGATGTTTGTATGGTGTGTGATCTTCTTCTTGTTTTGTTTATTAATTGACCATGATTCGCTTGCATATGACAGGAGTGGCTCTACTTATCATTGATACAAGAGAAGAGAATTTTTTTAGTTATATTTATTTAACTTAACGTCTTTATACTGGTTTAGAAGACCCTGCAGAGTCTGTATACAACCAAGTTACATTTACATCACCTTGCTCTAAAATCTATGCGCATCCAGTTTATTCTTAAATGTATTAACTGTCCCTGCCTCCACTACCTCCCCTGGCAATGCATTCCAAGCAGACACCACTCTCTGACTAAAAAAATATTTCCTAATATCTAACCTGGACCTCTCTTTAATCAGCTTGTAGCTATGCCCTCGTGTTATTGTAGGTGGCTGTATTTTAAAAAACTTGTTATAGTCTAATTTATCGATTCCTCTGATCATCTTATAAACCTGTATTAAGTCACCACGAATTCTTCTCTCTTCGAGACACTGTAGGCCGGTTTTTCTGAGTCGTTCCTCATAACTGTAATTCTGGAATCCCACTATCATCTTTGTCGCTCTTTTCTGTATTCTTTCTAGCATGTTTATGTCCCCTCTATGATAAGGACTCCACACCTGTACACAGTACTCCAATCTAGGTCTAACTAAAGCTTTATACAGTTTGACGATCACTTCCTTGCTCCTATGTTTAATATTTCTTTTTATCATACCTAACATTGCATTTGCCTTTTTCACTGCTACCTTAACTTACTCACTCACCTTTCCTGTATGATCTATTATAACCCTAGGTCCCTTTCCTTATCTATCTTTCTAATATTGTTTTCTCCCATTCTGTAATTATGTTCCATATTGGATATACCCATGTGGATGACTGTACATTTATCTACATTAAACTCTATTTGCCAGCTTACAGACCATTCTCGAATTTTATCTAAATCCGACATCAATATATCCACTTCCGCTTTAGATGAGACACTACTGCATAGTTTTGTGTCATCAGCAAATTTTGCAATCATGGATCTCATATCAATGTCCAAATCATTTATATATATCAAGAACAAAATTGGTCCCAAAACCGAGCCCTGTAGGGCATTTATAGGGCCTATATATTTATATTACGTTCGTAATGGTGCCAGCAATAACTTTTCTTTCTGTCATGAATCCTGAACAAATGAGCAGCAAAAATGCACAGTAATGGTGGAAACATTCAAATCAAGTCAAGTTAATTCCAGTCAAGAGTTAATTCAAATCAAGGTAATTAAAGTCTAGTTAAGTCAAGTTAATTCAAGAAGATAATTCATCAAATTAAGTTAATTTAAGTCAAGTTAATTAAAGTCAAGTTAATTCAAGTCAAGTTAAGTTAATTCAATTCAAGTTAGGTTAACTCAAGTTATGTCAAATTAATTCAAGTTAAATTAAGGATAAAAAGTCCAGTTAGGTTTATTCAAGTCCAGTTAAGTTAATTCAAGTCCAGTTAAGTGAATTTTTTTATTTTTTTTGCGTTCCCCTTATTTATCTATTCCACAAGGCGGTGTGCATTACACTGTGGTTTTTATTTTGCGCCTGTCGGGCCAGTCCATCCGACTTCAGCATTCATTTTATGTAAGGGTCTGCTTCCTTCTGCATATTCTAAGGGTTTGCTTCCCCGGGGTAACGGCCGGTGCTGTGATGGGGATCGAACCCAGCACCTTCTGGTTGTGAGCCATGTCACTTAATCACTAGCCCACGCCGTCCCCTCGTACAGTAAATTCAAGTCAAGGTAGATTATTTCAAGTCAAGTTAAGTTAGACAGGTCAAGTTAAGTTTAGACAAGTCAAATTAAGTTAAATCAAGCCACTTAGATAAATACAATATTCATGCAAGTATATGTAAACATGAATGCCTCAATGATGTATGTAGTATGACCTCTAACCTTGACCTTGTGTTTAAAATGTTTGTTGTCCAAAGCATCCTTGACAGTTCCAGCAAGCTGTGGTATCGTGAATACAGCCAGAGCACCACTGTCCACCAACTGCCGACTCAGTTCGTCTGCTCATGAAGAGAGATGCAAGTCAGGACAATGCAGTGTTTGGAACAACTAAACGAATGTAACAGTCTGTTCATGTGTGATATTTTCCTTTTTCGTTCGTTCATTCTCAAACTTGTTACCAAGCCCTAAAAAGGGCTTTGCAAATAGCAGGACGTCTGGAGAATGGAATGTGTTGTGTCAAAGTTTACAGCTCGACTGCAATTTTTTCGATCTGACACATCAAACTTCAGCAGGCATTTTTGGGTACCAGGTTAGCCTTCCCTCTTTGATCCCTTCTCCTTAGCCAGTCTGCCCTGCTGCAGCCTGTTATCCAGGATCACCGATTCATTTCTACCAAGCTGTTTTAGTATTCATTTCTACCAAGCTGTTTTAGTATTCATTTCTACCAAGCTGTTTTAGTATTCATTTCTACCAAGCTATTTTAGTATTAATTTCTACCAAGCTGTTTTAGTATTCATTTCTACCAAGCTGTTTTAGTATTCATTTCTACCAAGCTATTTTAGTATTAATTTCTACCAAGCTGTTTTATTATTAATTTCTACCAAGCTGTTTTAGTATTCATTTCTACCAAGCTGTTTTAGTATTCATTTCTACCAAGCTATTTTAGTATTAATTTCTACCAAGCTGTTTTATTATTAATTTCTACCAAGCTGTTTAGTATTCATTTCTACCAAGCTGTTTTAGTATTCATTTCTACCAAGCTGTTTTAGTATTAATTTCTACCAAGCTATTTTAGTATTAATTTCTACCAAGCTGTTTTATTATTAATTTCTACCAAGCTGTTTTATTATTAATTTCTACCAAGCTGTTTAGTATTCATTTCTACCAAGCTGTTTTAGTATTCATTTCTACCAAGCTGTTTTAGTATTCATTTCTACCAAGCTATTTTAGTATTAATTTCTACCAAGCTGTTTTATTATTAATTTCTACCAAGCTGTTTTAGTATTCATTTCTACCAAGCTGTTTTAGTATTCATTTCTACCAAGCTATTTTAGTATTAATTTCTACCAAGCTGTTTTATTATTAATTTCTACCAAGCTGTTTTAGTATTCATTTCTACCAAGCTGTTTTAGTATTCATTTCTACCAAGCTGTTTTAGCATTATTTTTGACACAGGATTTATCAGTTCCTACAACAATGTTTAACTTTAACCCGTTTACTCTCAGTTTCTCCCCTTCCTCCTCCGTCAACCCATCCACATTTCAAAAACACTTTGTTGCAATAAAGAAATGAGTTTAAGGGCTATGCCAGTTGAGCACCATAATATAAGTTGCAATGTGGGCGTGAAGACAAATGTACAACATTAAAACATTTGTGAGCTGTCTAGCTGTTGATTGCCTAAGGTTACTTCTTTCATATAGCAAGAACAATCCTCACATGGGAGACATGGTTTCTCTGCTAAAGTGAGATGTTAAATTGTTATTATTGACATCAGCTAAAGGTTGACGGCATAGGCTAATGGTTAAGTGATACGGCTCACAATCTAAAGGGGCTGGGTTTGTTCCTCAATCACAGCACCGGCCGTTACCCCGGGAAGCTATCACTTAGAAAATGCAGGGTTAAGCAGACCTTTACATAAAATGCATGATAAAGTCAGATGCACTGGGCCGAAAAGCGCAAAATTAAAAACGAAGTGCAATGCACATCGACTTGGGGAATAGAGAAAAAAGGCGAACACCAAAAAAACAGGTCTGAACAGGCCAAATTATACCTTGTTGGTGGTCAAATTTTGAATTTCTACTTCAGAAGGTGCAGATGAGCTGAGTAAGACATGCTTCACTAACCCCAATTAGGGACACACTCGACATGGATAGAAGAGCTGGCTAAAGTTGAGGGCTTCACTAACCCCAATTAGGGGCACACTCGACATGGATAGAAGAGCTGAGTAAGACATGCTTCACTAACCCCAATTAGGGGCACACTAGAGCTGGCTAAAGTTGAGGGCTTCACTAACCCCAATTAGGGGCACACTAGAGCTGGCTAAGGTTGAGGGCTTCCCTTTTTTGTAGGCCGAGCTGGTTAGAAGAGACAGGACAAGGGCGTGCTAAAGGTGCTATGATAAAAAGAAATATTAAACATAGGAGCAAGGAAGTGATAGTCAAACTGTATAAAGCATTAGTTAGACCTAGATTGGAGTACTGTGTACAGGTGTGGAGTCCTTATCATAGAGGGGATATAAACATGCTAGAAAGAATACAAAAAAGAGCGACAAAGATGATAGTGGGATTCCAGAATTACAGTTATGAGGAAAGACTCAGAATAACCGGCCTACAGTGTCTAGAAGAGAGTAGAATTCATGGTGACTTAATACAGGTTTATAAGATGATCAGAGGAATGGATAAATTAGACTATAACAAGTTTGTTTTTTTAAATACAGCCACCTACAATAACACGAGGGCATAGCTACAAGCTGACTAAGGAAAGGTTCAGATTAGATTTTAGGACATATTTTTTTAGTCAGAGAGTTGTGAATGGTTGGAATGCATTGCCAGGGGAGGTGGTGGAGGCAGAAACAGTGAAAGCATTTAAGGATAAATTGGATGCATATAGTTTTAAGAGCAAGGTGATGTAAATGTAACTGGTTGTATACAGACTCTGCAGTCTTCTAAACCAGTATAAAGACATTAAGTTAAGTTAACAGAATAGAACAGACAGGGATTTCAGAGTACCTAATGTTGACTGCTTTTGTGTTATTCTATGTAAATATTTTCAAAGAGATCAAAGTGATCAAAGTGCTTAGAGTTATCAAAGTGCTCAAAGTTATCAAAGTGTTCAAAGTTATCAAAGTGCTCAGAGTTATCAAAGTGCTCAAAGTTATCAAAGTGCTCAGAGTTATCAAAGTGCTCAAAGTTATCAAAGTGTTCAAAGTTATCAAAGTGCTCAAAGTTATCAAAGTGCTCAAAGTTATCAAAGTGCTCAAAGTTATCAAAGTGCACTATGTGCTTCTCCTTGTGGTCCTTTTTACTAGAATAGATTGTACAATGACAAGCAAGATCTTCCCGCACCATCTCACCTGCAGTAAAAGTGGGGTTCGCTGCGCAGTACACAACTCCTAAGGCAGCACAAGCCAGCATCAGGACACAGATGTCGATGTGGTTGCTGGAGAAGGCCACGATAACATCAGCCTTTCTATAGCCAAGCCGATGTAGAGCACTGGCCACTCGGATAGAGTTATCATTCAGTTGGGAGTAGGTATACGTTTTACCCGTCAGGAACTCTCTCTGGTGAGCGTATTCATAATTTGGGAAATAAAAAAAGCAAAACAGAAAATATTATATTAAATATAAGCATAAATAAATCAAGGCTTCCTACAGCCGAAGTGTATCAATGTATGAGGCTGCTTATAGCTGTATGGTAATAATGTATGAGGCTGCTTATAGCTGTATGGTAATAATGTATGAGGCTGCTTATAGCTGTATGGTAATAATGTATGAGGCTGGGCTACCTACAGCTATATGGTATTAATGTATGAGGTTTACTTCAGTCACACAGTATTAATTAATTTCATATCTTCGTGTATGGGATCAAGATGCTGAGCAGCGCATGAGCTGCAGTGGTCAGCGACCCAAAGCTGACTGCTAGCATAGGGCCAGCGAACCAGATCTGAGCAGCGCATGAGCTGCAGTGGTCAGCGACCCGTAGCTGACTGCTAGCGTCAGGGCCAGCGAACCAGAACTGCCAAGACTTTTCTACACCTCCACGCGGTGATCCTGGATAACAGGCTGCAACATGGCAGACTGGCTAAGGAGAAGGGATTGAAGAGGGAATGCTAACCCGGTACTCAAAAATTACTTGCTGAAGTCGGATGTGTTGGACCGAAAAGTGCAAATATCGCAGTCAAGCTGTAAACTATGACACAACGCATTCCGTTTTCTAGACTACTTTCTGCTACTTAAGCCCTTTAAGCGTTTGGTAGCGGGAGATTGAGAACGAACGAAGCCAAACCAAGCCAAACCAAGCCAAGCAAAGCCAAACCAAGCCAAGCCAAGCCAAGCCAAATCAAACAAAACCAAGCCAAACCAAACCAAGCCATTTCTTCGTGTAAATGCCCTTGTACATTTACCTCCATTACAACATACTTTCTCCATTTCTCATTTATATATATTATGTTTATGCATTCAAATCTTTATATTAATATGTTCCCACGTGCATATATATTTTGTTTCTGTATGTAGTTGTATGTTCATACACGTGTGTGAATTGATGTGTGTTTACGTACTGTTTCCTGTATTACACACATTAATGTTGATGTGTTACAATGAACGAGTTAATTTACTCATTTGTATAAATTTTATAATATTAATGACCATTTCTTGTTTTGGCTGCTCTTTCATAACTGGCATAACTTGACTTTCACCGTCCTGGCCATTTTTTAGGTAACTGCTGCCAACTCAAGCCATTTAGTATTATTGCATAGCCTAGTGTCTTTCTTTCTGCTGTTCTTTGTCCCTGCTGATATCCGTGTGATCGTAACCTGGCTATCGCATGACCAAATGGGAAACCGAACATACTGGTTACACCAAACACGATGCCTATTACCAGTTGAACCGAAGAGAGCAGGTCGTTGTCTTCAGACTTCGCACTGACCACAATAGACTGAGGTACCACCTATTCAACAAATTGAAGATAGGGTGTACCGACGAATGCCCGTGCGGTACTGGTAAAATGACCGCTGAACATCTGCTGCAGAACTGCCCGACATACGAGGATCAGAGAGAGCAGATGTGGCCATCACCAGTGGAACTGCAAGACAAGCTCTATGGCAGTGGCGACAGCCTCAGGATGACCGCCGCTTTTTTCGAAAAAATAATGGTTACTGTCTGACTGCGTACGCAGAAGAAGAAGAAGAAGTAACCTGGCTATCGTTTTGTTTCTGTCCTGTTAACAGCCATTTCTGTATTTGTTTTTATTGAGCATTGTATTTAATAGACATATACTGCGTGTCACAATGTATCCCCAAGTGAAGTATAAGATCACCAAGACAGTTGACCACTAATGTAATCTCAGAAACACTTGATCCCCGTCAACTTTCTTTTTCGGGCATGTTGTACGGCTGAACCAGGAAACTCTTGCCCACAAGATACTACACAAGTCCTTCCTCAGCGGCAAAAGTCTCCCCCGACCGGCTGGAAGTGCAGTAGTGCCGTCTCCGCACAGTATGCCTCCAGCAGATATCAACCTCCACCTCGACCCTGGACGAGGCCTGGGCCTACGCCACAGCTGTAGGTCATGGATGTGACCGATCGACGCAACGGGCATTAGGCGTCTAAGCGAACATTATTACTAATGGCAGCTTGTGACAAAACACTTTGTGTGGTGGCTTCTGTCGAACTTTTGGTTAAATAATTAGCTTGCGAGCCTCATGAGCAACCTTCATTAGATGGCTTTGATTATATGTTTGTTAGGTTACAGTACCTCATCATCACAGTGGTACGGTTGTACACATACACATACATATTAGAAAAATGTGTACGGTTGTACACATACACACGCATGTAAACATATGCGTGTGTGCATATATATATATGACGCTTTTCTTGAAAAAGAAGTGACTAAACTGTTTTAATTTTCATTGATTGATTCAAAGAATTAATTAATTTAACGAAATGTATCCAATATTTATATTTATCAAACTTACATACACACACTATACACACATGCATACACGCGCACTCACATACGCTTGCACGCACGCACGCACACACACACGCGCGTCAATATACATACGTACATTTATAGACTAGGATACTTATCCACATAGACGATAACAGACACACATGTATACATAATTTGTTGGGTTCGATTAAAGATTTGACTTAGTTTTTTGTTTATTCTACCGGCGAAAACACGCCCTCTCCACCCCAGATCGTAATGGGCAATTTCAAGACGAATTGGCTAATGTATGGATGCGTATGTCATTCTGTGTGAAATGTGTTTGACTGTGGTAGTTTTGGTCAATCCCTTCTGTACGCTGTATTTGACTGTGGTAGTTTTGGTCAATCCCTTCTGTACGCGGAGAAGTGGTCATACCGAGAGAAATCCCCAACATGCCTAGTTAAATCTGACGAGAAGTGATTTCGAACACTGAATGTTGGGATTGCAGATCAAGTCTACGCCTGATTTACTTCCCTACAACATTTCTCCACCGGCCCCCCCCCCCCCCTCAATCTTAAAAAAGACGATGGAACCGTGCCTCGACTAGAGGACATAACACACCAACATACACACAAACAACACACAGACACACACACACACACCAAAGCCAGCTGGTCTTTGTACAGTTCACACAGACACACACACACACACACACACACACACTCACCAAAGCCAGCTGGCCCTGGTACAGTTCACACAAACACACACACACTCACCAAAGTCAGTTCGCACTGGTACAGTTCACACACAAACACACACACACACACACACTCACCATAATCGGCCGGCCCTGGTACAGTTCACACACACACACCCTCACCAAAGCCAGATGGCCCTGGTACAGTTCACACACACACACACACACTCACCAAAGCCAGGTGGCTCTGGTACAGTTCACACACACACACACTCACCAAAGCCAGCTGGTCCTGGTACAGTTGACACACAAACACACACACACCCACTCACCAAGGCCGGCTGGTCCTAGTAGAGGTACACACACACACACACACACACACACTCACCAAAGCCGGCTGGTTCTGGTAGAGGTCACACTTCCCAAATATGTACTGGTGAAAGGAAACATTCTCTGGTATGGTGATGTCTGGCAAGTGACTCCTGATCAAGTTGTCTGCTGGGATGGTCGTTCCTGGCGTGCGATGCACCTTCTGGGAACTATATGGCTCCAGACGGTATAATGAGGACACTGCACAGCTTTGTTCTTAGTCCAGCATGTGCCTGGAGCGATAGACTGGTTCACGTACCTCGTTATTAAGTCATTTGTCAAAACTCTCTGACACCGAAGATAAAGACTATGGCGCATTGTACCTGGTATGTAAAGTTTGAAGAATAGGTGACCGTAATTATGTTGCCGAGATACGCCATGTTGGTGGCGGTGTTGTTATTGTTGGTGGTGGTGATGTTGTTAGTGGTGGTGTTGTTGTTGGTGGTGGTGATGTTGTTAGTGGTGGTGTTGTTGTTAGTGGTGGTGTTGTTGTTGTTGGTGGTGGTGATGTTGTTAGTGGTGGTGTTGTTGTTGTTGGTGGTAAGGCTGTTATTGTTGTTGTTGTTGTTGTTGTTGTTGTTGTTGTTGTTGTACTTGAGTTAGGAACTCTTAACGACTTTCTTTTGTATCAGGTTACATTGACACTCCTCACATCCGGAGAGGTACTGAAGAGAGAAGACATGGGTCGTCCTGGCTGTAGTGCTCCTCAGTGTGCTTACCACTATGAGTTTCACGGTATCGATTCTTATCTCGTTAGCCAGACTGTCATAAAACAGTCTGTATCCAGAGAGAACTGCATGGAAGTGAGGTGAGCTCTTGATCAACGTGTTTCACCTGACGCTGACTAATATAGTCTGATCAATATGTTTTGCCTGACCCTGACTAATATAGTCTGATCAATATGTTTCGCCTGATCCTGACTAATATAGTCTGATCAATATGTTTTGCATGACCCTGACTAATATAGTCTGATCAATATGTTTTGCCTGACCCTGACTAATATAGTCTGATCAATATGTTTTGCCTGACCCTGACTAATATAGTCTGATCAATATGTTTTGCCTGACCCTAATATAGTCTGATCGGTATGTTTCACTTGACCCTGACTGACAGAGTCTGATCAATATGTTTTGCCTGACCCTAATATAGTCTGATCAATATGTTTTGCCTGACCCTAATATAGTCTGATCAATATGTTTTGCATGACCCTGACTAATATAGTCTGATCAATATGTTTTGCCTGACCCTGACTAATATAGTCTGATCAATATGTTTTGCCTGACCCTGACTAATATAGTCTGATCAATACGTTTTGCCTGACCCTGATATAGTCTGATCAGTATGTTTCACCTGATTGACATAGTCTAATCAACCTGGCCCTGACTAACATAGTCTGATCAACCTGATCGTGTCTGACAGTCTGATCAGTATATTTTGCCTGACCAGATGTTAGTTTCCTCTCTCCAAGACATGCGCATATAATGCAATGTGTCATGTAGCACAGCACGTGGTGTCCTAAAGTGAAACGTCATCGCTGACTTGCGGTGGAAACATTGCAAATTCTGGCTGTAATGTTTCTCTGATTCATGAAGGCTTGCGGTGGAAACATTGCAAATTCTGGCTGTAATGTTTCTCTGATTCATGAAGGCTTGCGGTGGAAACATTGCAAATTCTGGTTGTAATGTTTCTCTGATTCATAAAGGCTTGCGGTGGAAACATTGCAAATTCTGGCTGTAATCTTTCTCTGATTCGTCAAAAGTTTGTCATCCATCATCAAGACCCAGAACAAAAACGATGCGCTTAAGCAAAAATTAAATTATATTGAATGTTTTTTTCTTCTTCTTCTCCTTCTTCGTTCATCCTCAGATCAAGGTGACGGTTTCTCTTACAAAGGGCAAGGTTGTTTGTAAGGCTGTTTTATCTCCATACAGCTTTTGACTCATATCTGTCTCGCGAGGCCAGTATTGTTCTCTCTTGCTGCGTGAGCGTGTAGCTTTGTAGGATGTGTTCCACGGTCATGGTATGGTCCTTACATGGGCCCCTGTCATCTGTCCCAATCCTCATTGTGTTTTAAAGGTGACCCTTGAATCTGTTATGCCCAGTGCTCAGTCTGAAGATAGTGACTTGCTCTTCTCTAGTTAAGTTAAAGTAGCTGTCTTCTTCACGGAAGTCGGGATGTTGCTAAATCCATTTTCCCCTGAAGTTGGCTTTAATTATGGTCTTGGCCTCTGTATAGGTGATGCTCAGGTATGTTTGTGGGGATGTTCCTCCACACTTGGCTAGTTTATCAGCAGCTTCATTGCTTTCAATACTGCAGTGGGATTGGATCCACTAAATGGCCAACCTTTAGTGTTCTGCTTAGAGATGTGTCAGATTGTACATACATTGCTCGATATCTTCATCTTTGTGTTGTTTTAGCGCTGTTTATACCATATTTAATTTTATAGTAACACAGTGAATAGAGCGAGGCATCTTATTCGACATTACATTCCAATTACACTGTCCTGGGCGCCAGTCCGCCAAGTTACCGTATTCGAGGACGTCACCAATATTCTGTATTAGTCCCGATATTTTAGAGTGATGTACCAATGTGAGCCTAGGTCTTTGGCCAGTTCATCCCGCCATCTGATAGGTGGACGACCCCGTTACGTGTACAGACAGAGGGCCACCAACACCTTATTCTGCGTGTCCATTTTTTTGTCAGGCGTGCGTACTACATGTCCAGCCCAGCGATGTTTGGGTGGTATCGCTCCTTACATGAAATCCCCAAATAAAGCTCGATGCCGAATTTCTTCGTTTCGAATCTTATCCCTTATCTGAATTGTCAGAACGCGTAGTTCATTGAGTTGTTATGTGAGTTGCTGAGCATCTGGTTCGCGCATGTTCCACACATCACATCCGTAAATTATAGCTGGAATAACCATGGAATTACAAGTGTGTGCTCTTATATTGGTGTCTTTCATCTATGAAAAAGGTGCCACCAACAGCCAGTGGAACAACAAATTAAGTGAACAAAATAGGTATGTATAGGATACACACTTCGGAAGGCACCGTCCATCATAGACAGACATGCTCTTACGTGGAATCCTCAAGGAGAAAAGGAGAGAGGTAGACCCAAAAATACATGGAGAAGAAAATGTGATAAGGAACTAAGATTAAATTATTACACTTGTAGAGACCCAGAAAGAGCAGTCCAGGACAGTGTATGCTGGTAGAATGTTGTGGAGGGAGACAGAACAGGACCGTGTATGCTGGTAGGATGTTGTGGGGAGAGACAGAACAGGACCTTGTATGCTAGATGGATGTTGTGGAGGGAGACAGAACAGGACCTTGTATGCTGGTAGGATGTTGTGGGGAGAGACAGAACAGGACCTTGTATGCTAGAGGGATGTTGTAGAGAGAGACAGAACAGGACCTTGTATGCTGGTAGGATGTTGTGGAGGGAGACAGAACAGGACCTTGTATGCTAGAGGGATGTTGTAGAGAGAGACAGAATAGGACCTTGTATGCTGGTAGGATGTTGTGGAGAGAGACAGAACAGGACCTTGTATGCTAGAGGGATGTTGTAGAGAGAGACAGAACAGGACCTTGTATGCTAGAGGGATGTTGTTAATGTCCTGTGTACCCAGAAGAGGAACGTGCTTTGATAGAAATGCTTCAGATATCTGTCCGACTTCTTCTAACAGTTCCATATTAGCTACTCTATCATTATGTTTTAATTGCATTTCTCGGTGTAGACATCCATTGATGAAAGTTTGTTTGAACCTTGTTCATTACTGTTTTTGTTTTCTAATGTTTCCTCAATAATAGGGCACCAATGGCTGTCCTCCTACTGCGGGATCACGGGAAACGAGAGAGATGACGCTCTAGCAAAAGATGGCAGAAAAAGGCACAATTTAATCATCGATTACCATTCAGAGAGATCAAGAACATCATCAGAAATCAGTTTATACACCAATGGAGAAAAGACATGAGCGGTACCCAATTTACCAACTGAGAAAAGACATGAGCGGTACCCAATTTACCAACTTAAAAGAAATCAACTAACTACCTTATTTTGCATGAGAACTGCTGGTCACTGCAGACTACTAGAACATTTATACCGACTAAAGATCTAACACATCGACGAGTGCCCATGTGGAACAGGGGGGGGGGGGCAGAATCCTGAACACATTCTACAGAAATGCCCGCTCTATATGGAAATCAGATGCCAGACCTGGACAGAGAGTGAGGAGCTGAGACGAAAGCTGTGGGGCAGCCGCTCCGACCTGGAGAAGACTACAGACTTCATCTGCCCTGCAGATATAGCATGACCAAAGGTCCTGACCGCAAAGAAGAAGTGTTTCCTCACACAATCTGATGTCGTTAAGCTATTAGATCCTCATAATCTTAGTTTTTTCTGTTACTAAATTTTGGCGAGCATTGATCGAGTATTCTTATTTTATTTTGTTTCTGGTTGTGAGACTGTTGTTCCTGACTAAATCAGAAACCAGTTTGCAGGTTGGTAAACTTGTGTTTGTCAAGATCAGGTATCAAGCTTGCTCCTTGTGCTCCTGGTGGCAAACACTCTAATGCGCACTGCCACTCAGATACTCTTATCGATGTATAATAACCAAAAAGAGTGACACGATTTCACAAGAAAAAGCCGAACAAACAAACCTTACCGTGGTAGCCTGTTTCGAGAGCTCACTCGTTGCCTGGCTGTGTGTATTCAAGAGGTTCCCGACCGGTTCTGTGTACGTTTGAAGACTCTTAACTGACATCAAACGTCAAGTGTCTACTGACCCATCAGGTGTGATATCAGTGTGTACATAAGCCACCATATTTATCGGTTAGGAGTAGCGTTCAATCGCCCGAGTCCGATCCTGCACATGCTCACCGCCTGAGCTAAAGTACACACACCCTAACTGTAACAAGTCAAATCTAGGCCAACGTTTTCACTAGGTTCAGAGGGGATAACACGATTTCTGACAGTGAAATCATGATCATAGCCTTCTTAATCTAACAGTCTTATAGAACATTTTCGCTTTATTTAAAGTCTTTAATTTAAAAACCGCTATTCTTCATACCCGGACCTGGTTGTTGGGTTGGGGGCGTAGGTCGTCTGCCAATGGTGTTGCCACGTTTGTACTTTTACCCGAGTAAAGCGCACTGGTGTCACCCGAGTGGTCTGCCTGGGTCTTTGTGTATAACAAGGACAAGAATAGCACCACTGCCCCACAGAGAGTATGTCGTAAGAGACGACTAACTGTGTGAAATGGTAGAACACTGGCCGTGGTTAGGTGGATTGTTTAGAGTAGCACAGATGGCGCCTAACAGGCTGCGGGTCTACTTTGCTCTAGTGTTTGAGTCTAAAAGGTGTCATCAATATGGACTAGTATAAGGTGTCATCAAACTGGTACTAGTATAAGGTGTCATCAAACTGTGACTAGTATAAGGTGGCATCAAACTGGTACTAGTAAAAGGTGTCATCAAGCTGGTACTAGTATAAGGTGTCATCAAACTGTGACTAGTATAAGGTGCCATCAAGCTGTGACTAGTATAACGTGTCATCAAACTGTGACTAGTATAAGGTGTCATCAAACTGGGACTAGTAAAAGGTGTCATCAAACTGGGACTAGTAAAAGGTGTCATCAAACTGTGACTAGTATAAGGTGTCATCAAACTGTGACTAGTATAAGGTGTCGTCAAACTGTGACTAGTATAAGGTGTCATCAAGCTGTGACTAGTATAAGGTGCCATCAAGCTGTGACTAGTATAACGTGTCATCAAACTGTGACTAGTATAAGGTGTCATCAAACTGGGACTAGTATAAGGTGTCATCAAACTGTGACTAGTATAAAGTGTCATCAAACTGTGACTAGTATAAGGTGGCATCAAACTGGGACTAGTATAAGGTGTCATCAAACTGTGACTAGTATAAGGTGTCATCAAACTGGGACTAGTATAAGGTGTCATCAAACTGGGACTAGTATAAGGTGTCATCAAACTGTGACTAGTATAAGGTGTCATCAAACTGGAACTAGTATAAGGTGGCATCAAACTGGCAGTTGGTTAAATAAATTTAGTCTTTCATTCAAAAAATAAATAGTCTGATTTATTTTGTGTCCGAAGCTTCAATATTTACTTTTCAACGACTGCCTTCCACCCTACCCTCTAGTATGGTGTCCAACAAGGAGGTATGTCGTGTTATATGATCAAAATAACGTAACTGTCTAACCCTGATTTCGGTCATTAATTCTCTTTTCACCCCCAACTTTTCCAATACCTCCAAATGTGTTTTCTAACTTTCCAAGAAATGCGACCCAATCTTCTATACACCCACATTTCGAAGGCTTCAATACTTTTCTCCAACTTGTTATTCTAATTCATTGTCCATGTTTCTGCGCCACAAAGTAATGACTAAGTAGTATACATAACACCTGATAATACTCATTTTCAAATTCTGATTTATCTGTTTAGATGTCAGTCTGTGTCGCATGTTGTCGAATACCATCTTGACCATACCTATTCTCTTTCTGATCTCTTTTTCACAGCTGCCATCTTCCGTTATTATATGACCTAGATAGGAGAAACTCTGTACATGTTAATACTATTACTTAATAGTGTTAAACTAGTTAAAATAGTTCATCTTTTATTTGTACCTGCATACACGGTTTCTTTTGACTTTTGTAATTCTTGCTCACTTTTTCAAGAATCAAGTTTTAAGTTGTTGCCATCAAAACTGTATCATCCGCATACACTCCTCCAATGACAAGCCCTGACATTCCCTCTATCTGCTTGAATATTTTCTGTGTAGATACGAAAAAGGACAAGGAAGTGATTCACATCTCTATCTTACTCCTCTTTTGGCGTCTATACTTGGAGAGCCTATACTGCGCCCTAGGCGACTGCTCTCAACTTTATGCTAATTTCAGCGCGGCTTGCATACTGTTGCTAGGAAAGAGTAACAATATTTACAATTTGAATTCAGCGGCCGCTTAGCTCAGTTGGTTAGAGCGTCGTGCTAATAACGCGAATGTCGTGGGTTCGATCCCCATAGTGGCCAGTGGGTTTAATTTTTTTGATTGTTGTTTGTTTAAAATTGTTCTCTTTCCCTGAACACGGAGTTTAGTTGTTAAAGAGTGGACACACTATTTCAGTTGACTTTTTAACCACAAAATGTTATATCAATTTATCATTTTGCGTAACGTTTTAATTGGGCTTCCCGCTGCCAGACACGAAAGTTTTCGGGAATAAACCCTGAGATACAATTTGCATCCAGAGTATTTGAGGACGAGAGAGCGAGGCTGACGACAGCGCAAAACTTTATATTTCAGCGCAAGTGACAGCGTCAAGATATTTGATCAGATAAAAATATACATGCAGTCATTAATAATATAAGACAATGCTTTAATTTATCCCGCGCGTATTCAATCATGTCAGGAGAGATTGGAGGCCAATCCAGAGCAAGAAAAGGTTGATGGGATAAGAAATTCCTGGTAACGTTAGTTGTGTGAGGCCTAGCGTTGTCGTGCTGATATATTTCCAGATCTGGGTGATCCTGGAAGAAAGATACCACGGTGGGTCGCAGTATTTGATTAACGTAGACGTCAGCGGTAACGTTAGCTCTGAAAAGATGAAGGATGGAACGACTGTCATTTAAGAATCCACCCCACACATGTACACTCGCTCCTCCATATCTGTTATGCTGGACTACACAGGCATCGACATATCTTTCTATGGGGCGACGCCAGGCGCCATTTCTCATATCAGCAAAGGAGACATTAATTTTATTTTCATCAGAGAACATTGTTGATCGTCATTCCGCCCTTGGAGACGAATATTGTGTAGGGTCCAAGCCAGTTTGTTGGTCTGGTGACATCTAGTAAGGGTAAGACCAATGTTGGGACGTCTGTTTTGCAAACCAGAGGCGCGAAATGCTTGCGTTGACAAGTTCTCAGAACGTCAGGTAAATTAGCTGTTGAGTTGCTGTTTTGGAAGCGGTTGCACGGATGTATCAAAAGAATGTGACTATCATGAGCTTGTGTTGCTGTACGAGGTTAGTAGGCCTGGGACGGTCATTGGTGGTACATGTCGCCAAAATCGCTGGTTTATCCTTACTATAGTAGACTCGTCACAACTAAAATATCTGGCAACTTCTCTGGTAGTCATTCCACTCTTGAGTACACCAACAGATTGCAATCGCTTTTGTGACGACTAAAAACATTAACAGCTTTTCTTTCGATGAAAACGGATAATTACCTTTTACTCGCTGAAACTTGACTAATGTGTGGGACAAAGGTCAACGTGATTCGACCTTTCGTAAATCCAAAATGTATCAATTGTTTGTTTTTTTGCGCGTGAATTCACTATGTCGTCACCAGAACAGGGACAGACGAGATGTGTGAGTGGCAAAGCTATGTGTGGTGCCGAGTGTTCGACAGATCAGACTCATTGTGTCAGTTCAACATCCACATAGAGCCTAGGCACCTCTACACCTCACGGTAAAAGATGGGAGACTAATTAAGTAAGTAAGTAAAGAGCCTAGATGACGTCACCAGGGTAGAAAACCTGAGAAGAGACTTAATATCTTGAATCTGCAAAGTGGGACCCATGTGAGACGGTTTTCCAGGGCTCTGAACAGCCGGCTGATGAACACACAGCAATATGGGGAAACAATCGAGGACAAATGGGCCATTCTGAAGGATGTTGTCTACTCTACCGCTTCTAGTATTTGGGTAATGCAGCTATCAGCCATCCCAATGGACGCAGAAGAGATGCAGGCCAGCGGACATTGCACCTCTGCCCTATTGTGACAACCTCCCAGGTGGCGGGGAATGCTAGGCCTGCCATCACTGCAGATGAGCCGAGAAAATAAAGGGAGCAAAGAGATACCTCACTCACATGCATATGCTACGTTTCTGGCAGGACGTGACGATCCTGAGACACAGTCACACTGGACTGCCTCTCTTCCGGGATAGTACAAACTAGTACATAGTCCATCATATCATTGCCAAACCCTATAGACACGAGTGGGGAAGACTCGATAGTCCCGCAAGACAACTTCCCTAAGAGAGACAACTCTGACCAAAAACAACTGCTGCCTTGCAGATAGGCTGGGGACAGCCAAAGGCTAAGGAGGGCATCCCTACAGAAACGCCTGTTAAAGTCGGATGCGCTGAGCCACAGTCTTAACAAAATAAAACAGTGCAACGTAAATATCGCTGTAAACAGCGTACGATGAAGAAGAAGAAGAATGGTAATGCAGCTCGCAGAAACCACGACTGGTTTGATGATGACAACGATAAGACTATTAACACTTTGCTGGATGAAAACATAGTTTATTAAGACTTCACCAAGACAATCCCTCCTCACCTTCCAAAAAGTTCGAGTTCACCAATATTCGCATCATTGTCGAGAACCGGCTAAGGATTATGTACAGTGCCTGGCTCAACATCAAAGCAGATTAAATCCAGCTGTACGCAGACACAAATGACTCAAAGCTGTTTTACGATACCCTGAAAGTATTCTAGGGTCCCAGGTCCTATCATTCATATGCTGTCTTTAATGATGATACACGCACTGAGGGCTGATAAAGTCGACATTCTGGAGCGATGGTCAGAGCACTTCAGTGCCATCCTAAACTGTCCACCCACTATCGGGGAATGAGCCCTAACACCAAAGCTATTCTATACTGTCCATCCACTATCGGGGAATGAGCCCTAACACCCAAGCTATTCTATACTGTCCATCCACTATCGGGGAATGAGACCTAACACCCAAGCTATTCTATACTGTCCATCCACTATCGGGGAATGAGCCCTAACACCCAAGCTATTCTATACTGTCTATCCGCTATCGGGGAATGAGTCCTAACACCCAAGCTATTCTATACTGTCCATCCACTATCGGGGAATGAGCCCTAACACCCAAGCTATTCTATACTGTCCATCCGCTATCGGGGAATGAGTCCTAACACCCAAGCTATTCTATACTGTCCATCCACTATCGGGGAATGAGCCCTAACACCCAAGCTATTCTATACTGTCCATCCACTATCGGGGAATGAGCCCTAACACCCAAGCTATTCCATACTGTCTATCCACTATCGGGGAATGAGTCCTAACACCCAAGCTATTCTATACTGTACATCCACTATCGGGGAATGAGCCATAACACCCCAACAACAAAAAACACATAAAAGCAGCTGATAGCTTTACTTACCTTGGCAGTGCCCTCACCAGAGAAGGAACTATTGACGCTGAGGTCCACAACAAGGCGAGTGCTGCTTTCAGAAGCATACGAGAAAACGTTTGAGACCGGCAGGGAATCAGTGGTGACTACAAGGTAAGTGTGAGTCGTGGTGTTGTGCTAACCACCCATCTGTACACATGCGGAACATGAACAGTCTATAGCAGGAATGTTATGGCTGGCTTCGTGACTGGCTTGGCTTCGTTTGTTCTCAATCTCAGGCTATCAAACCGTGAAAATGGCTTAAGTAACAGAATGTAGTCAAGAGAACGGAATGCGTTGTGTCGTAGTTTACAGTTTGACAGCGATAGTTGCACCTTTCGGTCCAACACATCCGACTTCAGCAATCATTTTTTAGTACCGGATTAGCGTTCCCTTTTCGATCCCTTGTCCTTAGCCAGTCTGCTCTGTTGCTGCCTGTTATCCAGGATCACCGCGTGGAGGTGTAGAAGGGTCTTGGCAGCTCTGGTTCGCTGGCCTTCATGCTAGCAGTAAGCTATGGGTCGCTGACCTTCATGCTAGCAGTCAGCTATGGGTCGCTGACCACTGCAGCTCATGCTCTGCTCGTCATCTTGGTTCCAGGCATGTCAGCAAACTTGATCATTTCCATGTCAACTGTCTCCGCAGACCGCTCGGGGTCGGTTAGCAGGACATAGTGTCCAACTCTGAAGTCCTCAGCAGGGTGACACTCTCTGGCATCCATATTCTGCATACAGAGAGCCCAGATCAGATGGACAGGACATGTTGTTCGAATGTCAGATGAGCGCCTCCCTAAATAACTGTTGTAAGGTGAGCTTAGAAGAGGACGGTGCTGTAGGGATAACAAAAGAAAAAATACAAAGACACTCTAAAAGTTTATTTGAAAAGTTTTTTTCCGTTGATGTGGCTGCCTGGGAGCAGTTTGGTCCGGACCCTCAGCCTGGCGCACTGTCGCCACACATGGTGCTTGCACCGCTGAGCAGATGACCATTACAAATGCGCAGGAAAGGTGAGCTGCACAAAAGGAATGACGAATGCAAGGCTACCAAACTATAAATGCTGTTCACGTGTGCCCTACGTGCGGTAGAGTTTGTCACACTGAAATCGGACTATACAGTCATAGTTTAGTCACTTCTAACAATAAACATGTAAAACTCTGCCGTCATGTCCATTTGCGATTAGCAACTAAATAAGGCGGCTGCCTAACTGTATTTTAACACTAACCTGCTTATTGACCGTTGATTGGAAAGAGCAAAGATATTTACAGATTTTGATCAGCGGCCGCTTAGCTCAGTTGGTTAGAGCGTCGTGCTAATAACGCGAATGTCGTGGGTTCGATCCCCATAGTGGCCAGTTGCAGTTATTTTACTTTTATTTTGAGTAGGTCTGTTGTGTTGAATTTTCTTTGTTTTATCTACATTATTATTATAATTATAGCAATGATTTCCACATTTTGTGGACGAAACAGAATATGCAGTGGAGAAGAAAGGATTGTTTTGTAATGAAAAGCAGAAGGTAAAGAATTGTGTTTATTTTTTATTGTTTTTATTACTGATGTTATTCCAGCAGCATCCGGGCTCTCGCCCTTCGGCCCAATGTGATGTAATGGTATTTGCACATATTTGTAGGTGTTTTTTAATGCTATAAAAAGTGTTCCATTTACCTGGCCAGGGAGGAAGACGTATTTTCTGAACATCTGAGATGATGATCAACGGTTTCATAAAGGTGTGTGAACAGCTGGTATTCTGGATAGAAGTGTGGTTGTATTCTGTTCAGGTGCTTGTTAAGTGGGATATGTTGAGTTCTCAGCAAGAAAATTGTGCTCTGATCCTTCCTTGTGAGTTGATTTAGACTGTCATATATTGGGGTTTGTTATATTTCTGTAGACCTAAAGCTTCCCATAGCCCATCTGTTGAGCCTAGTTTGCTGTTCTCACGAGACTTAGCATCAGATAAGTACACTATTCTTTCCTTATATACTGACATCCTCCATATATGTATTCTTTCCTCCTTCTATGATTGACTAGTTCAGCATTGTTGTTATTTGTTGTCCTTGATGAAGGCATATTGGTCGTAACGTAGGTTTTGTTTGTGTTCTCGTCTTGGTGCTGTATCTGACCATACCCATTTTAAATTTTAATTAAATTTAATTGTAATCAACTTTAATTTTTGTTCATTTATTTGTTCTTACTATTCTTATGAGCTGCTTGTAAAGTGAATGTTGTGTGTGTGGCTGTTCTTGTGTTGATCCATTCTTTGCTAGTCTGCCTGTCTTGTCATACATTGCCAGGTGTGTTTAGGGATATACTGCAGAACTATTTTGATAACATGAGAAGTAATTATGCCCATGTCTAGAGATATTTGGATACGGTCAGATCTACAATGTTCAGCATCTTCTAATGCTTGGAGGACTGACATCGAATCAGAAAAATACTGAACTTAATGATTTAAGAGCAGTACTCTGTCAACTATGCCAGCAGTCCGCACCAAAAAGGGTAGTGGTACAGTGGGTTCCTACCCACTGCAACATCCAAGGCAACGAGGAGGCAGACAGACTGGCAAAAGAAGGTGCAAGACTACCACAACCAGATACTAGTATGACATACGAAGAGTCAAAACGGCTTATTAGAGCTAGATACATGACCAAATGGGAAACCGAACATTCTGGCTACACAAAAAAACGATGCATATTACCAGTTGAACAGAAGAGAGCAGGTCGTGGTCTTCAGACTTCGCACTGGCCACAATAGACTGAGGTACCACCCATTCAACAAATTGAAGATAGGTGGCACTGACGAATGCCCGTGTGGTACCGGGAAAATGACCGCTGAGCATTTGCTGCAAAACTGCCCGACATACGAGGATCAAAGAAAGCAGATGTGGCCATCACCAGTGGCACCACTAGACAAGCTCTATGGCAGTGTCGACAGCCTCAGGATGACCGCTGCTTTTTTCGAAAAAATAAAGGTTGATGTCTGACTGCGTACGATGAAGATGAAGAAGAAGAAGAAGAAGAAGAATCTATGAAAGTAACAATGTTCTGGGTCTTTCAAGGAAAGATATCAAACACTATCCTCAAATGGTACAAGGCAGCTTCAAGTGAGTGGTTTCAGATTCATAGTTGGAGTAAACCACCCCGCAAGCATCACACAGCTCATCATAGGATTAATCTGGGTGTTTTATATAAACGCCATTTCATGATTTGATGGTGTTTGTTCAATGATTAGACGTTTCTGAAAATTTTAGAAATATTTTACAAAATCGTCAAAAGCAGGCAACATTGGACAGGGTTTTAAGTAAAGAATGAATAAATTGTCATTTATTTCATATATATTTATTGGTTTTGTATCTGTTAGTTTGATTCTATGTGTTGCGTATTATTAAATAATCAATAATTTGAGGTTTAGAACGAAGTAATCCAGTTTATATTATTTCAATGTGCACAAATTGATTTGGCACTCATGTAAATTGTATTTCCAACAGCCTCTTGTGGAACGGATAGCGAGGTTCTACTGTCTGTGTGTATGTATATAGCAATAAAACGATTTGAAATTGGAAGAATAGGTTTCAGGTGCGTATATTGTGAAACTTCTTTTGTTCACTTACCTTCAAAACAAAAGCATATCTTCACTCAACCACTTTACTCTGCGCGCGCGCACACAGACACACACATACACACGTATATGTTGTATTTATTGATCCCTAGTGCCACTAGTGGTTCTTTGTGTAGGACAAGGACAAGAATAGCACCACTGTCTCACAGAGAGCATGTCGTAAGAGGCGACTAACTGTGTGACATGGCATAACACGGATAATGACTTAGTGGTTTGTTAAAGATTGTTCAAGATGGTGGTTGGTTTGAATTGACAGAACAGAGATTTATTACGTTTCAGATAAGTATCAGTGTTGAGAATTAATTTGTGTAATAATAACATAGTTGTGATTGTAGTTTACTGTAGCATACGTATTTTCAAATATAGTGGCCTTGTTATAACAGATAGTTAGTGACTTGACAGAATTAAATAGCGTGGAACAGTGAGCGGTAGTAACACTCAAGTAACACTAGGCCTAGTTGCTAGCGATACGTTGTAGAAAGGTAAATATCAGCGACATTTGTTTTTTTTTTTGTTTTTTTTTGGCGTTGCTTTAAGAAGTATATATTTTATTTGGTATTAATATAACTTATTGGCTAACGGAAATAAATAGCAAAATTAGTATGGCCACTAAGACGAGACGAAATGCTGCGAAGAAAGGCCATGTCAGATTGTGTGATTTGTGTGGCGAAAATGTTAGTATTACTACAACGTTGGAAGATGAAGGAACCGTTTTATGTAGGATATGTAGAGTTGAAGAGAGGCAGGCACAAATGGAGTGCAATATAAGGGAAAATGAGAAGAGATTAGAGGAGATAGAAAAGAGGCAGATGGAAATAGAAGGGAAACAAGTGAAAATGGAGGAAATTTTAAAGAAGCTGCAGTCAAGGTGTAGTCAAGGAAGTAAGGGAGATTTGAGTGAGGAAACAGCTCACAGGGCATATAGCTTTGGAAAGAAGTATGCACATATAGGTGAGGGGTCAGTATTGGTAGTAGGAGATTCAATGGTGAGAGAGGTTGGCAGACATTTGTCTAAACAACACAACATGTTTGAAAGAATGGATATTGGGGGAGCAAAAATAGAGGACATAGAGGGGAGAATAAAGAGGTTAGATGACAAAGGTAACAGTCGTGTGGTAGTATTGATAGGAACAAATAATGTAAAGAGAGAAGGTACAGAAATAATTATGGATAAATATAAAAGTCTTATGAAAACACTTAAAGGAAAAAAGTTTAGAAAGGTCACAATGATGGGCATTTTAGACAGAGCAGATGGGTCAGACTATCTAGATAGCAAAATAATAGGTATCAACCTTAGGTTACAGGTGATGTGTGCGGACATTGGAATGGAATTTATTGATGTTAAAGTAGACAAAAGTAAAATGTTAGAAAGGGGAGGTTTACATCTAAATGAGATAGGACAGCATGTTGTAGCAAAGTATATGTTCTATCATTGTGTTAGAAATTTAAACTAGTAAGGCCTATGAAGTATGAGACTAAAGATAGGCCTACAATAGGGTGATATAGAGGATGTAGTCAAAGGGGTAAGTTGGTGTCAGGGAAGTGTGAAATACATAGTGGAAAAGCAAACACTACAATGATAAAGCAGAAGCAAAAAGAGGCAAACCAACAACATTACAAACTAAAATGTTTTTATGCAAATGTGAGAAGCATAGTAAATAAAAGAGAAGAATTGGAACTGTATGTAGAAGAAGAAAAACCAGATATAATAGGGTTAACAGAATCATGGACATATGAGGAGATTGCAGATAGTGAACTTGAAATTGAGGGATATACAATGTTAAGGAAAGATAGGATAATTGGAGACAAGACTAAGAGAGGTGGCGTTTTATTATACTGTATAAATTCTGTTAATATAACGATCAAAGATTATTTATCATGTGGTAACAAAAATGAAAGTGTATGGGGAGAAATAGAAAGTGGGGGTGAAAAAACAGTGATTGGAGTGTGCTATAGATGTCCATCAAGTCAAAAAGAGGAAGATGAGGAGCTGATTAGTAGCATAGCAAAGGCAAGTGAAGGAAAATTATTATTAATGGGAGATTTCAACTATCCAGAAATAAATGGGATATGTCAGAAGCACTTGTAGAATCAAAACCTTTTGTTAAGTGCATAACTGACAATTTTTTAATTCAACATGTAGAAGCAGCCACCAGAGGCAAAAACATACTCGACCTAGTTTTTACCACAGAGGAAAATATTATTGAAAACGTTACCGTTGGGGAACTGTTTGGCTCAAGTGACCATCAAATCATCCGTTAGGATCTTATTTCAGGGAAAGAAGTAAACATAAACACGCGAACATACGACTACTCTAAGGCAGATGTTAAGAGGATGAAAGAGGCAGTGAACCACATAATCTGGAAAGATATTGTCGTAGGAACAGATGTTGAACAGGAGTGGGAAAGTTTTAAAACAGTTCTAGAAACGCTAAAAGAGGAATGTGTTCCACGTAGGGAGGTAAACCCAAAGCGTAAAAAGTGGATAACTAGATTTGTAGTGAAATGTAGAAGAGCAAAAAATAAAGCATGGAAAAAATATATAGAGGCAGGTAAATCAAAAGAAACATCTGTAAAATATTCAGAAAAGCAGAACATGTCTCAGAAAGCGAATAAAACAGCAAAAATAGACTTTGAAAAAAAACTTTCTCAGAGGATCAAGACTGACAGTAAAAGCTTCTTCTCTTATGTTAGAAATAAACAAAGAACGGAAGACAAAGTAGGCCCTCTCATAGACAATACAGGGAAAATAATAAGTGAGAATAGGGAGGCAGCTAATCTGCTCAATCAGTACTTTGGCACAGTCTTCACAAAAGAGACATAGGGAGATGGGCTGGGAAAAGCCTGTCAGATTGCACCATCGCAGCAAGAGAAAGAGGTAACTGAAAATTCTTTATTCTGGTTTCTGATGCTCTTAACCCATTTACAAATTAAACTCTGCGCCCCTCTACACTCTGTGCTACTTTAAGGTCTGCGCCCAAGGCGAATGTCTAACTAATGGTAACGCTGGCACTGCTTACACCTTTCCATGGAAAGAACACAAATACTTTCATAATGCAACTCATCGGCCGCTTAGCTCAGTTGGTTAGAGCGTCGTGCTAATAACGCGAATGTCGTGTTTCGATCCCCATAGTGGCCAAATAGTTAGTATTTTTTTCTTTCTTTAATTTGTAATTTTTCCTGATACGAATATGTGGCTTTAGCTGTTCGGTAGTAGACGCACTATTATTATTATGATAATCGTAATTTTTATGATGTTTGAGACGAAACAAGACGCAGTAGGCCCCATTTGAATTCGAAGAAGCCAAAGAAAATATTTGTAGTGTCTGAAGGAGACTGCTATTTGTTTATAATTTCAATTATATTGATCAATTAACTCTGCTCTTTCTGTGCATATTTTATTTGTAAAACGATTAGCTGTTACGCTAGCTAATACTATGGAGAGACGTCTTTCAAATTCCGTAAAATATTTTTATATTCTCAGAAACGCCTTACCAGTTTCTTATTTGCGTGTTGTTCCAGTATATATTGTTGGCTTCTTTTCCATGGGTTTTCATTCGTCGTCACTTTCTACGTGCCACTTTATGCTGATTATAGTTATTGAAGAAATTAAAAAAATCTTCTCTTAGTCTGGATTAACGAAAAACCGTGTTTGTGAAATATTAATTTTGTGAAACAGCAAAGCAGTTGTTTGGGGGAGACACGCATTGAACCAGACTTCAAAGGAATGAATTAAAGCCTGCCAGGTGGTTGTTTGATAGCTTTAAGAAGCGAAATGGTATTCATAATGGTGTAAGCCATGGGTATGCTGACAGTGATAATAAAAACGTTGCTAAAAACTGTGAATAGAGTGAAAGATTTACTCCTCTCCAAGTTTTTAATTGTGATAAAACATACCTTTTCTGAGAGAAGATGCCTTACAGGACCCTACATGACAAGAGCAAAGAAATAAATGCTGGGACACAAGATCATGAAAGACAGGCGTAAACTCTTGTTGTGTGCTAGTGGGGACACACGCCCATGAAAGACAGGCGTAAACTCTTGTTGCGTGCTAGTTGGGACACACGCCCATGAAAGACAGCCGTAAACTCTTGTTGCATGCTAGTCGGGGCACCCGCCATTTTTTAGTAAGGATTAACTGCGCTACTTTTTATCCTCACTCTCTCGTCTCGAGCTGCCCAACCCCAGTGGCAAGTTAAGGACAAGACGACAAGGAGGCGACTACGAGATGCAGAGGACTCAAGCACCCGTGAAAAAAACGGTGGAGTCTGGAGTCGAACCCTCACCACCTGAGCACGAGGCCTACGGTTTTAACCACTTCGCCACGGAATCCCCACGGCATTAACTTGTACAATGATAATATAATGACTGTGACCATTTTATAAATTTTTTCTTTACCAAACCAACAAAAACAAACAGCCTTGGACATTACGACAAGAGATAGACTACACTGCGGGATCAAGATGCCGAGCAGCGCATTAGCTGCAGTGGTCAGCGACCCATAGCTGACTGCTAGATGTCAGGGCCAGCGAACCATAGCTGCCAAGACCCTTCTACACCTCCGCGTGGTGATCCTGGATAACAGGCTGCAGTAGGATAGACTGACTAAGGAGAAGGGATCGAAGATGGAATGCTAACCCGGTACTCAAAAAATGCTTACTGAAGTCGGATGTGTTGGACCGAAAGGTGCAAATATCGCAGCCAAACTGTAAACTATAACACAACGCATTCCGTTCTCTGGATTACATTCTGCTACTAACCCTTTCAGGGTTTGGTAGCGGGAGATTGACAACGAACGAAGAAGAAGACCACGCTGCAGAATTATTATTTTTTTTTTCCATCCTCTTATTTTATTTACACGTTACACTCTGCGCCCCTCTACACTCTGCACCACACTGATGTCTGCGCCCATGGCGAATGTCTAACTAATGGTAACGCCGGCCCTGAGTACACCTTTCCTGGGAAAAAGCACAAATACTTTCACGTCTCAACTCGTCGGCCGCTTAGCTCTGTTGGTTAGAGCGTCGTGCTAATAACGCGAATGTCGTGTATTCGATCCCCATAGTGGCCAGTAAAATATTTTTATTTTTATTTTACGTTGTCTTTTCTGTTTTCTTTTTCTTGTTTATTTCGTATTCTAGTATGTGGAGTTGGTTGTTAAGCAAATATTTAATTGTTATGATAATAATTGCAATGATTTTGTTTTTTTAGGACGAATCAAGGTGCAGTAGTCGAAGAGGAAAAATAATTTTTATTTAGTGGCCAGTTAAAATATTTGTGTGTAGTCTTTTTTTGTTTGGCTTCGTTCATTCTCAATCTCATACTACTAAACACTAAAAGTAGCAAAATGTAGTCCAGAGAACGGAATGCGTTGTGTCGTAGTTTACAGTTTGGCTGCGATATTTGCACCTTTCCGTCCAACACATCCGACTTCAGCAATCATTTTTTGAGTACCGAGTTAGCATTCCCTCTTCGATCCTTTTTCCTTAGCCAGTCTGCCCTGCTGCAGCCTGTTATCCAGGATCACCGCGTGGAGGTGTAGAAGGGTCTTGGCAGCTATGGCTCGCTGGCCCTGACGCTAGCAGTCAGCTATGAGTCGCTGACCACTGCAGCTCATGCGCTGCTCAGCATCTTGATTCCCTTTTTTTGTTTAATTTTTGTGCTTTTCTTAATCGAATATATTGCGTAATATGTTAAGCAGTAGGCGCACCATTTCATTATTATGACAAAAATGGCAATTTGTATGAAGACGAAACTTTTTGCTGATTATAATTATTGAAAAAGTTAAAAATCTTCTGTTAGTCTGGATTAACGAAAAACAATTGTTCGGTGACAGTATATGTGAATTATCAATTTGTGAAAAAGCAAAGCAGTTGTAAGGGAGAGGCACCCCTGGAACCATTGTACAAACGGATAAATTAAAGCCTGCCAGGGGGTGGTCTGATAGTTTTAAGAAGCGAAATGGTATTCATAGTGGATTAAGACACGGGTATGCTGCCAGTGATAATAAAAACGTTGTTAGAAACTGTGAATAGCGTGAAGGATTTACTCCTTACCAAGTTTTTAATTGTGATAAAATACGCTTTTTCTGAGAGAAGATGTGTAACAGGAAATACATAAAAATAGAACAGAAATCAATGCTTTGACACAAGCCAATGAAAGACAGGCTTACACTCTTGTTCTGTGCTAGTATGGACACAAGCGAATGAAAGAGAGGCTTACACTCTTGTTATGTGCTAGTAGGGACACAAGCCAATGAAAGAGAGGCTTACACTCTTGTTCTGTACTAGTAGGGACACACGCCAATGAAAGAGAGGCTTACACTCTTGTTCTGTGCTAGTAGGGACACAAGCCAATGAAAGAGAGGCTTACACTCTTGTTATGTACTAGTAGGGACACAAGCCAATGAAAGAGATGCTTACACTCTTGTTCTGTGCTAGTAGGGACACACGCCCATGAAAGAGAGGCTTACACTCTTGTTGTGTACTTGTAGGGACACACGCCCATGAAAGAGAGGCTTACACTCTTGTTCTGTGCTAGTAGGGACACACGCCCATGAAAGAGAGGCTTACACTCTTGTTCTGTGCTAGTAGGGACGCACGCCCGTGAAAGATAGGCTTACACTCTTGTTATGTACTAGTATGGACCCACGCCCATGAAAGACAGGCTTAAACTCTTGTGCAATGTTAGTAGATAATATAGAAGGTACCTCAACTAAAAACCCAAGCTTGTGTACTACTACAGTACTACACTGAAAGCACGCTTGTGACGGAAGGAAAGCAACAGTAAACCGCCACTTCACGCCATTTTCAGGTCGCACTGAAAAGTAAATATTGTTAGTATGGGCATTAACATACACAACTCTGAAAACACAAGAGTAGTTAAAACAAATAACAAGATAAAAGAGTAAACTCGGTGAAATATGGAATACCTATCCAATGGCAATGGCAAAGCTTTTTTGACGAGCCAACTACTGAACTAGTACTAGCTTCATGTAGTGTTTACTTCAAGTGCACAAAAGTAGCTGAAAGAAAATCATTTACCACTCAAGAGCTTTGGTCTTTGGACATTACGGAAAGAGATAAACTACACTGGATATACATTTTGTTGCAGCTTCTATACTCTTATTTCAATTACCCTCTACACTCTGCACCACTCTGAGGTCTGCGCCCATGGCGAATGTCTAACTAATGGTAACGCCGGCCCTGCTTACACCTTTCGTGTGAAAGAGAACAAAGATTTTCAGCGGCCGCTTAGCTCAGTTGGTTAGAGCGTCGTGCTAATAACGCGAATGTCGTGGGTTCGATCCCCATAGTGGCCAGTGAAAACTTTTATTTTTCGTGGTCTTTTCTGTTCTATTTTTTTTTAAATTTCCTTTTCCAGTATGGAACTGTTTGGATAATAATTGCAATGATTTTATTGTTTTATAATGAACGTGCGGTGCGATACTTCTTCGTTCGTTCTCAATCCCCCGCAACCAAACCCTGAAAGATCTTAAGTAGCAGAATGTAGTCCAGAGAACGGAATGTGTTGTGTCGTAGTTTACAGCTTGGCTACGATATTAGTAGTACCTTTCGGTCCAACACATCCGACTTCAGCAATCAGTTTTTGTAGCAACTGTAGGAGACAGAATTGTGCTTATTTTTTTTTATTGTTTAAATTATTGATCAATTCTTCTTCTTCTTCTTCTGCGTACGCAGTATTGATCAATTAATTCTGCTCTTTCTGTGGACATTTTATTTGTAAAACGATTACATGCTACGCTAGCTAAAGAATGGAGAGACGCCTTCTAAATTCCGCAAATACTGTTAATATTCTCAGAAATGCCGTAACAGTTTTGTCTTGTAGTGTTGTTCCAGTGGTTATTGGTTGGCTTCATTTCAACAAGACAGTTAAGCAGTTGAATGAAAACATGTTTTTGTTTTGAACGAAACAGAAAATAAGAAGTGTCACAATTTATGGACCGAAAGCCTATTTTTCCCATTATTTTAAACGGCTTATGCTCTGAAAAATCAATCAGAAAGAGAATATTGTCAAGAAAGTATTCACGAATTCAGCAACATGCGACACATACTAACCTTTTTTTTTCTTGCGTTCGCCTTATTTTTCTAATCCCCAATGCGGTGTGCGTTGCACTGTGTTTTTATTTTGCGCCCTGTCGGCCCAGTGCATCCGACTTCAGCATGTATTTTATGCAAGGGTCTGCTTCCTCCTGCATTTTCTAAGGGTTTGCTTCCCCAGGGTAACGGTCGGTGCTGTGATGGGGATTGGACCCAGCATCTTCGGATTGTGAGCCGTGCCACTTAACCACGCCGTCCCCTATACTGATATTCAAACAGATCAATCAGAAATTAGAAATGAGAGTTGTGAAGTGTTATTTATACTCGTCACTAAATGGGGCAGACACGTGGACAAGTTAGAAAAGATCATCGGAGTCTTTGAAATGTAGGAAGGGATCAAGATGCAAAGCTGGGAGCTTACTGCTATACAAAAATAAAAATATCATGGCCACTATGGGGATCGAACCCACCACATTCGCGTTAACGCTCTAACCAACTGAGGTAAGCGGCCGCTGAGTCGTACGTGAAAGTATTTGTGCTCTTTCCAAGAAAAGTGGTACGCAGGGCCGACGTTACCATTAGTTAAAGTTAGACATTCGCCATGGACGCAGACCTCAGAGTGGCGCAGAGTGTAGAAGGGCGCAGAGTATAGAGTGTAAATAAAAAATGTATATCCAGCTGCATCTCGTAGTCGCCCCCTTGTCGTCTTGTCCTTAACTAGCCACTGGAGTCGGGCAGCTCGAGATGAGAGAGTGAGGATAAAATGTAGCGCAGTTAATCCTTACTAAAAATATCGCATGGAACAAGAGTTTACGCCTGTCTTTCAAGGCCAGGCATAGGTTTACCGGCATTCAACTAGAAACTAAACTGTCAAGACCAGGCCAAGGTTTACCGGCATTCAATTGGAAACTAAACTGTCCAGACCACGCCTAGGTTTACCGGCATTCAACTGGAAACTAAACTGTCCAGAACAGGCTTAGGTTTACCGGCATTCCAGATGTTTATTTTATCACCGTAACTTCTCGACGAAAATGGCGAACTTATTAAATTATCTACACAATTTTCCATTTTCTAACGGTTAAATTATTAAATATTTACAGTTTTGGCCGTTCTCTCACGTAATTAAATACAGTAAAATAAGCAAATAGTAAATTGTTAAGTACAACGAATACTACACAGTGCAAGACATTTCGTTCTCATTAACTGTTGAAAATGTGTGCTCCGAGGTTCCAGCACCGCTTGACTGCTTAGCACACCATTTTTTTCATAAACCCTTTCATCCAATACTTCTAGTGAAAAGTGATTACCGGAACGTATTTTTACAAGTGAGCGGAATAGCTTCAGCATGTCCAACAAACAGCAAATCGAGGTAAACGAGGTTGCAAATATAACGAACGAAATTAAACTTCTCGTTCTCAAAATGTTATATAATTCTGCTTTTACTCTTGATTTTATCAATAGTTATTAAATTCTTACTCCACCTGTACTTCTTCAGGGGCAGATGTCTATGGGCAGGTCCCAGCTCTGGTATGAGTTGGATGTAGCCAGAAGAAGAGTTTCCTGCTAAGCTGATACACATTCTAGTTTCACGGTATGGTACAACAGAATGCTAGATAGGTCCCCTGCGTTAGGACAAGAACTTGCGGAGGGTGGTTAACCGATGTTCGAGTCCATCTTAAGTCTCAAACACAAGAGGAAAGTAGACCAGTAGCCTATTAGGCGCCATTTATAATGCTCTAAACAAACCACCTAACCATGACCGGTGTTATACCATGTCATACAGTTAGTCGCCTCTTACGACATGCTCTCTGTGAGGCAGTGGTGCTAATCTTGTCCTTGTCCTACACAAATAGCACGGCAGAATACTCGTGCTATTTATTAAATTAAATATATAATATTAAATAAGATTTAGTTCTACATTTTCAAAACTGTTCCTTCGTCCGCCTGTTCATCCCAAACCTAGCACATCCGTAATAAATACGTCCCTGGATAAATCAATGATAGTCAAACAAAACCAACGGTAATACTAATTTACTAATACTTAAATAGATAGTAATAGCCATACAAACTCAAACATTCAATTTCATCAATGAGACCTGATAATTCTCATTTTTCAAATTATCATTTATCTATCAGAAATTATCTTCCTGATTTATTTTGTATAGGTGCATTCTTCCCGAAATATTTAACCTAGATAGAAGAAACACTGTAGCTTATGTTAGCTTATCTAAACACCATGGCGACTGTCTAATTAATTATAACGACAGTCTTGGTTTCACATTGCTCAACGGAAAGATCAAAATTACTTTTTAATATGCAGCGGCCGCTTAGCTCAGTTGGTTAGAGCGTCGTGCTAATAACGCGAATGTCGTGGGTTCGATCCCCATAGTGGCCACGCACTGCCTGATTTTTTTTTCTGCAGGTCTTTTTGTTTAATTGTGATTCTTCACTTACGCGAATATGTGGCGTTAGTTCGCAATTTGTCAGTAATACGCGTCAACAATCATTTCGTTTACATGATATCTACATCGGTATCTTGGAAGTCTTAAAGTCTGGTCAGGTAACATATATTGATGAGACATGTTAGTCAGGGTCAGACAAAATATACTGATCATACGTGTTAGCCACGGTCAGGCAAAATATACTGATCATACGTGTTAGTCAGGGTCAGGCAAAATATGCTGATCAGACATGTTAGTCAGGGTCAGGCAAAATATGCTGATCAGACATGTTAGTCAAGGTCAGGCAAAATATACTGATCAGACGTGTCAGGGTCAGGCACAATATACTGATCATACGTGTTAGTCAGGGTCAGGCAAAATATACTGATCATACGTGTTAGTCAGGGTCAGGCAAAATATACTGATCAGACATGTTAGTCAAGGTCAGGCAAAATATACTGATCAGACGTGTCAGGGTCAGGCACAATATACTGATCAGACGTGTTAGTCAGGGTCAGGCAAAATATACTGATCATACGTGTTAGTCAGGGTCAGGCAAAATATACTGATCAGACATGTTAGTCAAGGTCAGGCAAAATATACTGATCATACGTGTTAGTCAGGGTCAGGCAAAATATACTGATCAGACATGTTAGTCAAGGTCAGGCAAAATATACTGATCAGACGTGTCAGGGTCAGGCACAATATACTGATCAGACGTGTTAGTCAAGGTCAGGCAAAATATACTGATCAGACATAGTCACGGCCAGGTAATTCATACTGGACAAGCCCTACACTTTGGATTCCTCGTAGCCATTTCCAGAAACGGGCTGTTTTCATGGCTAACAAGGTGATCCCCGTGGTAGTGAGCGACACAAAGATAAAGCCAAGCACAGCACAACCGCCTGGAGGACGAAGGTTCACCTTCACCAGCACGCTCGGGATGTGAGGAAAATGTCTGCAACCCGCCACTTAACGTTCTTTTCAGGGCACACAAAAGAGTAACCTACTCATTATGGGCATTCGCAAACAACAACCGCGCGTCTCTTTATTATCCTTCGCAGAGAAGAAATCAACCAGAAACCTTCTCAATCGCCTCACAGCTCATCTCGATGAAGGTCGTCTACGTAAAGGTCAGTGTGGATTCCGAAAGGAGCGTGGGGCAGTGGATGTGTGTTTGCTGTAAGACAGCTACAAGAGAAATCACAGGAACAGCACTGCGACCTGTTTGTAGCCTTCATCGACCTGACAGAGGCGTTCGATAAGGTCAACAGAGAAGGCCTATTAAAACTCACGTCAGAATACGGCCGTTCAATGAAATTTATCAACGTAGTACAGAAATTGCATGATGGAATGTAGTTCAGGAAAATGGTGCAATGTCGAAGTCCTTTATAGTAACAAACGGTGTTAAACAGGGGTGTGTGTTTGAACTTTGTTCAGCATGCTGTTCTCTGCAGTGCTGACTGATGCTTTCAGACGATGGACATATGAATCGACATAAGATATCGTATTAATGTACAGCTGTTTAACATAAGACAGCTTCAAGCAAAAACTAAGGTCAAGACACACACCATCAGAGATCTTCTGTTTGCTGACGACTGTGCCCTAAACAGTGTCTCAGAGGGTGACCTACAGAAAAGAGTGGATAATTTCTCCGTAGCGTCTCTCAAATTTGAACTTACCATCAATTCGGAGAAAACTGAAATAATGAACCAACCAGCTCCTGGCAATACGTGTACTGAACCAATCATCAAGATCAATGGTGAAAAACTGAAGGTTGTGAATAGATTCACATACCTCGGTAGTGCACTGTCTCAGAACATAGTCGTGAATGATAAGATGAGCGCCAAAATCGTTAAGACCAGCGCTACATTTGGCAGACTTCACTCAAACGTCTGGCGTCGAAATGGCATCAGTCACTAGACGAAGCTGAAGGTGTACAGAGCAATTGTGGCCCTAATGTTGCTCTATGCAAGTGAAACATAGACTGTATACAGGCGTCACGAGAGGAAGCTGAATCATTTTCACACACCCTGTCTCAGGAGGGTGATGAATATTAAATGATGGCAAGACAGGATCTCTAGCATTGATACAATCATGATGCAATCACAGATTCGCTGGACGGTCATGTTCACATGTCAGACCATGACCTACTTTATAATATAGGACATGACCAGACTATCGGTTTCCAAAAATAATCTTTCATGGCAAGATACATAAGGGCAAACGCTCCCTGGGGGGAGTCGCTTAAAACGTCTCTAAAGGCCTATAGCCTAAACCTCGAAACATGGGAAGATGCTGCGCAAGATCGTGCAACCTGGAGCACAGGTCTCAGCAGATGAGCAGCACCACCCGAGGCATCCAAAAAGGCTGCAGCAAAACAACGGAGACAGAACAGAAAAGTCCGTGAAATATGACCGTCTTGTGAAGCGAACATTCCACGCCCTACTGCCTGCGAGTATGCAGATTCTATAACGGACTCATCAGCCATCACCGCACCCACCCACAACCTCAACTCACAGAATTATCAACTGAACGGACCAATTGAACGAGAAGTGAAAAGGTCTTCATTATTCGTAATCAACGAATCACCAACGGCCGCTTAGCTCAGTTGGTTAGAGCGTCGTGCTAATAACGCGAATGTCGTGGGTTCGATCCCCATAGTGGCCAATATTTTTTTCGGTTGTCTTTTTGGTTATTTTTCAATTCTTTCTATATACGAGTATGTAGGACGCCCAATTTCATTCTTATGATAATAATAGCTATGATGTAGACGAAACAGAAGATTCGGGGAAGAACAAGTAAATAGCTATAGAGTACAGAGAATTGTGTTTATTTTTATTGTTTTTATTATTGATCAACTAGTTCTGCTCTTTGGGAAGAAAGACTAACGTCGGGCAACATATACTGATCAGACATGTCCTCAGACATAGCCGTGCCAACAGAGATTTTACTACTCCGGGCAAAGCGATCAGCAGCACTGTTCCCCCAGTTATCAGGGTCAGTGTCTCAGTTCTTCAGTGAGGCTTTCAGAGTATCTTTGTAACGTTTTATTTGGCCACCACGGTCTCGCTTGCCTGGCTCAAGCTCGCCATATAATATTTTCTTTGAAATGCGGACAACATGACCAGTCCATCTAAACTGCGATTTGCACAGAGTTGTGTGTATGCTTGTCATGCCAGCCCGTGAAAGAACTTCTACATCTTCCTATCTTGCCATTTTATGTTCAGCAGTTTCCTTAGGCAGCCCAGATGAAACTGGTCAAGCTTCTTCCCATGTCGACTGTACACAGTTCAAGTTTCACAGGCGCATAGAAGAGTTGGCAGGACGACTGAATCATAAACCTTCAATTTGGTTATAATCTTAATTCCTCTCCTGTCCCAAACTGAGGATCCTAGTTTGTCAAATCCTACACATGCTTTGGCAGTTCTCGAGTTTACTTCATCGATATTGACTGCTCTGGAGAGTATGCTGCCAAGTTATACAAATCTTCCAACCGACTTTTAACTTCTGACAGTACTTCAAAGCTAAATCTGGATAGATATTCACATATTCTCATGTTAAAAAACAAACCGCATCTTGCCAGTGTGGCTTGCAATTTTCTGCGGTGCTCACAAACATTAAAACCTGCCAGAAAGAAAGGTTACAAGCGGTAGAGGAAGCAATGAGAATTTGTTTGATCAATATTACACATATGATGGAAATGTTATGCAAATCACAGGAAGCCAAAATAGTATCTCATTCGAAGAGTGCTTGCGGAAGGTTGATTTCGTTTTTGGTTCGTTTACTTCTGCGTGATCTCAATTTCTTACATTTTTCTTCTTCTTTTTCTTCTTCTTCTTCCTCTTCTTGTTATTCTTCTTCTTCTTCTTCTTTTCCTTGCTCTTCTTCTTCTTCTTCTTCGTTCTCAATCTCCCGCTACCAAACCCTGAAAAGGGTTTTGCAAGTAGCAGAATGTAGTCCAGAGAACGGAATGCGCTGTGTCGTAGTTTACAGCTTGACTGCGATATTTGCACCTTTCTGTCTGAGACATTCGATTTCAGCAGGCATTTTATAGTACTGGGTTGCCTTCCCACTTCGATCCCTTCTCTTCTACTTAGCCAGTCTACCCTGTTGCATCCTGCTATCCAGGATTACCGCGTGGAGGTGTAGAAGGGTCTTGACAGCTCTGGTTCGCTGGCCCTGATTCTAGAAGACAGCTATGGGTCATTGTCGGCTGCAGCTCATTCGCAACTCAGCGTCTTGATCCATGTTGCACATTTAAGTCTTATTATTTATAGCTTGTATCTTTGTTTAACTTTAATCCAAGTTTATTTTGAGCACTAGTTAATCATAACAGAACAATTGCCTGAAAAGAAAACGCATTTTAATGTGTCAGTGTAGTTACAGAAGGATGTTGAAAATATCATGGACATCTAAATGATATAATTGACAGGTACTGAAATTTTGCAATGGCTGCATATTATATAAAATTGACTCTTAGGCGGTATCACAAGAAAAGAAACATATATTTCAATTATTTCGGTCATGTGAAAAGAAATATCTGGGAAAAGTGATAAAGGATGGCACTCTTCCTGGGAGGTGGGTGGAAAAGAGGTTGACCCAGATAAAGAAGGGATTTTATGGGTATGTTTTTTGTCTGGAGCGGGCCAACTCGCGCTAAATCGAGATGGCCTCATACAGAGCTGCTGTGATGGGGACTTCGTTCTGGGAAGAAGATGTCACAGGGTGGTTCCTAGCTGAATATAACTGAATAAAAATAGTCCGAGGTTCAATCCTAGTTCTACTGATGCCAGGAAAGTGTCAATAGATTTGCATTGGATACCAAGTGGCCGCTTAGCTCAGTTGGTTAGAGCGTCGTGCTAATAACGCGAATGTCGTGGGTTCGATCCCCATAGTGGCCAAGTGCTTCTTTTTTTTTTCTCCTTCCCCAATGCAGGTATGAGGCGTTAGTTATTTTATGCACATTCTTTTATTTAAATTATTGTATTAATTGTCATGTTTTTTTAATGAAAAGAAGATTATGTGAAGGAAGTAAAATAATACTGAAGATGACGAGATAAAGACAGAAAATAGAGAGGCGAAGAAAATGGATAAAAAGGAGAAAAATTAAATAATAAAGAAAGGGTGAGAGAAACTAGGAAAAAGAAAAGAAACAAAATAAAAGACGAAAGACGCAAAGAGAAGAACAAGAAATATATAAAATGTTGGAGTAGAACGGAAAAAAAAAATGGGAAACAGAAAGAGAAACAAAAGAGAAGACGAAAAAGAAGAAGAATATGTTTTAAAGTTTTGAGATGACTTTATCATTTGCATACCCGATATAATGTAGCAGTTGGGGGGTACTTTTAAAGAAATTCTTTCTTGGTACATGTTATGTGAGACCTGGACCATTACAGCAGATATCCAGGGCAGAATACATGCAATGGAAATGAGGTGCTATAGAAAACTCCTAAATGTTACATATAAAGATCGTGTCACGAACGTAGAAATACGTCAGAGAGTTGAAGACGCTATTGGTCCTTTTGAAGATCTGTTCCCAGCTATCAAAAGACGAAAAATGTCCTGGTGCGGGCACGTCGCGAGGTCCAACGGAATTCCCAACTCGATACTCTTTGGTTCCGTACCGGGACAGAGAGGGCAAGGACGTCCAAGGAAGAGATGGGTGGACAACATCACTGAGTGGTCAGGCCTTCGTCCCGGTGATATACGTCAGGCGGCGGCAGACAGAGAGGGATGGCGTGGAATTTTGGGAGTTTCTTCATGTGTGCCCCAACGACCTGATGGGTTACGGGATGAACTGAACTGAACATGTTATGAAAGAAATTCTATCTTGGTACATGGGATGAAAGAAATTCTATCTTGGTACATGGGATGAAAGAAATTCTATCTTGGTACATGGGATGAAAGAAATTCTATCTTCTACCCAGAGATCAGGGGAATTTTTACAAGAAGATCCACGTGAGTAAAAATCACAGTCGCCATCCGATCTTTCCATCTATTGATGCTGCTATCCCACCTCCGCATGATGAGCATGAGTGGTGTGTGTTGTAGTTGGATTCTCTTCAGGTGCTTGATAAGTGGTGTGTGTTGCTTGGCGAAGTGGTTAAGCCGTCGGCCTCGTGATTAGGTGGTGTGAGTTCGACTCCGGACTCCGCCGTATTTTTCACGGGTGCTTGATACGGGGTCCCCTGCATCTCGTAGTCCTTGACTTGCCACTGGGGTCGGGCGGCTTGAAACGAGAGGGTGAGGATAAAAAGTAGCGCAGTTAATGCTTATTCAAAATAGCGCTAGCAAAATAAATTATGCCATCATCGTCTACGATGGTCTTTGATTTGGGCTTTGATTTGGGCTTTGATTTGGGCTTTGATTTGGGATTTGATTTGGGATTTGATTTGGGCTTTGATTGCGTTCTCAGCCGGATATTAATGCTCTGATTCTTCCTTGCGAATTGTAAGTTGTAAATATTAAACTCTAACAGTAAAGTAACCCATAGCATTACTACCGTAGGGGTGTGAAGTATTAGCGATCTCACATTTCAAAGGCTCGGCTATTTGAGGCATCTCCTCTCCTTCGCCGCTTTTACTTCCCGGTCTGAACCGGTACCCATTTAAGGCTGGGTCGACCCGGGCCATTGCGGTCTGAAAAAAACATTACCGCCTCAACTGGGGAATGAACTCAGGACCACTCAGATACGAAGCCAGCGCGCTAACCACTGTGCTACGCGGCTCCATAACAGTACTCTAACAGTAATTGTCAATAATCTTTCATTTGATTTTAATTAATGCTATGTATTATTTGACCATTAGAGATCAAGATGCTGAGCAGCGCATGAGCTGCAGTGGTCAGCGACCCATAGCAGACTGCTAGCGTCAGGGCCAGCGAACCATAGCTGCCAAGACCCTTCTACACCTCCACTCGGTGATCCGGGATAACAGGCTGCAGCAGAGCAGACTGGCTAAGGAGAAGGGATCGAAGAGGGAATGCTAACCCGGTACTCAAATAATGCTTGCTCAAGTCGGATGTGTTGGACCGAAAGGTGCAAATATCGCATCCAAGCTGTAAACTACAACACAACGCATTCCTTTCTCTGGACTACATTCTGGTACTTATCCTTTCAGGGTTTGGTAGTGGGAGATTGAGAACGAACGAAGAAGAAGAAGAAGAAGAAGAAGAAGAACGACGAAGAAGAAGAATATTTGACCATTTATTGACAATATTAAACCTGCTAAAAGTTATCGGCCGACACACAATAAAGGAAGATAACAGTGTAGCGCTTAGTTATTGTTTTTAAAACACACACCTTTATTTGGTTTCCAAAAACTAAGCAATCTCTCGCTACTGTGTCGTTTATAGCGAAGCAGCGCCGAAGTGAATTGCCCATCCGACTTCATTCATACATTATAGAAAGTTCACATTTAATGACGAGAAGGCCAGTGAGGCAGCAAAGAGGTAACTGGCCACCCAACTTCAGAGAAAGCTTACATTTAAAAAATGGAGTGGGAAGGAAGACTAACGTACTGGTCAGACATGTTAGTCAGGGTCAGGCAGAATATACTGGTCAGAAATGTTAGTCAGGGTCAGGCAAAACATGCTCATCAGACATGTTAGTAAGGGTAAGGTCAAATATACTGGAGAAGACCCTCACCTCGGCTTCCTCGTAGCCCTCCATGGAAACGGGCTATTTTCATGACAGCCTGACTAACCAGGTGAGGGATCGACGTGATCCCCGTAGTAGTGATCGACAAGTAGATGAAACCATGTATAGAACAACCGCCTGGAGGACCCCGGTTCCCCTCCATCATCATGCTCGTGATGTGAGGGAAGCTACAACAATCTAACACTTAACTTCCTTTTCAGGGCGCACAAAAGAGTTGATCTACTAATTGTGGTCATTCAACAAAAAACAACAACAAAAACAACAACAAAAACAACAATAAATTCAGATTCTAGCCTGCTAGACTGTCCCCCCAACGTCAAAGAAAACTCGCATTTAATACAATAAACTTTAACCCAACTGACAGTCAAAGTTATGGGACTGAATTAACTTTATTTGAAACCTAGTTAGACTTCACTCTCATACTCCAGTGCCCGTCTTCTCTCTTGTCCCCGATCCACTCCAGTGCCCGTCTTCTCTCTTGTCCTCGATTCACTGCAGTGCCCGTCTTCTCTCTCACCAAATGCACACTCACATAGCAAACGTTTCTCTCTTATTCTGATCCACTCAACTACACGACTTCCCTTTCATTGAATGCTCACTCACACAGAAGTTATGTCTTTTTATTTGATCCAGTCTAGTACCCACAATCAAGTCTAGTACCCACAATCCAGTATATTATTCACACTCCAGCCTAGTACACACAATCCAGCCTAGTACGAGCAATCCAGTCTAGTATTCACAATCCAGTCTAGTACCCACAATCCAGTCTAGTACCCACAATCCAGTCTAGTACCCACAATCCAGTCTAGTATCCATAATCCAGTCTAGTACCCACAATCCAGTCTAGTACCACCAATCCAGTCTAGTATCCATAATCCAGCCTAGTACCCACAATCCAGTCTAGTACCCACAATCCAGTCTAGTACCTACAATCCAATCTAGTATCCATAATCCAGCCTAGTACCCACACTCCAGCCTAGTACCCACACTCCAGCCTAGTACCCACAATCCAGTCTAGTACCCACAATCCAGTCTAGTACCCACAATATAGTCTAGTATCATGATCTAACTCTAGTATATGTAATCCAATCTAGTATCCATGATCCACTAGACATGCCTTCCCTTCCACAAAATACACATGCACATCATACATGTCCCCATCTCTTGCTGTCTCTCCATTTGTGCAAATTTATTATCTCAACACTCCTACACTGAGATATCATGTGATACTATAATCCAGTGTTGACATATTACCCTAATATATACTATAATCCAGTGTTGACATCTTACCCTAATATATACTATAATCCAGTGTTGACATCTTACCCTAATATATACTATAATCCAGTGTTGACATCTTGCTATAATAGATACTATAATCTAGTGTTGACATCTCCATTCTCTAATATATAATATAATCTAGTGTTGACATCTTGCTATAATATATACTATAATCTAGTGTTGACATCTTGCTATAATATATACTATAATCTAGTGTTGACATATTGCTATAATATATACTATAATCTAATGTTGACATCTTGCTATAATATATACTATAATCTAATGTTGACATCTTGCTATAATATATACTATAATCTGGTGTTGACATCTCCATGTTATAATATATACTATAATCTAATGTTGACATCTTGCTATAATATATACTATAATCTAGTGTTGACATCTCCAATCTCTAATATATTCTATAATCTAATGTTGACATCTTGCTATAATATATACTATAATCTAGTGTTGACATCTCCAATCTCTAATATATTCTATAATCTAATGTTGACATCTTGCTATAATATATACTATAATCTAGTGTTGACATCTCCATGCTATAATATATACTATAATTTAGTGTTGACATCTCCATGCCCTAATATGTGCTTGTCTCTGTTGACATGGGCTTCCAAACCATTTTCTGCAGATGTCACCAGCTGTTCCGAACTAGCTGCTATCTTGTCAGCTGATTTAAGCTTTAGGTGTATGTACCTGGAAAAGACATTATATAAGGACCTTTATATGTGATGTGGGAGAAATGGAAGAGATTGAGGAGTGGTTGGATGGGCGGTTAGAGTAACAGTCCCTTATTCTGAAGAAAGGGTTCAAACCTAAGTTAAAGTCTTAGATATTTTCTATAGGTTGAAATAAAAAACATAGCCTGCACACTGCACGGAAACTACAGGGACAATCGACCTTGGTTCCCCAGCCTTCTAAATCCCTATAACACGCAGGCAGATCCCAGCAATGAGAAAAAAACGTAGTTTCTTTTTATTTAATAGTTAGATTAGGGTTCAGTTCGATTTAGTTCAGGTGTCATCTCCACATCGAAGGTCGCCGGCAGTCTATCTCCATCGTCCTCTGTCTCTTCCCTTGATGATGCAATCTGCCAAGTTTTTCGTTGTCCATATTGTGATGTTATCCTCAGACTTATAGAATTGTTTACCCTGGGCATGCTTGCCCTCCATTTCTCTACCCAGTTTTGTTTCCACCAAGGTGGTATATCTTTTTCTAAAGCCCTAATATTGCAATTATCAGATTTCGTTGATCATTTCTCTTTACAGCCCTCAGTTATCTTTAAAGCCCTCATTTGTCTTTACATCCCTCATTTCTCTTTACATCCCTCATTTCTCTTTAGTCCTCATTTCTCTTTACATCCCTCATTTCTCTTTACAGCCCTCAGTTATCTTTACAGCCCTCAGTTATCTTTACATCCCTCATTTGTCTTTACATCCCTCATTTGTCTTTAGTCCTCATTTCTCTTTACATCCCTCATTTCTCTTTACAGCCCTCAGTTATCTTTACATCCCTCATTTGTCTTTACATCCCTCATTTGTCTTTACATCCCTCATTTGTCTTTACATCCCTCATTTCTCTTTACATCCTTCATTTCTCTTTACATCCCTCATTTCTCTTTAGTCCTCATTTCTCTTTATATCCGTCATTTCTTACATCCGTCATTTTTCTTTAGTCCTCATTTCTCTTTATATCCCTCATTTCTTACATCCCTCATTTCTTACATCCCTCATTTCTCTTTACATCCCTCATTTCTCTTTACAGCCCTCATTTCTCTTTAGTCCTCATTTCTCTTTACATCCCTCATTTGTCTTTACATCCCTCATTTGTCTTTACATCCCTCATTTGTCTTTACATCCCTCATTTCTCTTTACATCCCTCATTTCTCTTTACATCCCTCATTTCTCTTTACATCCCTCATTTCTCTTTACATCCCTCATTTCTCTTTACATCCCTCATTTCCCTTTACAGCCCTCATTTCTCCAAGACTTCTTCATATGCTTTCATTTCTTCCCATGAGATGCGCCTCATTCTTTCATAAATTCCCATTTCAAAAGCATCCTTTTATCCAACTTCATGTCCATATTGCTACATCGTAAAGTAATGGCGAGTATTTACGACAAGCATGTTGTAGTCACTAAAGAGGGTTGTACATGAGGTTAGCAGCCTCATCTTGTATATCCATTGCTTTTAAACACCACAACAAATCTTTGGGTACAGGTTTCACGTAAAGGGACCAGCTGTAAGCTTCTTTGGCAGCGATTAGAAGAATCAATCAATCAATCAATCTTCACTTTGATATGCTTATTCGCTATTATAAATCCCTTGGTTTTGTTTTCTTTAATTTCATTGAAACATGCTGATCAACTATATATTTTACTTCAGTTCATTCCCCTTCAGAATCCGTGTTTTGCCATAGCCTGAAATGCGAGCAAAAATATGACTTCTGTGACCTGTAAGAAATTCGCAGTAGGCGACTATGGAGAGTTCAGCACGGATCGCTCTATCTCATCCTGTAAAAGATGAGTTCAGCACGGATCGCTCTATCTCATCCTGTAAAAGATGAGTTCAGCACGGATCGCTCTATCTCATCCTGTAAAAGATGGGTTCAGCACGGATCGCTCTATCTCATTCTGTAGATGATATATGCCCCAAAGATAAGGAATGAGCCATGGCTGAACAGATGACAATCTGAACACTCTGTGGCAGAAAGGCTGTCACTAAAGGAAGTTCAACTTTTCTGCACCTTTCTGTTCGACACATCCAATTTCATCACATCATTTTTGCGATCGGGTTTGTCCCTCCTCTTCGGTCCCTAATCTTAGTCAGGCTGTCTGGTTACAGACTGTTTCCAGCGTCACCACTTGTAGGCGGAAAATAGTCTTGGTCAGTTATGGATCACTGACTCTAATGAAAGCAGCCAGTTATGGGTCACTAACCCTAATGAAAGCAGCCAGTTATGGGTCACTGACCCTAATGAAAGCAGCCAGTTATGGGTCACTGACCCTAATGAAAGCAGCCAGTTAAGGGTCACTAACCCTAATGAAAGCAGCCAGCTATGGGTCACTAACCCCAATGAAAGCAGCCAGTTATGGGTCACTGACTCTAATGAAAGCAGCCAGTTATGGGTCACTGACCCTAATGAAAGCAGCCAGTTATGGGTCACTGACCCTAATGAAAGCAGCCAGTTATGGGTCACTGACCCTAACGAAAGCAGCCAGTTATGGGTCACTGACCATAATGAAAGCAGCCAGTTATGGGTCACTAACCCTAATGAAAGCAGCCAGTTATGGGTCACTGACCCTAATGAAAGCAGCCAGTTATGGGTCACTGACCCTAATGAAAGCAGCCAGTTATGGGTCACTGACCCTAATGAAAGCAGACAGGTATGGGTCACTGACCCTAATGAAAGCAGCCAGTTATGGGTCACTGACCATAATGAAAGCAGCCAGTTATGGGTCACTGACCCTAATGAAAGTAGCCAGTTATGGGTCACTAACCCTAATGAAAGCAGCCAGTTATGGGTCACTAACCCTAATGAAAGCAGCCAGTTATGGGTCACTGACCCTAATGAAAGCAGCCAGTTATGGGTCACTGACCCTAATGAAAGCAGCCAGTTATGGGTCACTAACCCTAATGAAAGCAGCCAGTTATGTATGGGTCACTGACCCTAATGAAAGCAGCCAGTTATGGGTCACTGACCCTAATGAAAGCAGCCAGTTATGGGTCACTGACCCTAATGAAAGCAGCCAGTTATGGGTCACTGACCCTAATGAAAGCAGCCAGTTATGGGTCACTGACCCTAATGAAAGCTGCCAGTTATGGGTCACTGACCCTAATGAAAGCAGCCAGTTATGGGTCACTGACCCTAATGAAAGCAGCCAGTTATGGGTCACTAACCCTAATGAAAGCAGCTAGCTATGGGTCACTAACCCTAATGAAAGCAGCCAATTATGGGTCACTGACCCTAATGAAAGCAGCCAGTTATGGGTCACTGACCATAATGAAAGCAGCCAGTTATGGGTCACTGACCCTAATGAAAGCAGCCAGGTATGGGTCACTGACCCTAACGAAATTAGCCAGCTATGGGTCAATCTCGACTGACCAAGACGGTATTCCGCCTTCAAGTGGCGACCCTAGACACTGGCTGTACTAGTGTAGTCTGGTTAAGGGTCTAAGGATCACAGTGAGAGGGCAAGCCTGGTTCCCCAAAAACAGCCAGAAAAACCAGATGTATTGGACGGAAAGGATCAGATATCGCAGCTTCGTTGGAAACTACAACACACAAAGTCTTTTTCAGGGCGAACGTCGAAGAAGAAGGGAATTGATATGAGGTTGGTTGGTCCTTTCCCTTCCTCGCTGTCTTTCCTTCCCTAACAGCAAGCCAGTTATCTATCTACAGCTGGGTTAACTAGAGTGTGTCTATAACGGGGCTCGAACCAGGTACTTTTGCCGTGAGATGCACATGCTCTACTACTTTGTAACTTAGACACTACAACTTATAATACAGGAATACGACAATGAATGACTAGTCACAGAATCGAGAGATTTAATTGGCATGCTTATATGACTAATGTGAAACTGTTGGAGAGAACCAGACGGATATCAGGGGAGCATGAGGGTAGAAGACGGTCCTAGTAATGGGTAGGATTCACAAAAAGGAAAACCAGTTGGTAGCATTACAAGACAGTCTCTGTTCTGGAATCCCCAAGGCAAGATATGTATTCAGATCAAAACTAACGAGACCTGGAGACAAACATAAAGGACATAGAGAAGGTGTGGGCTGAACTGTAGACATGGCATGGGGCAGAAGGATTTGGTGTATATCTGTTGTAGACCTGTGCTCCATAGGGAAGCTGACAAGTGTTGAGTGATTTAATTCTTCTTCGTCTTCTTCTTCTTCTTCTTCTTCTTCTTCTTCTTCTTCTTCTTCTTCTTCTTCTTCTTCTTCTTCTTCTTCTATTTGTTCTTCTTATTTGTTCCTTTCCTCATTTAAGTTGACTTTTTTGGGATCGAGGTTTGCCTTCATCTTCGATCCCTAATCTCTTAGCCAGCCTGCATGGTTGCAGTCTCTTTCCAGGGTCGCGGAATAGGGTCTTGGTCAGATATGGGTCAGTAACCCTGATACAAGTAGCCAGCAATGAGTAGCTAGTGCTGTTAGCTTATTCACTGATGCACCTTCGGCCCCCAATTGATTACTATTGATTAATTGATGGAATGATTGATTGTTTGATTTATTGATTGATGGATTAAATTATATATCGATATAGATTGAAAGATAAATCAATCCATCAATCAATAAATCAAACAATCATTCAATCAAACAATAATATTTATTTATTATTGTTTGATGGAATTATTGATTGTTGATTTATTGATTGATGGATTAATTTATCTTTCGATTTATTTATTTATTATTGTTTGATTGACTGATTGATTGATTGAACTAGTTATACCGCGAATTAGGAGAATAACGAATTAGATAGGAGACACATTGTGACAGAACTGAGTACATAAACCTACACTGTAATGAGAAATGCAATGCCACACAGACCAGCAGCAAACTCAAAGCAGGTTCCGTCGAACGTGTCCAGAGTCTTTGGGTACCAGCCGTTGAAGATGAAGGTGGTGGCTAGAGTGGTACAGCTTTCTGTGGCTGCTATTATGGCAAATAAGCGACCTGGAAATATATGAATAATGTCAGCAGATAATAAAACCAACCACATTATTTTACACGTAACCGCAAATTAGTTAATTAATCAATCAATTAATCAATCAATTAATCAAAATTAATCAATCAATTAATCCATCAATTAATCAATCAATTAATCAATCAATCTGGGATCAAGATGCTGATCATCGCATGAGCTGCAGTGGTCAGTGACCCATAGCTGACTGATAACGTCAGGGCCAGCGAACCAGAGCTGCCAAGACTCTTCTACACTTCCACGAGGTGATCCTGGATAACAGGCTGCAGCAGGGCAGACTGGCTAATGAGAAGGGATCGAAGAGGGAAGGCTATCCCGGTACTCAAAAAATGCTTGCTGAAGTCGAATGTATTGGACCGAAAGGTGCAAATATCGCAGTCAAGCTGTGAACTACGACACAACACATTCCGTTCTCTGGACTACATTCTGCTACTGAGTCCCGTCTCAGGGTTTAGTAGTGGGAGATTGAGAACGAACGAAGCCAAGGCAAGCCAACCAATCAACAAATCAATCAATCAATCAAAACCTTTTCTGGTCCATGTGGAGCATATGTCTTTAACACATACACTCCAAGTCATCAGATGTTGAAATGCCCATATCGTTTACAGCTGATATTATCAATAACTGTTGCTCCTATCAAGACACAGGCAGGCCATGGACAACCCTCCTTCAACAAGTTTTGTCGTGACCTACCATTTCTGCTCTTCTCTCCAGTTGAGCTTCACGTTTCCTTTCAACCTCTTCTCCTGCTGTTTCTTGGTCTACCTCTCTCTCTCTCTCTCTCTCTCTCACTCTTTCTCTCTCTCTCTATCACTCTCCCCCTCTCTCTATCTCCGACTTCTCCTGTAGGTTCCATGTCAGCAGGGATTGTCTGGCCACGTTTGGTGGCGATTTCCGTAGTGTATGTTTTTTCCAACCCATTTCCTATTTTTACCTGCTGCTCCAGCAGCGGTTGTTGCTGGCTCCTTCCCCAAAGCTCTTCATTCCATACCATGCCTCGACAGCCTTCACCAATAATTCCCTGTAGACATTTATTGATTTTCGACGAGTTTCCTATTAATTGTCACTGGTCCCCCCCCCACCCCCCCCCCCCCCCCCAGTTTCTGCTCAGTAGAGGAGTACAGACTTGACCTTGGAATTAAATAATCACAATCTCTGCTACCAAGCCCTGAACGTTCTCTGTCTCCCGATACCAAGCCCTGAACGTTCTCTCTTTCCCGCTACCAAACACTGAACGTTCTATCTCTTCCGCTACCAAGCCCTGAACGTTCTCAATCTCTCGCTACAAAGCCCTGAACGTTCTCAATCTCTCACTACCAAGCCCTGAACGTGCTCAATCTCCCACTACCAAGCCATGAAAAGTACAAATAGCAGGATGATGTCTAGAGAACGGAATGCGTTGTGTCCTACTTTACAGCTTGACAGTAATATTTGCACCTTTTGGTCCGACACATCCGACTTCAGCAGGCATTTTTGAGTACCAGGTTAGCCTTCCTTCGTCGATCCCTTCTCCTTAGCCAGTCTTGCATGTTGCAGCCTGTTATCCGGGATCACCGCGTAGAAGTGTTGACATATCTTGGCAGCTTTAGTTTGCTGGTCCTGACGCTAGCAGTCAGCTTTGTGTTTCTGACCGCTGCAGCTAATGCACTGCTCAGCATCTTGATCCCAGTTCCTCAGTAGTATTTAGAACAAGTTCTTCACAAAACAAATTATTTTGTAGTTCCTCAGTAAGATTTAGTACTAGTTCTTGATTAAGACAAGGAATTTTGTAGTTCTTCAGTAAGATTTAACACTAATTCTTCACTAAGAGAATTTGTAGTTTCTCAGCTGAGTTTGTACACGACGTCTGAGACTTAACAACCTAGATCTTTATCTTTACCTTGCTCATCCTTGTCAACAAGCCCTGACAAACTGGACCGGAGACCTGCCGCTGGAAAGCCTTGCAACATTGCGAACACCACAACTGTGGACAACAGCATCAAACACAACACACATCAAAATATTTCAAACACAAAACTACCAACACTCGCTTCAACTGTCAACATTTTCATTAACCGTATCAAAATACAAAAACTGTACCAGGCCGCCATGATAGTCTGTTTCCATGGAGACCTGAAAGTGACAAACATGTCCGAATAGTATGTTTTGCTTGGCCAGACGTTAGTCTCTCTTCACCCAATTTTTCAATGTCAAACAACTTTTTTTAAAAGGCGATCATAAGAATTTGTTGAAATACGCTGACTATCACAGACGTTAGTCTCTTCACCCAATTTTTCAATGTCAAACAACTTTTTTTAAAAGGCGATCATAAGAATTTGTTGAAATACGCTGACTATCAAAGGTACATACAGACGCACACACACACACACACACATCCAAGCACTGGTTAATACGTCCTGATTTCGCCCAAAAGACTACGGTTCAGGGTTTTCTGACGTATGCAATCATCCAGCTATGAGTAGCTGGCTGCTGTCAATTCATTCATTGCAGCATCCTGGCCTCCATGTGGAAGTTGAAGAGTATCTCAAATTAAAAATTTTTGCGCAACAAATTTTGAGCACCTCCGAATCTACACATGTTCGTGGAAACTTTCTTTTCAACAAAATTTAATAAGAAAATTTACATATAAAAATCTAGAAAATTTGTTGAGATATGCAACTACCAGTATTTTTTTGTTTTGTTTTTGTTTTTGCGTTCGCCTTATTTCTCTTATACCCAAGGCGGTGTGCGTTGCACTGTGGTTTTTATTTTGCGCCTGTCGGCCCAGTGCATCCGACTTCAGTATGCATTTTATGTAAGGGTCTGCTTCCTCCTGCATTTTCTAAAGGGTAACGGCCGATGCTGTGATGGGGATCGAACCTTTGGGTTGTGAGCCGTGCCACTTAACCACCAACTACCAGTATTGAAATGAAATTGCACAAAATGGAGTAATCGCAAAGACAAGTAGATATCTCTCTATTTTAAATATTGTTTATTTAAAAATTTATTTTTTAAAGTTTTTTTTTTTTATTCTACAGGCGGAAGCGCGTTCCGTTCCACATCAGGCCGTAGTCATTTTGGCAATAATCAGACGTTTTACCAGTGCTTGGACGCTTGTGTGCGTCTTATGTCAAAATTGTGGAGACCTTGCAAACGTTGGTTCCAGAGAGTGATTTCGACCAAGCGTCTCTCAAGGGAGGCCTGGGTAACTCTCAATTTTGTTAGTATCCACTTCTCGGCATCGTAGCACATCTCAGAGTGGACTGTGGAATTGAAGAGGGAGGCTCGTAGGTCATGGTAGCCGTTCAGGGCCGTGTTAATAGACGAGAAGGCAGCCCAACTCGTGCGGCGACGTCTTGACAGTTCATGTTCCAGGTTATTCTCCATATTGAGATGGTGTCCAAGATAAATGTACTCACTGACATCCTCTAAACGTACCTCCCCAAGGAAGACTGGATCACAAGTGGCGAAGCGATTACGCAACACTTTGGTCTTCGGGGCATTCATCTCCAGTCCCGCTTTCTTGCCCTCTCCATCGAATAGCTGCATCATTTGGTTGGCTTCTGCTGTTGACTCTGTAATGAGCACTATATCATCGGCAAATCGAAGGTGATTGAGGCGTCTGCCGTCAATAAGGATACCAAAGGTGTCCCAGTTGTATCAGCTAATGACTGATTCCAAACATGCTGAGAAGGAGTTCGGGGAGATCGGATCCCATTTTGAATTGGTACCACAATTTCCGTTAAAACTATAAACGTAATTATGTTTTTTAACTTGCCTATAAACACCAGGGTGAGATTATCGGCTAGTCCAAGAAGGATAAGCCCAGCTGCCTTTGATGAGATTCCGATGATGGCCACAGTCGTGTCCCTTAGATGGAAGACGTGCTTCAGGACTGGCAGTATGGTCAAGAGGGCGATGCTGCGGGTAAAGTTTTCTGTACCTTTAAAGTAGCCATATTGAACTGAAGTAAAACTTCTAGGACTTCTCTTGAGAAACAAGAACAGAATGTCGTTTTCACCTGCAGGGATTACAAGTTGAGTTCGCGATATTATGTTTATAACATGTGTGAAACAGGTGTTGAGTAAATGAAACTTTATGTCTCACCTGTGTATCACCTGTGTGAAACAGGTGTTAGGTACATAAAACTGCATGTCTCACCTGTGTCAGACGGGTGTTGAGTAAATGGGGCTATATGTATCAGTTGTATGAAACAGGTGTTGAGTAAATGAAACTGTGTATCACATGTAGGAAACAGGTGTTGAGTAAATGAAACTGTGTATCACATGTATGAAAAAGGTGTTTAGTAAAGGGGCTATATATATCACCTGTATGAAAAAGGTGTTTAGTAAAGGGGCTATATATATCACCTGTATGAAACAGGTGTTGAGTAAATGGGGCTATATATATCACCTGTATGAAAAAGGTGTTGCGTAAATGGGGCTATATGTATCACCTGACTGAATACCTCACTTATCTCAATCATCACCGCCTGAACACATGGCATACTTTCACCTTGGTTATCCATTCATCTTTTACCCTTAATTTTTGTTGTTATCCAATCCACCTTAACTTATCTATCTTGTCCAACCCATCTTTACTTATCTTGTCCAATTCACCTTTACTGATATCGGTTTTCTTATTTGTTTTTTTCGTCTGTCCCTGATGAAAATCTTTTCGCCATACCGTGGGTTGTTGATGGTTTGTTTTATTTGTGTTCGTCTAAACGTTTATCAACATTAGAACATACCAGTTGTACCCATCTGCATGATGTTAATGACGGCTATCTCCAAGACAATGACGATCAGGTAGGACTTTGTCCTCTTTCTCCTCACACATCTCAGCGTGTCCGTCAGAGCTCCTAGAAACCAGAATCTGCAACAGCTTTCTGTTGAAGGACACATTTAAGTGGTGTTCATTTTGAGAAGTTTACTGTAAACCGATGTAGGTCAGCTGTGGTTCTGATAAGCTCGATCTAAATGAATAGTACAACAGCTGGGCAGGTTAGAGAAGGTCAGGCAGGTCAGGGCAGGTCAGACAGGTCAGGGCAGGTCAGGCAGGTCAGGGCAGGTCAGGCATGTTAGGGAAGGTCAGTCAGGGCAGGTCAGGCAGGTCAAAGCAGGTCAGGCAGGTCAGGGCAGTTGTCGTGTGCTCATGTGTTACCGGGGATCGAGTTTTGGTCAGCATGTTTCACCTGAATCTGACAGGAGGTGAGGGTTTTGGTCAACGTGTTTCACCTGAATCTGACAGGAGGTGAGGGTTTTGGTCAGCATGTTTCACCTGAATCTGACAGGAGGTGAGGGTTTTGGTCAGCATGTTTCACCTGAATCTGACAGGAGGTGAGGATTTTGGTCAGCATGTTTCACCTGAATCTGACAGGAGGTGAGGATTTTGGTCAGCATGTTTCACTTTAATATGACCCAGGGAATGAGGGGGAGGGGGATTTTTCGGTATGTTTCATCTGACTTTCACGTAATGTGGGTTTTGGTAAGTATGTTTCACCTGACCTTGACGTAAGGTGGGTTTTTGTAAGTATGTTTCACCTGACTTTCAGATAATGTGGGTTTTGGTAAGTATGTTTCACCTTACCTTGACGTAAGGTGGGTTTAGTTAAGTATGTTTCACCTGACCTTGACGTAAGGTGGGTTTAGTTAAGTATGTTTCACCTGACCTTGACGTAAGGTGGGTTTTGTTAAGTATGTTTCAGCTGACCTTGATGTAAGGTGGGTTTTGGCAAGTATGTTTCACCTGACCTTGACGCAAGGTGGGTTTTGCTCTGTATGTTTCACCTGACACTGACGGGATGTGGGGTTTTGGTCAGTATGTCTGACCTGCCCCTGCCCCTAGGGACCTAACACCCGCAGCATATGGCAAATGTGAAGCTAAATATAGCCCACAAGCAAGTACTTCTATTTGAAATGAAACGTTGGATTCTTCCCTGTGAGTAGTCTCATCTTTAGGGAGGCGAGAGTGACCCTTGCTCTATGTGATGATTGGTGAACCGCTTGTAGGGCAAAATGCTCCCCAACTCATGGTGTGTACATCATTACATTTTTACAGGCCCAAGGCTTGTCTGCGTGGTACAGCCACAAGATTTGAAAGATATATCCACGAGCACTGAAATTCTGTGTCCGGGACACCACGACAGACATCATGTTCCCTGTCAGGGGGAACCACACCAGACATCATGTTCCCGGGGCACCACACCAGACATCATGTTCTCTGTCCTGTACACCACACCAGACATCATGTTCTCTGTCCGGGCACCACACCAGACATCATGTTCCCGGGCACCACACCAGACATCATGTTCGCATGTCCGGGACACCACACCAGACATCATGTTCCCCGGGCACCACACCAGACATCATGTTCGCATGTCCGGGACACCACACCAGACATCGTGTTCCCCGGGCACCACACCAGACATCATGTTCGCATGTCCGGGACACCACACCAGACATCATGTTTCCCGGGCACCACACCAGACATCATGTTTGCATGTCCGGGACACCACACCAGACATCATGTTCCCCGGGCACCACACAAGACATCATGTTCGCATGTCCGGGACACCACACCAGACATCATGTTCCCCGGGCACCACACCAGACATCATGTTCGCATGTCCGGGACACCACACCAGACATCGTGTTCCCCGGGCACCACACCAGACACCATGTTCCCTGTCCTGTGCATCACACCAGACACCATGTTCCCTGTCCTGTGTACCACACCAGACACCATGTTCCCTGTCCTGTGTACCACACCAGACACCATGTTCCCTGTCCTGTGTAGCACACCAGACACCATGTTCCCTGTCCTGTGTACCACACCAGACTCCATGTTCCCTGTCCTGTGTACCACACCAGACACCATGTTCCCTGTCCTGTGTATCACACCAGACACCATGTTCCCTGTCCTGTGTACCACACCAAACACCATGTTCCCTTTCCTGTGTACCACACCAGACACCATGTTCCCTGTCCTGTGTACCACACCAGACACCATGTTCACTGTCCTGTGTACCACACCAGACACCATGTTCCCTGTCCTGTGTACCACACCAGACACCACGTTCCCTGCCCTGTGTACCACATCAGACATCATGTTTCCTGTCCTGTGTACCACACCAGACACCATGTTCCCTGTCCTGTATATCACATCAGACATCATGTTCCCTGTCCTGTGTACCACACCAGACATCATGTTCCCTGTCCTGTGTACCACACCAGACACCATGTTCCCTGTCCTGTGTACCACACCAGACACCATGTTCCCTGTCCTGTGTACCACACCAGACACCATGTTCCCTGTCCTGTGTACCACACCAGACACCATGTTCCCTGTCCTGTGTACCACACCAGACACCATGTTCCCTGTCCTGTGTACCACACCAGACACCATGTTCCCTGTCCTGTGTACCACACCAGACACCATGTTCCCTGTCCTGTGTACCACACCAGACACCATGTTCCCTGTCCTGTGTACCACATCAGACATCATGTTCCCTGTCCTGTGTACCACACCAGACACCATGTTCCCTGTCCTGTGTACCACAACAGACATCATGTTCCCTGTCCTGTGTACCACACCAGACACCATGTTCCCTGTCCTGTGTACCACATCAGATATCATGTTCCCTGTCCTGTGTACCACACCAGACACCATGTTCCCTGTCCTGTGTACCACATCAGACATCATGTTCCCTGTCCTGTGTACCACACCAGACACCATGTTCCCTGTCCTGTGTACCACACGAGACACCATGTTCCCTGTCCTGTGTACCACACCAGACACCATGTTCCCTGTCCTGTGTACCACATCAGACATCATGTTCCCTGTCCTGTGTACCACATCAAATACCATGTTCCCAATGTTCATCCACGTGAATTGCCTTGTCGCTCGCTCTCAACGGGTCACCCATATTGAATGTTCCGAGAAGGTTTGGGCAGATCAACAGGTGGTCTGTTTTGTGTTAAAAGTCCTTCTTATTTGATTGAAAGCAACAGGTGAGTTGTTTTATGATCCACGATGCTTCGGCAGTGAAGGAAAAATATATCTTATATGATAGCCAAGTGTACGTGCGAATAGCTCGTGTTGTAGAGGAATCTGAAGAAGAAGACGAGAAGGAAAAGATAAAAAGGTAGACCAAGAAGAAGAAGAAGAAGAAGTAAAATAAGTCGAAACCAGTGAATTGCTTTCTATCAAAAATCCACATCATTGCAATCCAAGCAAAATCATAGGTTCTCAGTGGATTGTCAGTTAATGGATTGGAATGTCAACATTCAAGATTCGATCATTGGTTGATTTAATTCAGAATGTTCATCCCTATCTATACCCAAAGCCTGCAATATGTGTGCCCCCCCCCCCCCCTCCCAATCTCCTTGGTGAGCAGGATGTCAGACGGAGGACAGTATTACATATATATACTTATATATATATATATATATATATATATATATATATATATATATATATATATATATATATATATATGCGCGCACGTACCCAAACACGGTCAAATCGACACACTTGATTTGAAAAAAACGTCTGACTCTGCAATTGTACTTAAAATACTCATTTGAATGTATTAGAGAAAGATATCCACCAAGAAAACATAGTATTCCTGACTGATGCCGCGTCAGTATTAGCAGCGCTAAAACAAACACAAAGATGAAGATCTCGAGCAATGTATGTTCTCCCTGACACAGCTCTCAGCAGAACACCCAAGGTTGGTCATACAGTTGATCCCATCCCACTGCAATATTGAAGGCAATGAAGCTGCAGACAAACTAGCAAAGAGTGGAGGAGCATCCCCACAAACAGACCTGAGCATTACATATAATGTGGCCAAGACCATAATTAAAACCAACTTCAGGGTAAAATAGGCTGATCAACACCTCGACTTCCTAAAGAAGACAGCTACTATACCTTAACTAAAGAAGAGCAAGTCATCATCTTCAGACTGAGAACTGGGCATAACAGACTCAAGGGTCATCTTTACAACAAAATGAGGATTGGGACATGTGGGGAGCATGCCATGATCGTGGAACACATCCTGCAAAGCTGCACGCTCACGTAGGAAAAGAGAGAACAATGCTGGCCTCGTGAGACAGATATGAGACAGAAGCTGTATGGAGATGAAACAGCCTTATAAACAACGGTGTCCTTTGTAAGAGAAATCGGAACCTTGATCTGAGGATGAACGAAGAAGAAGAAGAAGAAGAAGAAGAAGAAGAAGAATGATGTATTAGAACCACCGCGAGCATGTGGATATTATATTTAGTTCTGGAATTCCGGGCCAGGTATTATTTTGCCAGCGAGTCTGGTGTGACTCACGAGCCGACAGGCGTAGACTAATCTGAATGTTACCTCTTTGGTCTCCTATCTCTGGCCTGACACTCTCCAGCCAAAAGATACCGTACAGTGACGCAAGACCTGCAAATGTGTAGGAGTGGACAGAACAAAATGGTATTGTTTAATTATTAAGTGAATATATAAGGGATTACAGTAACAACACATACAAATAAGATCTGAAATATAAACTGTTTCTTTACCGAATCATTGCAATATTATTATTATTATTATTATTATAAAATGATGTGTCCACTGCTTAATAACTAATTCCACATTCCACATAGGAAAGAAAAATTAAACAGAAAAGATCACGAAAAATAAAAAAAAATTATTAACTGGCCACTATGGGGATCGAACCCACGACATTCGCGTTATTAGCACGACGCTCTAACCAACTGAGCTAAGCGGCCGATGAGTTGCGGGATGAAAGTATTTGTGCTCTTTCCATGGAAAGGTGTAAGCAGTGCCAGCGTTACCATTAGTTAGACATTCGCCTTGGGCGCAGACCTTAAAGTAGCACAGAGTGTAGAGGGGCGCAGAGTTTAATTTGTAAATGGGTTAAGAGCATCAGAAACCAGAATAAAGAATTTTCAGTTACCTCTTTCTCTTGCTGCGATGGTGCAATCTGACAGGCTTTTACCAGCCCATATCCTAATGTTATCGGCCCACATATATGATATATTATAATTTATAACATTGCCTGCCTCTTGAACGACTGCCTTGTCGACAACCATACCATCTAAAATCAAATGGTCTTCAATAAGGACGTATATCTCGTTATACGACAATAATATCGTATCTGTATAGCCTTAACTGCTTTTATTTCAGTCATTAATTCTCTTTCCATCAACTTTTTCAATCAATACCTCCACATTTATTCATGAAATGCTACATAATGATATTCCTCTATACTCAACTATACTGCGAAGGCTTCAACTATTTTCCAACTGGTTATTTGGTGTCCATGTTTCTTCTCCATTACGAAGTGACAAGTGTTAATAACACATGACTACTCTCATTCTCAATTTATGATTTACCTGTTTGAATGGCAGTATGTGTCGCACGTTACTTAATACAATCTTGGCCATACCTATTATTCATTATTATGTTTCTGTTTTCTTTTCCAGAGCAGCTGAATACAAGCAATATTAACATGATTTTATATGTGGGGATGTATATATAATCTTAGTTGACCCGTACTTCTATGGGGTCATAAGCTCCGTGCAAAGTCACATCTATGGTGTGAGCTGGATATAGCCAGGATGTGGATTTTGTGCACAAGCGGCTAGGTTCGAGCAGCTTATTACTCCACTATGGAGGGTGGTTAACTGATGTGCGAGTCCATCTTAAAGTAGCCCCGCATCCTGTTAGGCGCTATCTATGCTGCTCTTAACAATCCACTTAGCCATTATCGGTGTTATGCTATGTCACACAGTTAGTCGCCTCTTACGACATGCTCTCTCTGTGAGGCAATATATATATATATATATATATATATATATATATATATATATATATACATGTGTGTGTGAGCGCACACAGAGTAAAGTGGTTGACTGAAGATATGTTCTTGCTTTGAACGTAAGTGAACAAAAGAAGTTCTACAATATACGCACCTGAAAACTATTCTTCCCATTTCAAATCCCTTTATTGCTATATACATACACACTTACAGTAGAACCTCGCTTTCCGTTCCAAGAGGCTGTTTGAAATGCGATTTACAGGAGTGCCAAATCAATTTGTTCACAATGAAATAATATAAACTGGATTACTTCGTTCTAAACCCCAAAGTATTGTTTATTTAATAATACGTAACACATAGAATAACAAACTAACAGATACAAACTATATACTATTTTTTTTACGTTACAACAACAGAATCATTGCAATATTATTATTATAAAATGATGTGCCCACTACTTAACAACTAATTCCACATTGGAAAGACAAATTAAACAGAAAAGATCCCGAAAATAAAAAGAATGCATGTAACTGGCCACTATGGGGATCGAACCCACGACATTCGCGTTATTAGCACGACGCTCTAACCAACTGAGCTAAGCGGCCACTAATCGGAACTTGCAAATATATTTGCCCTTTCCAATCAACGGTGAAAAAGCAGGGTTAGTGCTGTTGTTTGTTATTGTTGTTGTTATTATTGTTATTTCCACAATGAGTAGGATTAGTCTTTGTGGGCCATAAAAAGGGCGTTAAGTGGCCGGTTGTCGTAGCTTTCCTCAAATCCCGAGCGTGCTGATAAAGAATAAAGGTGGATTGGGGTCCTCCAGGCGGTTGTACTGCTCTGCTTCGCTCACCACTACGGGGATCATGTCGATCGATTATCACGTTAGCCAGACAGCCACGAAAACAGCCCGTTTCCAGAAAGTGCTGCGAGGAAGCCGAGGTGAGGGGCTTGTCGAGAATATTTTGTCTGACCCAGATTAACAATAACATGTCTGGCCAGTAGTTAGAAAACGAAATTTCTTATAACTTATACTACTTATAGTCAATCCAGCCCCTACAAACTATCCCAGGAAATCGACGCATCGAAAGCTAGAAACACCTGACACAGGTCCCATTGATCTCGAGTTACGGGAGAAACCTGCGCCTGGACATCTCCTGCCCTACACAACATAGAAGTCACTAAATAGACTTCGAACTGGTGTATCACGATGCAGGAAAAACCTGAAAAGATGGGGATACAGGGATGATGAAACATGCGAATGTGGAGTAACACAAGACCAGGACCATCTGATGATCTGCCCCAACCTCCCGGATACTTGTAGCATGGATGATCTGCCCAAACCTCCCGGAGACTTGTAGCATGGATGACCTTCTGAGTGCCAGTGACAGGACAATCCACGTGGCTGAATACTGGAAGAATGAGGTGTGACGAAGTGCCTAGGACAGGGGAAGTAAGTCAGTATGTAGATGCAAAGATAGAGGACACAGAGAACGCATGGGTTGTAGCTGAGACGGATAAGCCAAGACAGGAGGCCTTGCTGTGTGTTTGTTAAAGACATGTGCTCCTTTGGGAGTACACAGATTTAGAATTCTTTAAAATCAGCAATAATTAACAAAAACGGAAGATGTAATATTAAAACATGACGCCCCATCACAGCACCGGCCGTTACCCTGGGGAAGCAGACCCTTAGAAAATGCAAGGGGAAGCAGACCCTTATATAAAATGCATGCCGTCGGATGCACTGGGCCGACAGGCGCAAAATAAAAACCACAATGCAACGCACACCGCCTTGGGTATTAGAGAAATAAGGCGAACGCAAAAAAATTAAAAATTAAAAAAAAACATGACGTCAGACCCTGCCATGTCCATATCGCAGAGGGGATATAAACATGCTGGAAAGGATACACAAAAGAGCGACAAAGCTTTTTTTAAATTTTTATTGTATGTCTTTGCCTCACTATTTTCGTCTAGCGGAGGCGCGCATATTCCACCCCAGACCGTAGTCAACTGGACGATAATAAGACGCATAAACCAGTGCTTTCTTATGTGCGTGCGTCTGTATGTACCTATGCTAAGTTTGTGCGCTCTCAGAAGGCAGTCCAACCAAAGTGCAATGGAAGGGCCTCACCCTGAGGGCGCGTGTGAAAGTTGTGCATTAGTGAATTATAGTTATGAGGAAAGACTCTGAAAAACCGGCCTGCAGTGTCTAGAAATTATAATAATTTGAGGTGACTTAATACATGTTGATAAATTAATCAAAGGAACGGATAAATTAGGCTGTAACAATTTTTTTTAAATACAAAAAACCTACACGAACAAGAGGGCATAGATACAAATTAATTAAAGAAAGGCCTAGATTAGATATTAGAAAATATTTTTTTAGTCAGAGAGTGGTGAATGTTTGGAATGCATTGCCACAGAAAGTAGTGGGGGCAGAGACAATTAATGCATTTAAGAATAGATTGGATGCACATAGTTTTTAGAACAAGGAAATGTAAATGAAACTGGCTGTATACAAACTCTGCAATCTTCTAAACCAGTATAAAAACGTTAAGTTATGTCAATAAATAGCGGACAACAATGTCAAAACATAACACAATTATGGAATGCTAATAGCGCTAAAAATGTCATGTTTAGAGCAAACTTTCACAGTCAGATACGGATGTCAAACAACAACATAATAACAACCTGTCACCAATGGATATTTTAAGAAATGTAAACAATGATTGGCGTCATTGAACGAATGGACTCGCAATTACAAAAACACACACATTGGCACACGCATGCAAATAAACACACACACATACACACACAGACACACGTGCTTAAATATAAACATTACATTCTTCAGTGTTGGACACGTTGAATACATATGATGTTCGTCCATTACATGTGATGAAGACCACTCTCTTTGTTCAGTAGTGTGGACAGTCTTTACCCTTGCTGTGTCCATGATGTTCGTCCATTACATGCGATGAAGACCACTCTCTTTTTTCAGCAGTGTGGACAATCTTTACTCTTGCTGTGCCCATGATTTTCGTCCATTACATGTGATGAAGACCACTCTCTTCGTTCAGCAGTGTGGACAGTCTTTCTCTTGCTGTGTTCGCTGAAATGGGTGACTTACACGGTGATTTGGAATCAAGTGAGATAGTAACTATGCCTTTTGTCAACCTCACTCTCTCGTCTGTAGCTACCTTTGGCCAGTGACAAGACATTATCGAGACGACTGGAAATAGCACATGAAGCAGATTTTTCCTCATGGCTTACTCCCGAAGCCTTTCCCGTAAACAGGTATCCTGCAAGACAGCGGAAAGGGAATTTAATCTATCTTTGTGCGTCTTGTCTTTCTCATAACCGCAGGATATCGTAGAGACATCACTCAACGTGTGTGTGATATGTTGGGCATCTCTCCAGCGCAACGCAATCTAGTACATTATAGTCCAGTGTTTAAATTTCACAGTCAAACCAAAACCAACACTGTCTGCAGCTAGGGCGAAGAGCGCCATTTCGTGAAGTTCAGCCGGGTGCACTAGACCGTGAAATGCAACCCAGGTTTAATCTTCGTACTAATTCATATAGGCGATGTCCATGCCACGATAATTGGAGGGAACAAAATATAAAAAATGAACGAATTAACCAGTCCAAATAGAAAACAACGACACGTTTCCGTGAACACAAGTGTAAGTCGTCGACTAGTGTGAATTAAATATGCACACAAATACACGCTCACACATTTTAGATACACACGTTCACATATAAGCGCACATCATAGATACACAATGTGCACACACCCACCGCACACAAACTGACCAGCTCGCACTCATCAGTGAATACTGCTGAACCCATTAAAAAAGAAACAGATACACACGTACGCACTCTCACATGTATAAGACACGCATGTATCAGTAAACACTCTAAGTGACACATATACACATGTAAATACTCTAAGAGACACATATACACATGTAAACACTGTAAGAGACACATATACACATGTAAACACTCTAAGAGACACATATACATATATAAACACTATTAGGAGACACATATACACTTATAAACACTCTAAGAGACACATATACACATGTAAACACTCTAAGGGACAGACACGTATACACATGTAAACACTCTAAGAGACACATATACACATATAAACACTATTAAAAGACACATATACACATGTAAACACCATTAAGAGACACATATACACATATAAACACTCTAAGAGACACATATACACATGTAAACACTCTAAGAGACACATATACACGTGTAAACACTCTAAGAGACACATATACGCATGTAAACTCTCTAAGAGACACATATACGCATGTAAACTTTCTAAGAGACACATATAAACACTCTAAGAGACACATATAAACATTCTAAGAGACACATATAAACACTCTAAAAGACACACATAAACACTGTAAGAGACACAAATACACATATACACACTATAACATGTATAAGACGTACACCCTTATTAGTAAACAAGTTAAGGTAGACAGATACACAAGTGTACACACACACTCATTAGTGTGTGCGTACAGCTGAACACAGTAAGAGAGAAACGAATGCATAGTCACGTATCATGTGTTCTTTGTGTGTGTGTGTGTGTGAGTGTGTGTGCGTGCGCACGTGCGTGCGTGTGTGTGTATGTGTGTGTGTGTGTGTGTGTGTGTGTGTCAGCCATCATTGTGTCATGCAAAGACAGTGTCTGGGTATATAAGTCACGAGTTTGAGTCATGCAAAGACAGTGTCTGGGTATATAAGTCACGAGTTTGAGTCATGCAAAGACAGTGTCTGAGTATATAAGTCACGAGTTTGAGTCATGCAAAGACAGTGTCTGAGTATATAAGTCACGAGTTTGAGTCATGCGAAGACATACGTGCGGATAAACGCAGTTGTCAATCACAACAACAAATGGGGACAACATCACACCTGGGCTCCGAGAAATGACCTCATATTGTTACAATGTCGAACTTGAATGACATGGCAGGCTCTGCTACACTTGGGATACACCTTATTTGTCTTGTCTTTGTTCGTTTTCAATCTCCTACTACCAAACCCTGAACATGGCTTTGCAATGAGCAGGATGTAGTCCGGAGAACGGAATGGGTTGTGTGGCTAGTTTACAGATTGACTGCGATATTTGCACCGTTTTCGACAGAGGGACACAGATGTAAGGAGTTACCTGCGTGGTCGTCGAGCGTTCTGCTCTTTCGGGCTGCTAGATGTATTTGAGCTTCAGTAATGATATTTCGCTCAGTGATCTGAGCACCCTGTGTGGTGTTATGACGCCAGGTGGAACGGTACTGTGCAAGCGTCACCTGTAAGTGAGTGCAGACTGACGTCTGGATCGGAGGCAACACATTGCTATAACTTCCAGGTTGAACTCTGAAACACTGATTGTGTTTCAACAGTCGGCACTGCGATCCCCACAGTGGTAAAGTCTACTGAGAAGCATCACATTGCAATACAGCCAGGAGGACTTAGGTCCACCTTTTTCAGTGCGCCATAGATGTAAGAACAGCAGTTGTATGTTGTTCTTTCAAATGCCCACAATGAGTAGATTACTCTTTTGTGTGCCCTGAAATGGACCTTAAGTGGTGGGTTGTTGTAGCTTTCCTCACATCCTGAGCGCGCTGATGAAGGTGGACCTCGGTTCTCCAGGCGGTAGTACTATGCTTGGCGTCATCTGTCGCTCACTACTATAGGGATCACGTCGATCCATAATCTTGTTAGCCATACTGTCATCAAAACAGCCCGTTTCCAGGAAGGGCTACGAGAGAGCCGAAGTGTATATTTTGCCTGACCAGAAGTTAGTCTTCCTTCCCAACAGCAGCTGTAACATGTTACTAAAGATCAAACGTTAAGAGTGAATTGTAACCCCTTCTTGGAACAATGCTTTTTAGCGCTGCACAAGAATTCTAGTATGTACGTAGACTATTTTTAATGACTTGTGTTCTGATATTAGCGAAATGACTGGTTGAAAAAAAGCGTACCATCGAAGAGATAAGGTAAACACCACAACGAACAAGATGAGGAACTCAGCACAAGTAGTTTCCGATAACAAGGCACATACAACACACAAACAGCACACGATAACAAGGCACATACAACACACCAACAGCACACGATAACAAGGCACATACAACACACAAACAGCACACGATAACAAGGCACATACAACACACAAACAGCACACGATAACAAGGCACATACAACACACAAACATCACCCGATAACAAGCCACATACAACACACAAACATCACCCGATAACAAGCCACATACAACACACAAACATCACCCGATAACAAGCCACATACAACACACAAACATCACCCGATAACAAGCCACATACAACACACAAACATCACCCGATAACAAGCCACATACAACACACAAACATCACCCGATAACAAGCCACATACAACACACAAACATCACCCGATAACAAGAAACATACAACACACAAAAAGCACACGATAACAAGCCACATACAACACACAAACATCACCCGATAACAAGCCACATACAACACACAAACAGCACATGATAACAAGCCACATACAACACACAAACAGCACACGATAACAAGCCACATACAACACACAAACATCACCCGATAACAAGCCACATACAACACACAAACATCACCCGATAACAAGCCACATACAACACACAAACAGCACAAGATAACAAGCCACATACAACATACAAACATCACCGGATAACAAGCCACATACAACACACAAACATCACCGGATAACAAGCCACATACAACACACAAACATCACCCAATAACTAGCCACATACAACACACAAACAGCACACGATAACAAGCCAGATACAACACACAAACATCACCCGATAACAAGCCACATACAACACACAAACATCACCCGATAACAAGCCACATACAACACAAACATCACCCGATAACAAGCCACATACAACACACAAACAGCACACGATAACAAGCCACATACAACACACAAACAGCACACGATAACAAGCCACATTCAACACACAAACATCACCCGATAACAAGCCACATACAACACACAAACATCACCAGATAACAAGCCACATACAACACAAACATCACCCGATAACAAGCCACATACAACACACAAACATCACCCGATAACAAGCCACATACAACACACAAACATCACCCGATAACAAGCCACATTCAACACACAAACATCACCCGATAACAAGCTACATACAACACACAAACATCACCCGATAACAAGCCACATACAACACACAAACATCACCCGATAACAAGCCACATACAACACACAAACATCACCGGATAACAAGCCACATACAACACACAAACATCACCCGATAACAAGCCACATACAACACACAAACATCACCCGATAACAAGCCACATACAACACACAAACATCACCCGATAACAAGCCACATACAACACACAAACATCACCCGATAACAAGCCACATACAACACACAAACATCACCGGATAACAAGCCACATACAACACACAAACATCACCCGATAACAAGCCACATACAACACACAAACATCACCGGATAACAAGCCACATACAACACACAAACATCACCCGATAACTAGCCACATACAACACACAAACATCACCCGATAACAAGCCACAAACAACACACAAACATCACCCGATAACAAGCCACATACAAAACACAAACATCACCCGATAACAAGCCACATACAACACACAAACATCACCGGATAACAAGCCACATACAACACACAAACATCACCCGATAACTAGCCACATACAACACACAAACATCACCCGATAACAAGCCACAAACAACACACAAACATCACCCGATAACAAGCCACATACAACACACAAACATCACCCGATAACAAGCCACATACAACACACAAACATCACCCGATAACAAGCCACACACAACACACAAACATCACCGGATAACAAGCCACATACAACACACAAACAGCACAAATGAGAACACTTGAGGACTCGTCACTGACAAGAGTGGTGTACCTACACATCCACACACGATACCAAAGACGGCCACATAGCCCACCGCACTCAGCAGAAGCCCGGACACGAAGACACTGATGGTGCCAGCGAAGAATGTCATTGACTCCACGATACCAACACGAGTCTGTGGAAGGATTACAATTAACTTCTAATCACGCCAGTCACAATATAACCCATGGCAAGAATAATATTTATTTAATCTTTTACATGTGAGAGATACATGTCAAACACAAAAATTCATTTAACAGCATGAGAGAAACACTTCTGTCAACGCAGATCTCAGATAATAAAAATGAGAATCATAAAATAATATGTGCTTTCAGTTTTATTGAATGAAGTAGAAGCATGGACCCTGACAAAGAAAATATAGACGCGTTTTGAAATGTAGGTATTCAGAAGACTTAGATGAGTTTCTTTGAAAGATAGGAAAACCAATAATAAGGTTCTAGAACAACTACAGGTGGAACAGACACTTCTGAAGGAAATACAAATGGAAAAATAAAATGTTGGTCATGTCAAGCGTCATGAAAGTCTGTTAAAGGTTATGTTGGAGGGCAGAGTAGAGGGCAAGAGAGCCAAAGGACTCTAGAGGTATAGATGGACATCCAACATCACGATGTAGTCGGGACACAGTTTGACTGCGTGCACCAGCCAGGTGAGGGACATCCAACATCAGGATGTAGTCGGGACACAGTTTGACTGCGTGCACCAGCCAGGAGCGGGACATCCAACATCAGGATGTAGTCGGGACACAGTTTGACTGCGTGCACCAGCCAGGAGCGGGACATCCAACATCAGGATGTAGTCGGGACACAGTTTGACTGCGTGCACCAGCCAGGTGAGGGACATCCAACATCAGGATGTAGTCGGGACACAGTTTGACTGCGTGCACCAGCCAGGTGAGGGACATCCAACATCAGGATGTAGTCGGGACACAGTTTGACTGCGTGCACCAGTCAGGTGAGGGACATCCAACATCAGGATGTAGTCGGGACACAGTTTGACTGCGTGCACCAGCCAGGAGCGGGACAAAGACAGATGGAAATCCATTACCTCCAACCTCCGTTGCAGAGACGGCACTTGATGATGAGGATGATGTGTAAAGCTCGATCAAACAAAAGAATAGACAAAAAAATGCAATTAAAAATAGAGAATGCTGAACTCACGGTTTTCTCCTTGGAGCCCGAGATGTGTGTGGTGTAGCTGTACACCCCCATCAATACAGTAATGTATCCGCCGAAGATGCCATTAAATACTGGGCCAATCATTAAGTAGTCAAGGGGCCAGTCCATGTAGTAGGAGTTGACAAGGTTACACAGGTTGTAGACCATAGCCCCCGCACACGGCACTAAGATGGGCACTTTTCTGTTGACCTAAAATGAGCAAGGTGTCCCAACAAGCGGTCATTAGATGGCTCTTTTATAGTCAGTCAGTCAGTCAGTCAGTTAGTTAGTTAGCTAGTTAGCTAGCTAGTTAGTCAGTCAGCTGGCTAGTTAGTTGGCTAGTTAGTTAGTAGGTTAGTTAGTTAGATAGTTAGTTAGCTAGTTAGTTAGTTAGCTAGCTAGTTAGCTAGTTAGTTAGCTAGCTAGTTAGTTAGTTAGCTAGTTAGTTAGCTAGTTAATTAGTTAGCTAGCTAGTTAGTTAGGTAGTTAGCTAGTTAGTTAGTTAGTAGTTAGTTAGGTAGTTAGATAGTAGTTAGTTAGTTAGCTAGTTAATTAATTAGTTAGTTAGTCAGTTGGCTAGTTAGTAGGTTAGTTAGTTAGTTAGATAGTTAGCTTTTTAGTTGTGTAGTTAGTTAGTAGTTATTTGGTTAATTAATTAGCTAGTTAGCTAGTTAGTTAGTTATTTAGTTAGTTAGCTAGTTAGATAGCAATTAGCTAGCCAGTTAGTTAGTTAGCTAGTTATATAGCAATTAGCTAGCTAGTTAGTTAGTTAGTTAGTTAGTAGTTAGCTAGTTAGATAGCAATTAGCTAGCTAGTTAGTTAGTTAGTTAGTGAGCTAGTTAGATAGTAATTAGCTAGTTAGTTAGTTAGCTAGCTAGTTAGTTAGTTAGTTAGCTAGCTAGCTAGCTAGCTAGTTAGTTAGTTAGTTAGTTAGCTAGTTAGTTAGTTAGTTACTTAGTCTTCGATCCAAAAATACCGTTGAGCGACGCGGGAAACTGAAGCCACCTGTCCTGAATAAAGTGTCTTTCCCTGGTCATTGTGAGCCCTTGTCGCTGCTGGATCACCACAACGTAATCTATCCACATGGCTCACGTTCGGCCTCTAACCAGGTCTGCCAGCATAGTAAGCCACCGGTGGAAATTGAACAGGGTGCATTCTCTTAAGATGACAGAAACTTCGTATCTTTTGTCTTGAAGTGTGCTCAACGCTAAGCGTGGTGTGGACAGCTGATATCGATTGGACACGATATCTGCTAGTTCACATTGTGTCTGTCTTAGTATCGCTAATTCGCATAGTTTCTGTCTTTGTCCCGTTAATTCGCATAGTTTATGTCTTCGTACCGCTAATTCGCATAGTCTACTTCTTCGTATCGCTAATTCTCATAGTGTCTGTCTTAGTATCGCTAATTCTCATAGTTTTTGTCTTAGTATCGCTAATTCGCATGGTTTTTGTCTTAGTATCGCTAATTCGCATGGTTTCTGTCTTAGTATCGCTAATTCTCATAGTTTCTGCCTTAGTATCGCTAATTCGCATATTCTACTTCTTCGTATCGCTAATTCTCATAGTTTCTGTCTTCGTATCGCTAATTCTCATAGTCGCTGCCGTAGTATCGCTAATTCTCGTGTTATATTTTGTACAAGTTGTGGCAAGTGATGTTCGTCCATAACAAGTGATGAAAACCACTCTCTTTGTTCAGCCGTGTGGACATTCTTTCTCTTGCTGTGTCCGCTGAAATGGATGACTTGCACGGTGATTTGGATTAAAGTGAGGAAGAAACTGCGCCTTTTGTCAGCCTCACTCTCTGGTCCTGAACTAACTTTGGCCAGTGGCAAGATTTTATCGAGACAACTGGGGATAGCACGAAATGCAAATTTTTTCTCAGGGTTTACTCCCGAAGTCTTTCCCGTAAACAGGTATCTCGCAAGGCAGTGAGGGCGAGGACCTTTATCCTTGTGTGGCGTGTTTTTTTCCACAAAAGCAAGAGGTCGTAGGGGCATCTCTCCCAGGCCGTGTTCTAGCCATTACAGTCGTGTCCAAATTTCAGTCACATCAAAACGGACGCTGTTTGCAGCTAGGAGGAAAGGCGCCAATCTCGTAAAGTTCAGTCGTGTGAACTAGACCGTGAAAATAAACACGCTTAAGCGTAGTGGTAATTCATATAGCCGATGTCCACACCAGGATAATCGAAAAGATGAAAACACAAAAAGGGAACGAATTAATAATCATGTTGTGCCTGGCCGGACTAGCGCCTCGGTTCCCCACCTGGTCAATAAAAGTAAGATAATGATATCCAGCATATTCTATGCTCTTTCGTCTACATTTCTTAAGCTCATTAGGGTATCGGTGTGTCAGCCTGGCCTTAGTGTGAAACATCCGTTTCACAATCCCAGCGCAGCGGATTCGAATCCCGCCGTGTCCAGTTTGACAGACGCGGATTTTATTGGTGGTGCGATTGTACCAAAGCCGATCGATTTGATGGGGCTCTGTCCCAGTCGTTAAAGGGATCTGCTCTATTCCACTCTACGCTCACTCTAAACAAATTAACACTAAATATAAACACAATGCTTCTTTATTCAAGTAACACTACCAACTATAAACTTCTAACAACTTAAATTCTTTCTCTCACACGCTTAACTAAAACATTCCTACCGCTAAACCTAACCTTATCGATACTGTTATTGCCCGGTTTTTCTCCTCTTCTAATCTGGTCTGCTGCGATCCAACTTTGTTGCGGATTGCCGCTGATGGTAAAGTTCGTAGATTCTAAACCCGGGTATACGTCCGTGGTCTTGTCCCGCTTTGTTGGCGGTAGATCAAAGTGGTCTCAACGTGATCAGGATAGACTGCGTCAACTATGTTCCATGGGATCACTGCCTCTAACTGCGACTGACGACTTACATTCATGTGATCGAGGTTGTGTCGACGTGATCGGTGGGACTGCGTCAATATGATGAATTGGATGACTGGGAGACTGCGTCTATAAGCTACTGACGACTTGTACTCACGACCAATACATAATATGAGGGTAGTTATCTTGCTTGCTGCGTGTCTATCTCAACTGCATATCTACATGGCCTGCTCTCCACTGAGCGTCTCTTTCAAAAGTAATATAATGTTCTCTCTCTGTCTCTGAAGTGGGGTGTTCTCTCTCTCTGTCTCTGAAGTGAAACGTTCTTTCTCTCTGTGGTTCTCAACTCAAATCGGCATCGACTGCATATGTCCGCCGCCTGTCCCTCACTGAGCGTCTCTCTCTCTAAAGTGTTCTAATGTTCTCTCTCTGTCTCTAAAGTGAAATTCTCTCTCTCTGTCTTTGAAGTGAAATGTTATCTCTCTGTCTCTGAAGTGAAATGTTCTCTCTCCCTGTCTCTGAAGTGAAATGTTCTCTCTCTGTCTCTGAAGTGAAATGTTCTCTCTCTGTCTCTAAAGTGAATTGTTCTCTCTCTGTCTCTGAAGTGAATTGTTCTCTCTCGCTGTCTCTGAAGTGAAATGGTCTCTCTCTCTGTCTCTGAAGTGAAATGTTCTCTCTCTGTCTCTGAAGTGAAATGTTCTCTCTCTGTCTCTGAAGTGAAATGTTCTCTCTCCCTGTCTCTGAAGTGAAATGTTCTCTCTCTGTCTCTGAAGGGAAATGTTCTCTCTCTGTCTCTGAAGTGAAATGTTCTCTCTCTGTCTCTGAAGTGAAATGTTCTCTCTCTGTCTCTGAAGTGAAATGTTCTCTCTCTGTCTCTGAAGTGAAATGTTCTCTCTCCCTGTCTCTGAATTGAAATGTTCTCTCTCTGTCTCTGAAGTGAAATGTTCTCTCTCTGTCTCTAAAGTGAATTGTTCTCTCTCTGTCTCTGAAGTGAATTGTTCTCTCTCGCTGTCTCTGAAGTGAAATGGTCTCTCTCTCTGTCTCTGAAGTGAAATGTTCTCTCTCTGTCTCTGAAGTGAAATGTTCTCTCTCTGTCTCTGAAGTGAAATGTTCTCTCTCCCTGTCTCTGAAGTGAAATGTTCTCTCTCTGTCTCTGAAGGGAAATGTTCTCTCTCTGTCTCTGAAGTGAAATGTTCTCTCTCTGTCTCTGAAGTGAAATGTTCTCTCTCTGTCTCTGAAGTGAAATGTTCTCTCTCTCTGTCTCTGAAGTGAAATGTTCTCTCTCTGTCTCTGAAGTGAAATGTTCTCTCTCTGTCTCTGAAGTGAAATGTTCTCTCTCTGTCTCTGAAGTGAAATGTTCTCTCTCTGTGGTTCTCAACTCAAATCTGCCACACGATGATGAGAGGAAATGAAGATCCACGATTGTCTCAACGCCATTCGACAAAAGACGATGATGATGATAGTGATGATGAAGATGATGATGATAATGATTCCCTTATATACTCAGTTTAATGAAACATAAAAAATAGACGACAGGCACACAGGCTTAATGTTCCATCCTCACCCTATCCCCCCATGATCCCACGAATAGGAACACCACCAAAATGGACGGCAGCGTCATTCCCACGTTGCTAAGCATTATCCAATGGGATGAGTCGCTCTGAATGACATCCTGCTCATCTTTGTGTAGGTTCTGGAAGGTTTTGTTGTCCATATCCTCACAGAAAGACTCGTTGAAGCTATACCGGCAGGTTTTCTTGTACACCAAGGCCTGGAGTGATTGGGTTGTTCGAAATATACAATTTTTGTTAGTAATCTTTCAACACAGCACAAAATCATAACACTGCATTTGGTCTATTCGCCGGAGGGGTGTTTCTTTTCAACTACTGTGCTTATATCTAAAAGGGGATACAAACTGGCTGACACAACAAACAAAAGTCATGTCTACTAAAGACTGACTGTCTAAATATCTCAACAACAGAACAAATGCTCATATCATCAACATGATGTTACATGTCCTTTGCAGAACGTCGGTCTCATAATAGTGGTAATGAATTAAGATGCTGAGCAGTGCATGACCTGCAGCGGTCAGCAACCCATAGCTGACTGCTAGCGTCAGGGCCAGCGAACCAGAGCTGACTGCTAGCGTCAGGACCAGCGAACCATAGCTGACTGCTAGCGTCAGGGCCAGCGAACCAGAGCTGACTGCTAGCGTCAGGGCCAGCGAACCAGAGCTGACTGCTAGCGTCAGGACCAGCGAACCATAGCTGACTGCTAGCGTCAGAGCAAGCAAACCAGAGCTGCCAAGACCCTTCCACACCTCCACGTGGTGATCCTGGATAACAGGCTGCAGCAGGGCAGACTGGCTAAGGAGAAGGGATCGAAGAGGGAAGGCTAACGCGGTACTCAAAAATGCCTCCTGAAGTTGGATGTGTCGGACCGAAAGGTGCAAATATCGACAAAATTACGACAAAATGCATTCCATTCTCCGGACAATATCATGCTACTTGCGAAGCCCTTCTCGTGGCTTGGTGGGGGGATAGATTGAGAAGGAAGGAAGACGACGAAAAAGAAATAACAGCCGTAAGATACTAGATCCCTGGCCGGCTCTCCGCCTCTTTCATTGTCAACCCCATATACTCTGTAATGTCCCTTGTCCATCTTCTTTTCGATCTGCCTCGGCTTTTACTTGTTCTTGTTGTTGTTATCCCATAGCTGCTGAGCAAGCCTGCTCTTGGCAGCCCAATGCCATTCTTATATATATATGCAGATCTTCTTCAGTTGTGTCACTGCTCCGTAAAGTGTGTTGGTAATTGTCGGAAGTGCTTGTAAGAATCTTTTCCCCATGTCCACAATTGCATTGTACTCAATGGGTAGATGTCGAACTGTTTCATCAGGATGAGAGCAATGTCTGCACAAGGACAGAGGCTTAGAATTGATGCGGTTCAAGTGGCTATTGATTATGGTATGTCCTGTTCGGAACTGAAATATGAGACTGATCTCTTCTATATAGTTTATTTATGTCATCGTTACGTATTGGCTATTATGTTTAGCTAAATACACCGCGACCTGTTGTTCCCGTCGCCTACCTTTTCATCCAGTTTTCCGGAGTATTATTCTTAATAATTCGCATTACTGTGTGGTTACTGCAGGGTTTATCCAATTATTGATTCGAGGCCCCTGTTTTTGCCGTATCGACTTTCGGCCATCTCGTTCCATAGTAGCCCGTTATGTCCAGGGATCCATTGCAAGATGACATTTATCCCGTGGGAAGTGATGATGTTGTTGATCGCGCTCCCGACCAAGAATATCGGTCTCTGCTTTAACCAGGTACCCTACCCTCCAGTATCGTTCCTTCTAGAACATTGTTACGTTTTCCTTCTAGAACATTGTGACGTTTGACGTGGCCGGAGTATGTTCATGTTCTAGACGTACTGTTTTTTACTAGCTAGTTCTCTTCTATATCGTGCTCCTGTAGGATCTTAGCATTTTCTTTTAGGCTATGCATGGTATTTTGAGCATTCTCCTGGAGCATTTTAGCTTGAAGAATTCAGTCTTCTTCCTCAGGGCTGGTGTGGTTGACCTTGTATTGTTTGTTTTTGTTTTTGTTTTTTTACGTTCGCCTTATTTCTTTATTCCACAAGGCGGTGTGTATTGCACTGTGGTTTTTATTTTGAGCCTGTCGACACAGTGTATCCGACTTCAGCATGCATTTTTATGTAAGGCCTGCTTCCTCCTGCATTTTCTAAGGGTTTGCTTTCCCGGGGTAACGGCCGATGCAGTGTGGAGATCGAACCCAGCACCTTCTAAATGTGAGCCGTGTCACTTAACCACTTGCTCACGACGGTTGACCTTGTATCATATACGTATGTTGTGTGTGTGGTAGACCATGTATCACATACGTATATTGTGTGTGTGGTTGAGCATGTATCACATACGTATGTTGTGTGTGTGGTTGACCATGTATCACATACGTATATTGTGTGTGTGGTTGACCATGTATCACATCCTACGTTGTATGTGTGGTTGGCCATGTATCACATCCTACGTTGTATGTGTGGTTGACCATGTATCACATCCTACGTTGTATGTGTGGTTGACCATGTATCCCATCCTACGTTGTATGTGTGGTTGACCATGTATCACATCCTACGCTGTATGTGTGGTTGACCATGTATCACATCCGTACCTTGCCACCGGGAAGATGCATGTCCTCAGAATCAAAACGGAAAAATCACGATTTAATGGAATTAGAGTCTGAGTCTTGGTCGACCTGTCCTTCTACAGCGACGGGGGCCGCCGTGCAGGTCCCAGCTCTGGCGGGAGCTGGATGAAGCCAGGAGGTGGACTTTCTTATTAGCGGGCTAGGCTCGAGCAGCTTATTACTCCGTTGCGTTGAAGCAAGTGCGTGGAGGGTGTTTAACCGATGTGCGAGTACATTTTAATATACTCAAATACTAGAGCAAAGTAGACCTGCAGACTGGTAGGCGCCATCTATGCTGCTCTTAACAAACCACCTAACCAGGGCCGGTATTATCACACAGTCGCTTTTTATGGCATGCTCTGTATGGCTGTGGTGCTATTCTTGTATTTGTCATACACAAAGACCCAGACGGACCACTCGGGGTTAGAGTAGAGGAAAAGATATTAAAGCAAACAGCTTCTTCTTCTTCAGCATCAATACTCTTTTTGGGCAAACTAGAACGGTAGTCCCGTCGCCATGACGAAGTCCACAGCCCTCTCCAGGCCCGGGTGGCAATCAAAGTGAGAGACAGTGTTACCTTGAATATATAGCTAATATTCCTTTTTAGATGTGAGTCTTGGACCAAAAATACAGATATAGAGATCACTGGCATATACAGAAAATTGGTTCACGGGGGAGAATACGTTGGAAGGTAAAACAAAAACAACGAAGATATATTCGAAGAAACGAGTACCAGACCCCCACTGCTAAATAGAACTAACTTTGTTATATTGTCAATCAATCAATCAATCAATAATAATTCAATTCCCAGAGCAGCATATGCTTCAACAATCAATCGGCAAACCATTCTATCATGAACCAGTAGCTTCAGTTCATCCAACGACGTCCATGTTTTCTTATGCTGGACTCGACCTCGATCTGCTTCCATGCAACCACTGGGATGTTAGTCGTTGAGGTCAGCTGGTTACTTGGTGCCATTTTGTTGTTTTGTAAGTCCTTGGTAACGATCATTAATGGTCGACATATTAGTCATCTCTATCAGCATTCTTGAAACATTAGCATGTATGAGTCAGTTTGATGTGGGCATATATACAAAAGCCCAGATAGTGTTTACCGCATGGAATATGAGAGACTGCCAAAAACATGGAATATGAGAGACTGCCAAAACATATCATCTATGGACATCTAGCCATTGGAGCTAGAAGAATCGACCGTTCTACACTGCTGTTCAAAGACGTATGTAACAGGGACATGAAGTCCTGCGACATCCCATCCGAGGGCTGGGGGACAATTGCTCAGGATCGAGCTGTTTGGAGACAGTCTTTAGAGAGGGCATAGTGACTGCTGAGGCTTGTAGAGGTCTTCTCGTGGCCGAGGCTTGTAGAGGTCTTCTGGCTGCCGAGGCTTGTAGAGGCCTTCTGACTACCGAGACAAGAGAAAGACTGAAGAGATCGAAAACACACCGGAGAGTGAGCTTCCTTAGCGTGGTTGTGTGATCTATGCCAGGGACTGTCACACCCCGGCAAGCCAGCCTCCTTAGCGTGGTTGTGTGATCTGTGCCATGGACTGTCACTCGCGGATCGGCCTTTACAGCCATAGCAAACATTGTCAAAATGCAGGAGACAGAGCTGGACAAAACTTACAGGACGCCACGCACATGGTCTACAGAGACCGAGATGCCTATGGTGATGATAGTGGCACGTTACTGTTCTTGACTTAAACTACATTTTCACCTTTTCTGTTCTGTAAATGTGTAGAATACACATGTATCCCGTACCTACCTGGAATGTAGGAAACTGCAGGTTGGATCCAAACATGTAGAGGAACAATATAGGTTCCACTGTGATCATGCTAAGTTTAGATTTCCGTCCACCATCTTGGCCGCCATTCTTACTGGGAAAGGTCATCGCGGAATTTGGATTGATTTTTGGACGTGCGTGTAATGAAACAGGTAGATTAACTGGTTCATGTGGCATGAGATACCTGGGTGGAAAAAGGTAGTGGAAAGTATTTATAGAAATATACCACAATAAAAAGCAAAAAGAACATATCTCTCCCTGGCTCATCCCATCAAGAGTTTGTGGAGTCTTTTGTGGAGCGGGAAGCCTAGTCGACAGTGAGCTGGTTTGCTAAGACTGAGATTACACCACAGGTTCGAAATCACAGACAGACATAACAAAATCAGGATGTGGTTCGTTCCTGGTACTGCTGCTCCTTTAGTCGACAACTGTAAATGGGTACCTGACGTGTAAGGGAACGTATAAACAGGAAGGAAGGGAACTGGCCACCCCACCTCACATAGGCTGCGGCTTAGTTTATCTTCATCCCCGATGGCAATTGTTGCCATGGGAACCACCTTTACCTGTCACATTCAAGAGGACGTGGTTTCGATCATCTGAAAGATCTGTGTTTGTTTGTTAACTTTTTAACAACGTATATAAAACTTAACTCGCACGCATTGCCACGACTGCTCGGCTATCGGTCTTGTCCATCCTCATCATCAAAATCTTTCATCATCAAAACCTATGCGGAGCATAGGTCTTCCAGAAATACTCGCCAAGTTTTCGTGTCTTCTGTGCCGACCTTTCCCAGCTCTGTCATGTCATCCGTATTGCCTTTACGTCGCCTGCACTGAGGATTCCAGAAAATAAACTGTCTTGCATATCCATCATCTGAGTTCCGTAAGGTGCGTTCTATCCAACGCCAGCGCCGTCTGACGTCGAACGCATTTGACATCTGTCAAGTTTTTTTCCAGAGTTCCATATTAGTGACGTTATCATGCCATTCTAATCCCTCTATTCAACGTAAGCATTCATTTATGAATGTAACCTTTTTCGTTGCAGTTTTCGTTGCAGTCTTCGTTGTCCCCCACACTACAGAGCCATATAATAGGACGGACGACATGAACATTTCTATTTGTGTGATGGACTTAGATCCTTTTAATTTCTATAAATTTCCCAACTCGGTGAAAACGTCTCTCTCGTCCTCTGCATTACCAATGTAACATGTCCACCTGTACCTCCCACCTTGCTACTAGTTACTGTTATTATTATTATTACTATTATTATTATTACTCTTATGATTATTATTATTATTACTAGTATTATTATTACTATTATTATTAGTAGTAGTAAATGAGTGTATTGCTCACATCTATAAATGTCGACTCCCACCTGCCCACCACCACCCACACCCCACTCCCTAAGCCGAAAGACCCACCCTAGCAAAATTACAAAAATGTCTCCACTTTTTTGCTTCAACCCTCAGCAGCATCGATCTAATCGGTGCCACTCACGGATCTGTACCTTGCGCACGTTTCGGAACATAACTGGAACAACCAAATTGATTGACAGATCGGGATCAAGATGCTGCAGTGGTCAGCGACCCATAGCTGACTGCTTGCGTCAGGACCAGCGAACCATAGCTGCCAAGGCCGTTCTACACCTCCACGCGGTGATCCTGGATAACAGGCTGCAGCAGAGCAGACTGGCTAAGGAGAAGGGATTGAAGAAGGAATGCTAACCCGGTACTAAAAAATGCTTGCTGAAGTCGGATGTGTTGGACCGAAAGGTGCAAATATCGCAGCCAAGCTGTAAACTACGACACAACGCATTCCGTTCTCTGGACTACATTCTGCTACGTAATCCCTTTCAGGGGTTGAAAGTGGGAGATTGAGAACGAACGAAGAAGAAGAAGAAGAAGAAGAAGAAGATTGACAGATCAGGTTGACCTATCATAAATAGACTGATCTTGATGACCCTTCCTCAGTGTAGCTGCGAGTCTCAACTTAGTCTATAGGGGACCCTGCCTTAGGCTACGGAGGTCCAGTGGGGGGTAAGACCGTTCTACAACTCCACGTGGTGATCCTAGATAACAGGTAGGAGCATACTGGTTAAGGAGAAGGGGTCGAAGGTGGAAAGCTAACCCGGTACCAACAAATGCCTGATAATGTCGGATGTTGGACCGAAAGGTGCAAACATCGTAATCAAGCTGTAAACTACGACACAACGCATTCGTTTCTCCTAACAACATTATGCTACTTGCAAAGCATTTTTCAGGGCTTGGTAGCGGTAGTTGGAGGACGTTCAGGGCTTGGTAGCGGTAGTTAGAGGACGTTCAGGGCTTGGTAGCGGTAGTTGGAGGACGTTCAGGGCTTGGTAGCGGTAGTTGGAGGACGTTCAGGGCTTGGTGGCGGTAGTTGGAGGACGTTCGGGGCTTGGTAGCTGTAGTTGGAGGACGTTCAGGGCTTGGTAGCGGTAGTTGGAGGACGTTCGGGGCTTGGTAGCGGTAGTTGGAGGACGTTCGGGGCTTGGTAGCGGTAGTTGGAGGACGAACGAAGATGAAGACGATGATTGGTACAACTACAATAATTGATAGACTGTGCGGGGGGCGGCGTGGACTAGTGGTTAAGTGACACGGCTCACATCCGAAGGTGCTGGGTTCGTTCCCCATCACAGCACCGGCCGTAACACCGGGGAAGCAAACCCTTAGAAAATGCATGCTTAAGTCGGATGCACTGGGGCGACAGGCGCAAAATAAAACCCGTAGTGCAACGCACGCCGCCTTGGGGAATAGAGAAATAAGGCGATGCACACACAAAAATGCATACAATGGTCACCTCGATATACCTCGACGTGTGTGAGACTTGAACTCTGACGGCTGCCCTAGAACGTAAAATGTGCGCAATTGAAGTGAGATTCTTGCGAAAGAATTCTTGGCATTTCCTAATCGGATCGCGTTACAAACGAGAGTGTTCTTGAAATTGTTAGGAAGGAGTTAGGCTAGTATAAAAACCTACTGACTAAAGTAAAAACACGAACATTCACATGGTATGGATATATATCACGATCGGTGGGGCTGACCAAGACTGTCATGCAAGGCACTGTGCTTGGGAAGCGTGGGAGAGGGAGATCAAAAAAGAGATGGGAGGACAATATAAAAGAGTGTACAGGAAGGTCTATAGCTGAAACTAATACCCTGGCGAAAAATCGAGACGTATGACTGGAACTGGTTCGACAAACTGCAATAACGGGAACTCAACGATCTTCTAGGTTACGGCTCTGATGATGATGATGAAAAATAAAAGATAGACTGTGTGTAGAATTACTATCAGACTGGGAGATAACAATTGATCCAAAGACTGCGTCCACATAATAGATCAGACCAGGACATTTAAAATGATCGATAGACTGCGTCTACTTTCACTGATCAGACTGGGACATTTAAAATAATCGATAGACTACGTCTACTTTCACTGATCAGACTGGGACATTTACAACGATCGATAGACTACGTCTACTTTCACTGATCAGACTGAAATAATTACAATAATCGATAGACTACGTCTACTTTCACTGATCAGACTGGGACATTTAAAACGATCGATAGACTACGTCTACTTTCACTGATCAGACTGAAATAATTACAATAATCGATAGACTACGTCTACTTTCACTGATCAGACTGAACTAATTAAAATAATCGATAGACTGTGTCTACTTTCACTGATCAGACTGAAATAATCAAAATGATCGATAGACCTCGTATGTCCAGATAGGTGAAGCAATTCACTTTCAGGAAACGCTGGTTCTTTGTGGTAATGTTTTGTTCAATGTATGACTTCCCTCGAGCAAGCTGGAAGAGTAATTCCGATTTTATAATGCTGATTGTGAGACCAGAGTTGCTGCATGCCGTGTGGACCCATGCCCCTAATGGTTTGATGTGTCCATGTCTGCTATCCATCCATGCTGTTGCCACCACTTCTTCACGTTAAGGGCCAACACTTAAGAGCCAGACACACAAATTGCCCTGATTAGTAATGCCTCAGATAGACACGTGGAATTGGAAGTAACTTATTCACGACAAACAACAGAAGTGATGATAGTATTAAAACTGAAATATATAGAGAAAATATTTCAAAACAAAATGTTATAATTTCAGGATAATATTACTATTTATGTTAGCACGAAGGTGATGTTTTTTGTTTTTTTGTTTTTTTTTGTTTTACGTTCCCCTTATTTCTCTAATTCCCAAGACGGTGTGCATTGCACTGTGGTTTTTATTTTGCGCCTGTCGGGCCAGTGCATCCGACTTCAGCATGCGTTTTATGTAAGGGCCTGCTTCCTCCTACATTTTCTAAGGGTTTGCTTCCCCCGGCCGGTGATGGGGATCGAACCCAGTACCTTCCGGTTGTGAGCCGTGCCACTTAACCACTAAGCCACGCCGTCTCCTACACGAAGGTCTAAATGTTTAAAGTTGTAAGCATGAGTGACACGCTGGACATGTACTACCATAGACGTACGTCCGATAACTCTAAATCTGGTAAACCTTGGCAGTGAATTGTTTCCCCTAATTGTGTCTGATCAACTCTTTGGTAACGAAAGTAGTGAGAATATGGAGAGGAGGAGAAGAAGGAAAATAAGATGATGATAAAGAAGAAAACTAAGAACAGCGAGAAGTAGAAAAAGAAGATGAAGTCCAGGAATATATAAAATAAGACATATGGAACTAACAAAAGATACACGTGTAGTGATCTGTACAGTCAATCACTTACCATTCAGGTTCGACTGTTATCAGTACATACAGCCGTACAGTAGACGTGGAACACACGCTGGGTACACATAAATTAGTGCCGTGTTCAAGGTACGACTTTTACTAAATGTTATCAAGTCACCCTGACCAGTTTTTCTTTACAAGTAGCTTTTGATTGGTCTGAATGTTATCATGCGCGTCTACAATAGCATTTACCTGACGAGACAGAAGATAACCCCATTAGTTTATACTCGACACAGTCTAGAACCGTGTGGGATTCAAAAACACGTGACACGGTGCAGGTGAGGTCAACATTGAGTGGATGGACTGATCATGAGATATGAGGAAGAAACATGAGAGAAACTAAACAGACTCGCACGATAACAAGTTTATTGTTGATCCTGTGCCATACTCTCTTCTGTTCGTTAAGAATCGAACTCACTGCATCAAGGCATACACACATAGGTGTGCCGTTTCTCTCAGCAAATAGCAAAGGGTGTGAATACTGTTGGTTCGTGTAGCCCATCGGGTGAACACACTTCTGTTCCGATACCTCATGCGCCCTATTCCGCTCGACTTTCTTTCGATTTGGAAGCTATTCAATCTGTATGCAGTCTACTATGTAAGCACGTGACAATGGACACAAACAGAGCACTTTATAACACAATATTTTTTACCCACATTGTGTTTTCAGTGCCAGAATTGGATATTAACAAACAAAGATAAAAGACACATCGTAACAACAGTGATGAAATGCTTGCACAGAATGCTTGGAGTAATAAGAATGGATAAAATCAGAAACGAAGATACTATGAGACAATTAGGTACAACACAGTGCTAGACCTCATCAAGAGACAGCAAACCAAATATTTCGGCCACGTGACACGTCAGACACCAGATAGTATCCCTCAGAAAGCTTTGCAATACAGACACAATGGATACAAAGCCAAGAATGGCCACGCAAATGATGGATAGCAGAAATAATAGAAACAGTAAAGCTCCTCTGGTGCGAAGCACGCACTAGGGCCCTGTCAAGAAACCTCTTCATAACCTGGCACTGAAAGGCACAAGCACATACTAGGGCCTGGTCAAGAAACCTCTTCATAAGCTGCCGCTGAAAGGCACAAGCACATACTAGGGCCCGGTCAAGAAACCTCTTCATAACCTGACGCTGAAAGGCACAAGCACACATTAGGGCCCGGCCAAGAAACCTTTACATAACCTGACGCTGAAAGACACAAGCACATACTAGGGCTCGGTCAAGAAACCTCTTCTTCTTCGTTCATCCTCAGATCAAGGTTCCGGTTTCTCTTACAAAGGACACCGTTGTTTGTAAGGCTGTTTCATCTCCATACATCTTTTGTCTCATATCTGTCTCACGAGGCCAGTATTGTTCTCTCTTTTCCAGCGTGAGCGTGCAGCTTTGCAGGATGTGTTTCACCTGCCATCTGTCCCAATCCTCATTTTGTTGTAAAGATGACCATTGAGTCTGTTATGCCCAGTTCTCAGTCTGAAAATGATGACTTGCTCTTCTCTAGTTAAGTTATAGTAGCTGTCTTCTTTTCGGAAGTCGGGGTGTTGATCAGCCTATTTTGCCCTGAAGATGGCTTTAATTATGGTTTTGGCCTCATTATATGTGATACTCAGATCTGTTTGTTGGGATGCTCCTCTTCGCTTTGCTAGTTTGTCTGCAACTTCATTGCCTTCAATATTGCAGTGGGATGGGATCCACTGTATGACCAGCCTTGGGTGTTCTGCTGAGAGCTGTGTCAGGGAGAACATACATTGCTCGAGATCTTCATCTTTGTGCTGTTTTAGCATCAGTCAGGAATACTATGTTTTCTTGGTGGATATATTTATCTTGGATTACAAGCTCTGTTGCGGCCTTCAGTGCCTCTTCTTCTGCACAGAAATTATTGGAATATGTTTCCCTTGTTAACACTAGAGTTTATTCTTCTCCCTTTCTTGGTCTATAATAGACACCTCCACCTTCATTGGATGTGGCTTTGTTAGTTGAGCCATCTGTATATACGTGTATCCATGTTTCTGGTGGGTATACTCTTCTAAGATATTCTTATGTGTAAATTTCCTTTCTGAGTTCCCTTTTTCCCTATTCCCTCTATGGTTTCTACCATCTCAGGGAACTTGGCTTTTTTCCAAAGTGGTATTTGTGATGCTTGTTTTAGATCTCTAACCGCTGTGTGGCTTATGATTTGGTCTGCTCTTGTAAGTTCTTTTGTTTTTGATATCAAGTGGTTTCTCTTTAATCTCCCTCTTCCCATGCGATTTATCCTGTCATATATTGGGTGATCAGGCATTCGTTTGAACTTCTTCTCCTGTTGGAGTGTTTTTTGGTCTCTGCGCGTCTCCATACTTTTGATTATTGTGATGTTCTCCATTGCATTTATTGGTGTTGTTCTCATAGCTCCAGTGATGACACGTATACCTTGGTTTTGGGTTGTATTTATTTTGTGAAAGTTATTCTTTGTTGCTGTGGACCATGTTGCTATCCCATATTCTAGCACTGGTCTCACATAACCTGTGTACAGTTTTTTTTACGGGGCCCGTGTCAGCTCCCCATGTTGAGCCTGATATCTTTCTCATTATCGCCATTCTGTTCTTAGCTTTGTTGGTGGCTTTTTTTTAAATCTGGGTTTTTCATGTCAACCTTGGGTTCATTGTTATTCCTAGATAAGTTGGATATGTCAAAGGGTAGAGTCTGGCCATTTACTTTCAGGATTACTTCTTGGGGCTTGGAAGATATTGAGAAGAATGTGTACGTGATTTTGGATTCGTTTATAGCGATTTGCCATTTTTTTGTCCATGTCTGTATTTTATTTAGAGCCTCCTGCATTTGGTTTCTAGCTACAGGTGTAAACTCTTCGGATGTCCATAGTGCCAGGTCATCTGCATATAGTGCACTGTGTACTCTTTTAGGGATTTATGTGATTATATCATTGAGGAACAGCATGGGTGAGAGTATTCCACCTTGTGGAACTCCTTGTTCCATTTTCATCTTTTTGCTGAGGTGTCCTTGGAGTTGCACTCTTGCTGTCCTGTTATCCAGGTAATCACTGATCCACTTGTACATGTTGTTGGTTACACCCTTGCTGTCCTGTTATCTAGGTAATCACTGATCCACTTGTACATGTTGTTGGTTACACCCACTTGCAGTGGTTTGAGTTTGAGTTTGACTCAACCCGCTCTTCTATATTTTATCAAATGCTTTTTCTAGGTCTATCCAGACTGCCAGTGTTTTCTTTTTTTCTTGAAATGCATCTTCTATCTCCTGCGAGATATATGTCACATGATCTTCGGTCGATCTGTTTCTAGGAAAACCTGCTTGCTGGGGAATAAGTAAATTCTTTGATTCCATATGCCAGGTTATTCTAGCGATCCATATCCAATGTGCCCGTAATGGATGCTGAATTAGCCAAGAAGTCAACTCTTTCGTTGCCCAGAACCCGAGCATGACCAGGGCAGTAGATTCACATCAGCTCATGTGCCAGATACAAAATATACAGGTTTTTCCCCACTTCTTTTGCGTCTCCATATATGGTGTTATAGATGGAATTAGTTGCACGTAGTAGCTGATAGTGTATTTATGACAAAGGAACGCTTCGTTTTATTTCTATCGGTTGGAGAGCACGTCACACTGCATGTACCCTGGACAAAAGAGACAGGATGCAAATAGAGAAAGCAGTCTAGCGGGACCTAGAAGATAATTAATAATATTATTGATAACAATACTAGGGAGATACAAGTGTAGGAGAGCATGGTCAACTAGGTCATCGTGTTCATCTGCCCCTGGGAATAACAAATGATTCACTTAGTTACTTATGTATACCATCGATCTTGATGAATATCAAAGTGATGGTGGTGGGAACGACATCAAGCAGGACTGCACACATTGAAAGCATCACCAAAAAAAGACCTTCACGGTTGACACTCTAAACCTGAACCTTTCACTGATCTAGTAAGCTATAAGAAGATTGATGGCACCACCAACGAAAGACCTTCACGGTGGACACTCTAAACCTGAACCTTTCACTGATCTAGTAAGCTATAAGAAGATTGAAAGAACCACCAACGAAAGACCTTCACGCTTGACACCTAGAGTCGCACCTTCCATGGGTCTAGTATGCTGTAAGAAAGAAAACCATCCACAACCCTACTACGAATAGCCAAAGAGCCCGAAAGGCAGATATGTGGCGGCACACTGTTAGCTCTGATCAGAAGGATAGTACAATAAAATAACAGCTTTTGTAGATCTGACATCGGGGATAACCAATCGGCCGGACTGAATACCAGGGTAATTTATAGAGCCTGTTTTCAAAGCCCGAAACTACTCCACACTTTTGGTCTGCGTGAGCAGCGAGGAGTGACTCATGAGTTGGGGAGTATTCTACGGCAGAGCGGTTATCAACACATGAGGGACGATGAGGCTAACGTCTGGTCAAGCAAAACACAGTGATCAGAGAATGTTAGCCAGGGTCAGGAGAAATATACTGGCCAAGACCCTCACCTGACCTCCTCGTTGGTTGTCCTGGAAACGAGCTGTTGTCAAGGACAACATTCTGGCTAACAAGGTGAGGTTCGATGTGATCCCCGTAGTAGTGAGTGACCCGCAGATGAAGCCAAGCATTGGACAACCGCCTGGAGGACCCCGGTCCACTTCATCAGCACGCTCGGGATGTCAGGAAAGCTACTACATTCTGCCACAAGTTCCGTCCTTTTCAAGGCGCACAAAAGGGTTACCAACCCATTATTATCAACCAACCAAAGATCAATACGTGAATATGTTCGACTTCTGCAACTTTTGGCTCACACTTAAAAAGCTAGCAGACTATGAAAATGTGGACGAAAACCGAAACGAAACAAAACACAAACTCGTTTCAAATCTGTTTTTATTTATTGCTCAGTTCATGCAAATATTGAGCTGTAATATGTCCAGTACATGATTTTAAATAAAATATAAGTTTGAACAAGCATAGGAATTTTGAACAATCAAAGATGGCTGAATAATAAATAGAAATGTAGTGAGATGGTTTGACCATACGATGGGCAAGTAGTGAGACAATCAAATTGAATACAAAACAGATGGCAGTTAACAGAGAGCAGGATGGCAGACATACTGCATGACGAAAGGTGGGCTATAGGAGGACAGGTGGGCTATAGGACCACAGGTGGGCTGTAGGAGGACATGTGGACTATAGGACGACAGGAGGGTTTTAGGATGACAGGTGGGCTATAGGATGACAGGTGGGCTATAGGACGACAGGTGGGCTGTAGGATGGCAGGTGGATAACAGACAAACTTGTGATTCACATTTTCTCTTAAGATCTCCAGGACAACAGACAGACTTGTGATTCCATTCTTCTCTTAAGATCTCCAGGACTGTATTCTCTCTGTTATTCCTGTACCAAAACTGAAGGGTCATGTCGCTAGAACGTTCTCAAAAACCCAGAAGGCTATTCCACACTCTGCAAGCATTTGACCTAAGTGCATGGCTGGTTGCACAATGTTATGAGTTGGAAAGACTTCTACCTTAGAGGGGTTCAACTGTACTGTTAGTCTATCTTATGGCAAGATCTCAGTGGCAGTCTTCCTATTCCTCGCCTATGCTTCATATTGAACACCCTGGGAACCAACTATGGTTGCTGTGATAGACAGACAGCCTAAGACATTGCAAGCATAGGAACAGACTGTTCGAGTCTTCTTCGTCTTTTTCTTCTTGGCGTTCGTCCTGAAAAAGACGTTTGTGATGTTTCGTAGCTTACAGCTAGACTATCATTTCTGCGCCTTTCATCCCGACACATCCAACTTCAGCATAACATTTTTGGGACTGGGTTTGCCTACCCTCTGCAATCCTTAATCTCTTAGTCAGGCAGCATGGTTGCAAGTTTTCAGGGCCGTCAAGGAATATAGTCTTGTTCAGTTATGGGTCACTGACCCTGATGCAAGAGGCCAACTGTGAGTTGCTGGTTGCAGTCAGCTTATTCATTGCTACATCGTCGGACTCCATGTTGGAGTCTAGCATGAACAGGAACAAATGTAATTTTTAAATATAATTTCACCGTCCATGTCTCAAAGAACAGTAACACTGCAACCTGCCCGGCATGCTAAAATAAGCAGGTAAGAAAGTTTGGGTAAGGGGTGGCCTCTGCCATCTTGTCGAACCAGCAAGTCAGAAGATCAAGACAAGAAGACCTTTACATCTCACGGCTGAAGAGAGTTGGACAAAGTCAAGTCATGTCAAGTCACATAGTCATGTCAAGTCATGCCAAGTCACATAGTCATGTCAAGTCATGCCAAGTCACATAGTCATGTCAAGTAATGCTAAGTCCCGTCAAGTCACATCAAGTCAAGTGTAACAGAGCTGTTTGACTTAAAATAGAGGCTGAAGAAACACCACAAAGTCAAGTCCCATCAAGTCAAGTCAAGTGGCACAGAGCTGTGTGATAAAAGAAAATGATGATGAAATAGATGTAATAATGAGTCGATGATATCACTTGTAAAATGATCAATATTTATTATCACACAAAAGCAGTTCTCACAGATCCTTATAATAATGTCAACAAATAATATCTCCAATGCCATCACGTTGAATATCAGATCACATTTCCCACTGACAGTTCTGGAAAAAAAAACTACATTCCAATAGTGTCATCATGTGTCATGATTAGATGGAATGACCAACATTATGTTCAACAGAATAATTCCTGGAATTAAAACAATAGGAAAACCCAATTTATGTTGGATAGAAAATATCAGAAATGCACGAGAAAACCTTTGCTAGAAACAGAAGCACTGATGATGGACAGATAGATGTGGAGACAGACAATTCATAATATAGTGGCTTGTTATTCCAATATAGCAGCACAGCTCACGGCCATCAGTCAGTGGGGAGAGAATGTTAGGGTTCTAATTTTTTTCTCCCCAACAGGAGAGAATTTTAGGGTTCCATTAAGGTAGAATTTTAGGGTTCTATTAAGGACAAATTTTTCGGTTCCATTAAGGGAGAATTTTAGAGTTGCATTAAGGGAGAATTTAGGGTTCCATTAAGGGAGAATTTTATGGTTCCATTAAGGGAGAATTTTATGGTTCCATTAAGGAAGAATTTTAGGGTTCCATTAACGAAGAATTTTATGGTTCCATTAAGGGAGAATTTTAGGATTCCATTAAGGGAGAATTTTATGGTTCCATTAAGGGAGAATTTTTGGGTTCCATTAAGGGAGAATTTTTGGGTTCCATTAAGGGAGAATTTTATGGTTCCATTAAGGGAGAATTTTTGGGTTCCATTAAGGGAGAATTTTAGGGTTCCATTAAGGGAGAAACTATGCCTCATCACCAGATTAGACAGTCTGCAGACTGGTGTTGAAGTCTTCTGAACATGCCACACAGCTGTCCTTTGTTCTCAGTAACCTTCTTCAGCTCAGTTTAAGTCTGTCCCCCAATGTTCTTGCATGATTGTGATACTAGATTTAAGTTCAACATCCCAGCGAGCCTCCTGTAATAATTTGACCCAAATACGAAAAGCGTGGCACTTGTTCTACAATATGTCCCTCGATGTTGATATTTATTCTTTTGTTTGTTTGGCCATTATTATCGCTTTTGGTTTACTCGCATTTACCTTTATAGCAAAGGAAACTTGAGACACTAGTCCCGTCAGGCACAGCCTACTTACCAGGACATCGTGTCAGGGTCAGGCACAACACACTGACCAGGACATCGTGTCAGGGTCAGGCACAACACACTGACCAGGACATCGTGTCAGGGTCAGGCACAACACACTGAACAAGACCACAATCTCTCTAGTGTTCCCTGGAAACATTCTGTTTTCAAGACAGCCTCCTGGCTGACGAGATGTGGATCGATGTGATCCCCGTAGTAGTGAGCACCACGCAGATGTAGTCAGGCATAGTACAACCGCCTGCAGGACCGCGGCCTACTTTCATCAGCATGCTCGGAATGTGTGGAAAGCTACTACAGCCTACCACATAACGTCCTTTTCAGGGAGCGCGAAAGAGTAAACCTACTCATTGTGAGCATTAAACAACAACTACCGTCATACCAAATGTCTTGGCTGTGTCTTGATCTTGGTAAGTAGTTTTTGTAATGATTTCTTTGCTTCCTCCTGTGAGCAACTTTTAAAACAAAATATCTTGACATGGCCCCATGATGGGCTTTACTAAGCACCTAGACACAGTCCCAAGATCTTCAGACTGAGAACTGGGCATAACAGACTCAAGGGTTATCTTTACAACACAATGAGGATTGGGGCAGATGGCAGGTGTCCATATGGGTAACATACCATGACAGTGGAACACATCCTACAAAGTTGTACACTCACGTAGGAAGAGAGAACATCACTTGCCTTGTGAGACAGATATGAGACAAAAGCTGTACAGACATAAAGCAAACTTACAAACAACGATGACCTTTGTAAGAGAAACCGAGACCTTGATTTTCTTCTTGTTCTCCGTGTTCTACCTGAGCTAACATTGAGATGTAGTTCATAATGAGGCTGTAATCTCTGCAGCCTGACACTTCCGATTTCATCTGGCCTATTGTTAGTGCCGGGTTTGCCTTCTCATTGCGATCCCTATTCTCTCAGCCAGACTACACGAGTGCAGTCTGTTTCCAGGGTTGCCACTTGTGGGCGGAATAGGGTCTTGGTCAGCTGTGGTTCACTGACACAGATGCAAGCAGTCAGCTAAGAGTCGTTTGCAGCTTTCCGTTCATTCATTGTTGCATCTTTGACCCTGGATTGTGGTTTGATGAGGAACAACGAAGGACATGAAATACAGAGACCAACTGTGAGCATCATGGAGCCATTCACAGAAAAGGAAAGACGTCTTTCCTCATTCAGCTTCTCACTCTGTACAAACTATAGGGACACCACTATAACTGACCCCCTTGCAGGAAGCCTGTAACTGAGCACTTGAAGTGATGGTTTTAATAGCAATGATTTAACATGATGAGGTTGCTAGTTGTATATACGGTGATCAAGATGCTGAGCAGTGCATGAGTTGTTGCGGTCAGCGACCCAGAGCTGCCAAGACCCTTCTACACCTCCATGCAGTCATCCTGGATAACAGACTGCAACATGGCAGACTGGCTAAGGAGAAGGGATCGAAGAGGGAAGGCTAACCCTGAAGTCAGATGTGTTGGGCCGAAAAGTGCGTAAATATCGCAGTCAAGCTGTAAACTACGACACAATGCATTGCGTTCTCCAGACTATGCCCTGCTACTTGCAAAGCCTTTTTTTTGGGCTTGGTAGCGGAAGTTTGAGAACAAACAACAAAGAAGATGAACACAACATACTTCAATCACCTTTAACGACATGGATGAAGGTTACATTGGTCCTCTTCTTACCAGACACAACTCATGTTACCAATTCACCCTATTATGCATACATAAGGCATGGGGCTGGCTTCCCCACCCTGCAGAAACTTTGTTCAAGACCTATGCTCCACAGGGAGCAGAAAATGTTTTCATTGATTGATGCATATAGAAGGCTGTTGTTGTTTCGAATGCCCACAATGAGTAGGTCTACTCTTTTGTGCGCCCTGAAAAGGACATTAAGTGGCAGGTTGTTGTAGCTTTCCTCACATCCCGAGCGTGCTGATGAAGGTGGGTCGAGGTACTAAAGACTGTTGTGCTATGCTTGGCTTCATCTGCGTGTCAGTCACTACTACGGGAATCACGTCGATCCCTCACCTCGTTAACCATGCTGTTATGAAAACAGCCCGTTTCCAGGGAGGACTACGAGGAAGTCAAGGTGAGGTCTTTGCCTGTATATTTTGTCTGACCCTGACTAACATGTCTGATCAGTATATTTTGTCTGACCCTGACTAACATGTCTGATCAGTATATTTTGCCTGACCCTGACTAACATGTCTGATCAGTATATTTTGCCTGACCCTGACTAACATGTCTGATCAGTATATTTTGCCTGATCCTGACTAACATGTCTGATCAGTATATTTTTGCCTGACCAGACGTTAGTCTTCCTTCCCATATAGAAGATAATATGGAGGCTTATCCATGGGGCCGACAGCCATTGAAAATAGGAATTTCTACAGAACCCCACTATAAGATCATATTAATTCTTGGGCACAGACTTCCATGGAGGCGACCAAGTGCAATTGTGGCCTCATTGCTTCTGAATGAGTCCATAACAAAAAAAGATAAAATATAGGAAACAAAATATGTTCAGAGAACGTATGGCACATAAAAACTTATTTTAAAAGTGACTTTTAAAAACAAAGATATGGCATTTATCCTACTAACATCATATGGTGCAGTACTTCCAAAAAATTCTATAGATCATGCAACACAGACTTCCAAAAAATGATATAGATCATGCAACACAGACTTCCAAAAAATGCTATAGAACATGCAACACAGACTTCCAAAAAATTCTATAGAACATGCAACACAGACTTCCAAAAAATTATATAGATCATGCAACACAGACTTCCAAAAAATTCTATAGATCATGTAACAGACTTCCAAAACATTCTATTGATCATGCAACACAGACTTCCAAAAAATTATATAGATCATGCAACACAGACTTCCAAAAAATTCTATAGATCATGCAACACAGACTTCAAAAAAATTCTATAGATCATGCAACACAGACTTCCAAAAAATTCTATAGATCATGCAACACAGACTTCCAAAAAATTCTATAGATCATGCAACACAGACTTCAAAAAAATTCTATAGATCATGCAACACAGACTTCAAAAAAATTCTATAGATCATGCAACACAGACTTCCAAAAAATTATATAGATCATGCAACACAGACTTCCAAAAAAATTCTATAGATCATGCAACACAGACTTCCAAAAAATTCTATAGATCATGCAACACAGACTTCCAAAAAAATATATAGATCATGCAACACAGACTTCCAAAAAATTCTATAGAACATGCAACACAGACTTCCAAAAAATTCTATAGATCATGCAACACAGACTTCCAAAAAATTCTATAGATCATGCAACACAGACTTCCAAAAAATTATATAGATCATGCAACACAGACTTCCAAAAAAATTCTATAGAACATGCAACACAGACTTCCAAAAAATTCTATAGATCGTGCAACACAGACTTCCAAAAAATTCTATAGATCATGCAACACAGACTTCCAAAAAATTCTATAGATCATGCAACACAGACTTCCAATTAATTCTATAATATAATTTCCGCAACAATTTTGATTGACACTTATGATGAAAGAGCATTATGTACTTAGATAACAATAAATGGATCTTTCTAGACATCTTTCAACAATGTCTTCCAAGATATTAATAACTAATTTCTGACTGGTCACCAACCACAGAAGCTAAAAATAACTGCAGGCGAGACAGTTTATAGGACTGTGTTCTAATGAAATCTTCAAACTATTTTTTTTTTTAACAAGATTGTGCTAGAATGAAATTTCCAAGTGTTTTTAAAACAATTTATGAAGGGATGTCGTGGGATAGTGGTTAAGTGATACGTCTTACAAACCGAAGGTACTGGGTTCGATCCTCATCACAGCAACAGCCGTTTCCCCCGGGGAAGCAAACCCTTAGAAAATGCAGGAGGAAGCTGACCCTTGCATAAAATGAATGCTGAAGTCAGATGCACTGGGCCGACAGGCGCAAAATAAAAACCACAGTGCAACGCACACCCCCTTGGGGATTAGAGAAATATGGCGAAAGCAAAAGGAAAAAAAAAAAATGTATTGCTAGAATATAATTTTTCCATTTTCTTAAAGCAATTTTGGAATTTTTCCATTTTCTTAAAGCACTTTTGTCCTAGAATGGAATTTTTTCATTTTTTTAAAGCAATTTTGTGCTAGAATGGAATTTTTCCATTTTATTAAAGCAATTTTGTGCTAGAATGGAATTTTTCCATTTTCTTAAAGCAATTTTGTGCTAGAATGGAATTTTTCCATTTTCTTAAAGCAATTTTGTGCTAGAATGGAATTTCCTAATTTTCTTAAAGCAATTTGTGCAAAATGGAAACATACCAATCAAACAACAGAAAACATACCAACCAAAAAACATAGCAACCAGACAACATACCCAACAGACAACAGAAAACACACCAACCAAACAACAGAAAACATACCAACCAGACAATAGAAAACATACCCACCAGACAACAGAAAACATACCAACAGATAACATATCAAACAGAAAACATACCAACCAGACAACAGAAACATACCAACCAAACAACAGAAAACATACCCAACAGACAACAGAAAACATACCCAACAGACAACAGAAAACATACCAACCAGACAACAGAAAACATACCCAACAGACAACAGAAAACATACCCAACAGACAACAGAAAACATACCCAACAGACAACAGAAAATATACCAACCAGACAATAGAAATTTCCAGAATCTCTTTACATTCTTTTCAATTGTCTGGTGTGTATGGTTTCCATGTGTTCGAAACATACCGTTTCCCTGTTATTGAGACTTCTTTGCTTCTTCCAATCCACTGTCCTCTGAGCTTCCCCTTGTTTTAAAACTTTTTTTTTACACCAAGATAGTCCCCAATTGATTTTTGCTACATACAATGTTTATAACGGCAACTCAATTATACATTGCATTAAATTATGCAACTTTTTATTGCACAAATAGAGCAATGATTTATTTTCAGTGCTAGAAAATTTACAATAAAATGGGTCGAAACAATTGTGCATTTCCAAAAACGTTCTGTTTTTTTTTTAAAACTATTAATATTTCATTTTCAACTTAATAATACAAATGTAAACAATTCTAGAGATTCAATAAAAAATTAAATTGTAAAAATAAAATAGATACACGAAATAGTGAAATAAATTGTGGATAAAGAAGCAAAAAAATATGTCCATAAGTGCAAAGACAAATATCCCGTCTTATACATTGGAGAAAAAATGATCATTTCAACAAGCAAAATGGCATCTGTTATACTAAAATTTACAAATAAAAATGGCAAACGTATGTTAAAATATATTCAAATGACAATTTGATATGAACAACAACAAAATACTTTCTTTGCTCTTCTTTTCATTTATCTTGTTTCCTTCTGCCAAGTGCACTGTACGGTGTTTTGCACTTTAACAGGTCAGCACAAATTATGTTAATGCATAGGGGTACCACCTTGCAGTTTCAAGAATCTGAACACAAAACAGTTTGGGTTATGATCTGCATCACTAACCCCTTTGCCACACCATGCTTCCTCTTTTAAAAAATACAATCTGATACCCAAAATAAATACAACGCTGATGCCAGGCAGTATTTTTTAAAAATACAATCTGACATATAACAACAAAATCTATACATTTCCGAACCTTTGTATATTTGTTTGTCTGATGATGCCATAACTCATGAACCGAAAGACATGGAGCTGAAATATTCACTGAACATTTAATTTGTAGATCAGCACAATTATATCAAGTCACTATGTTTATCCTTCACGAATTATGGGCATGTGTTCATTTCTCTTTACACATGTAATTTAATATTTTAGTCTCGCAAAGGACATGACTAAACAATTTTTTTCAACTCAAGTTATCTCCTCAAAAAATTTGAGCATGAGAGGTTCCAAATTGGTGCTTGCACATTTCTGTTGTTCCCTTCATGAGTTATGGGCATTATGATTAAATGGTTCACACAGAATATAGTCTACCAGCAAATACTGACACGATGAACAGACACCATAACTGATTTTGACAACAGCAAAATTCAAATGTTTTTCATTTCCTTCTTTTGTATGAAAATGTTTGGCTTCATTTGTATTTACTGCCGAATTGTGTATATTAACCAATTATGTTATTTCTCGGGTACATAAAGCACTTACTAACCAGATAAGAAAACAAGAAAGACAATGTCTCATCTTTTAGGATAAACAAGGAAAGGACATGCCAATGACAACCTTTTCGAGTGTTCTGTTGATTAAATTCTCAAACTCTTCCTTTCTCACAAAAAACGACGTGTTTCTCCCGGATGGACCAATTTCAGACTGCCTATTGCTTCACTTTCTGTTCTGTTGTTTGGTGTCAATGTTTCCCAAGCAATAAGACAAAAATGCTATATATGTCATTTCTATGAGTGCTCTCACCATCAACTGTAGCTGTCGATCACGTTATCTACCTGTTACTTACTTAATATGTTAGGCTCACATTTATATCTGCTGGTTAGTTAATATGTTTGGCTCACATTTATATCTATCTGTTACTTACTTAATATGTTAGGCCAACATTTATATCTGCTGGTTAGTTAATATGTTAGGCTAACATTTATATCTGCTGGTTAGTTAATATGTTTGGCTCACATTTATATCTATCTGTTACTTACTTAATATGTTAGGCCAACATTTATATCTGCTGGTTAGTTAATATGTTAGGCTCACATTTATATCTATCTGTTACTTACTTAATATGTTAGGCCAACATTTATATCTGCTGGTTAGTTAATATGTTAGGCTCACATTTATATCTATCTGTTACTTACTTAATATGTTAGGCCAACATTTATATCTGCTGGTTAGTTAATATGTTAGACTCACATTTATATCTACCTGTTACTTACTTAATATGTTAGGCCAACATTTATATCTGCTGGTTAGTTAATATGTTAGGCTCACATTTATATCTATCTGTTACTTACTTAATATGTTAGGCCCCTATTTATATCTGCTGGTTTGTTACTTAATATGTTAGGCCCACATTTATATCTACCTGTTACTTACTTATGTTAGGCCCACATTTATATCTACCTGTTACTTACTTAATATGTTAGGCTAACATTTATATCTGCTGGTTAGTTAATATGTTAGGCTCACATTTATATCTATCTGTTACTTACTTAATATGTTAGGCCAACATTTATATCTGCTGGTTAGTTAATATGTTAGGCTAACATTTATATCTGCTGGTTAGTTAATATGTTTGGCTCACATTTATATCTACCTGTTACTTACTTAATATGTTAGGCCAACATTTATATCTGCTGGTTAGTTAATATGTTTGGCTCACATTTATATCTATCTGTTACTTACTTAATATGTTAGGCCAACATTTATATCTGCTGGTTAGTTAATATGTTAGGCTCACATTTATATCTACCTGTTACTTACTTAATATGTTAGGCCAACATTTATATCTGCTGGTTAGTTAATATGTTAGGCTCACATTTATATCTATCTGTTACTTACTTAATATGTTATGCCCATATTTATATCTGCTGGTTAGTTACTTAATATGTTAGGCCCACATTTATATCTACCTGTTACTTACTTATGTTAGGCCCACATTTATATCTACCTGTTAGTTACTTAATATGTTAGGCCCACATTTATATCTACCTGTTACTTACTTATGTTAGGCCCACATTTATATCTACCTGTTAGTTACTTAATATGTTAGGCCCACATTTATATCTACCTGTTAGTTACTTGATATGTTAGTCCCACATTTATATCTGCTGGTTAGTTAATTTGTTATACCCACATTTATATCTGCTGGTTAGTTACTTGATATGTTAGGCCCACATTTATATCTGCTGGTTAGTTAATATGTTAGGCCCACATTTATATCTGCTGGTTAGTTAATATGTTAGGCCCACATTTATATCTGCTGGTTAGTTAATATGTTAGGCCCCCATTTATATCTGCTGGTTAGTTACTTGATCTGTTGGGCCCACATTTATATATGATCCAAGAACCATACTAAGTCAAGTTTGCAACAACAGCTGCTCTCAGTCAAGTTATTGATCCAAATGCCATACTAAGTCAAGTTAATGAACCAAAGGCCATACTAAGTCAAGTTTACAACAACAGCTGCTCTCAGTTAAGTTAATGAACCAAAGGCCATACTAAGTCAAGTTAATAAACCAAAGGCCATACTAAGTCAAATTAACTGCTGCTCTCAGTCAGATTAATGGACCAAAGGTCAAACTGTCAAGCCAACAGCTGCTGTCAGTCAAGTTAATGGACCAAAGGTCATACTGTCAAGCCAACAGCTGCTCTCAGTCAGGTTAATGGACCAAAGGTCATACTAAGTCAAGTTAACTGCTGCTCTCAGTCAGGTTAATGGACCAAAGGTCAAACTGTCAAGCTAACAACAGCTGCTCTCAGTCAAGTTAATGGACCAAAGATCAAATTACCAACAGCTGCTCTCAGTCAAGTTAATGGACCAAAGGTCAAACTGTCAAGCTAACAACAGCTGCTCTCAGTCAAGTTAATGGACCAAAGGTCCTACTGTCAAGCTAACAACAGCTCTTCTCAGTCAAGTTAATGGACCAAAGGCCAAACTGTCAAGCTAACAGCTGCTCTCAGTCAAGTTAATGGACCAAAGGTAAAATTAACAACAGCTGCTCTCAGTCAAGTTAATGGACCAAGAACTGCATGAAGACAGTTCCATTCACACAAGGATCACATCACAGTAAGAAATTAACATTTGTTTAAAAAAACATTTTGATCAAAAAGTGGTATTTCTATTACTTAACCTACGAGGCGTATTCAAATGAAACTGGACCTAATTGCACCAAGTGAATATACGTACGATGCGCATGATGAAATCACTTCTTATGTTAACAGCCCATACCAACCGTCAAGTTTACAAAATTTCATTATCTTCCGAATCATAGTTTCCTCAGCAGACCGTTGAAAACATGGTGGGTGTGATATGGAATCCATCCATAATTGATCAGCAAACGAGGGTACGGTTTCCAACAGCTGAAGGATGTCGACCAGTTGACATTCACCACAGAATGCAGGCAGTGTATGATGACAAAAGCGTGGTGAACGTAAGCTTCGACGACGGTCCACCAGAATTGGTGCATCAATTTTGGCGATGGCATCTTCTGACGCAACAATATGCCCCTGAGCTGGTCTCGGAAGATCATTTCTTAACTCGTGTCCTTCTTTAAATGTCGTCTAATTCTTCAATGTTGTCTTCGACACACTTTTGCCACCATACATTGCCTGCATTCTGTGATGAATGTCAAATTTATAATTTTTGCCGGACAGTGACTAACTGCTGCTCTTTCTTATTTTCAAGTGTCGATGGTTAGTTTACATGTACCACATGTACAAGGGGCCTTTGAGTTTATCGTCTATCTCCAGATGGTGTTGTTTCGAATGGCCACACTCAGTAGGTTTACTCTTTTGTGCGCCTTGAAAAGAGCGTTAAGTGGCGGGTTGTAGTAGCTTTCCTTACATCCCGAGCGTGCTGATGGAGGTGGACCAGGATCCTTCAGGCGGTTGTTTTATGCTTGGCTACATTTGTGTGTCGCTCACTACGACGGGGATCACATCAATTCCTCACCTCGCCAGCCAGGCTGCCATGAAAACAACCCGTTTCCAGGGACGACTGGGAAGGAAGACTAATGTCTGGTCAGGCAAAATATACTGGCTAAGACCATAACCTCAGCTTCCCCACAGACCTTTCTGGAAACGGGCTGTTTTCATGACAGCCTGGCTAACGAGGTGAGGGATCGACATGATCCCCGTAGTAGTGAGCAACACGCAGGTGAAGCCAAGCATAGCACAACCGCATGGAGGACCCCTGCCCACTTTCATCAGCACACTCAGGATGTCAGGAAAGCTTCAACAAACCGCCACTAAACATCCTTATTAGGGTGCACAAAAGGCTAAATTTACCCATTGAGAGCATTCCTTCAACAACAACTCATGGGATCGACTGTGAGGAAGTCGAGGTAGGTGTCTAGGTACACAATTTTACCTCCCTTTGAGCTCAGGGGGCACTTGAAACAGGTAGAAATCAAACACCCACTTTGAAATTTCATCCCTTCATTTCTTAAGAGACAAGCACAATACCTCTCAGCTACCCTCCAATTTATTCAAATAGATTGTCATCTTATTTCTTATCTCACATTGAACGCAAGTCATCTTTCTGATACCGTGTTAGATGTGTGATAATGGGTGTGATGAAGGATAATGATTCAAGAACTAATGGTAGCCTTCTGACAAAACCATCCACTAGAAGAAATGTTTTAGTCATCTTCCCCAGCTCCCGTGGAGGCCAAGATACCGTTATCATCAGCATCTGTATTTTCAAGTGTCCTGTACACTGGCGATGGTCTGGTTTGTGACAACGTTCGATTAACATACCTGGCAAGCATAAACACAAGCAAATTAGCTTCACAATGAATGTAAGACTAAACGTGTGGTCCATGGACCACGGGTGATCCATAAATGTTCAGCAGGTGGGCCCCATGTGCTCTGAGGTTACAATGAGCTGGTATTCAAGCAATTAGGATGCCGGTCTACTACTTCAAAACCCAGTAACGACAGGTTTTCTTTCGATCCAGAGCTAAACAAACACTTAGCCTGCACATTCATGGTGACTGCCAGGGCAAGAGGCCTATATTCATTAGTCTATTAAATCTTCAAGTCAGGTTTCAACAATTGAAGTAAAGTAAAGCCATACCAGCCGCCTACAAGAACAACAGGGCACAGCTAGAAATTAATTTGAGAAAGGTCCAGATTAGATACTAGGATATATTTTTTTAGTCAGAGAGTGGTGAATGCTTGGAATGCATTGCACAGGAAATAGTGGAGGCAGGGTCAATTAATGCATTCAAGAATAAATTGGATGCGTATGGTTATTTTTCAGGTCAAGGGAAGTATAAGAAACTGTATACAGAATCTACAGTCTTCTAGATCAGCATAAAGACATTAAATTAAGTTACAATGGTTACCTTTAAAACAAAAATGCTTTTGTCAATTATTATTACTGATGTCAGTAAATTAATTATAGGAGAGAGACAGAGAGAGAGAGTCAAAGCAGAATAAACAGAAAAAAGAAATGAAAGCTCCTAATATTTACGTTTATCGTTAAAATTTCTCATTGTATTATGCGCTAAGTTTAAAAGATTAGGAATTTTTTCAAATAATTAAACACCGATTTACAAATTTTATTTTTGACTCGGCAGTGGCACTATTGCCAATGTGGATGTGCGGACAAGCAGCACAGACAGCCGAACATATCCAACAAGATTGTCATATACTTACGCATCTGCGTACTGAGCACTGGCACTCGGAGACAGACTTCCACACAAAGCTGCTGGGAGCCTTCACCACAGCAACCTTTATCCAGAGAACTGGAGTTCTTCTTCTTCTTCTTCGTACGCTGTCAGACGTCGACCTTTATTTTTTCGAAAAAAGCAGCGATCATCCGTAGAGCTTGTCTAGTGTTGCCACTGGTGATGGTCACATCTGCTCTCTGAACTGGAGTTCATTTGTAGACATAATGATTGACATAGGGAGAGGAAGACTCACTGGTCCGTGAGTTCGGTCTTCATGAAAGGAGTATGAGTGTAGACATAATGATTGACATTGCATATGAACAGCATGGTCCTGGGCTACTCTTTCTGCCTCTCTCTAGGTGGTGTTGTTGTTGAACGTCTACAATGAGTAAGGTTACTCTTTTGTGCGCCCTAAAAAAGACAAGTGGCGGGTTGTCGTAGCTTTCCTCACATACCAAGCATGCTGATGAAGATGGACCGGGGACCTCCAGGCGGTTGTGCTATGCTTGACTTCATCTGCATATTGCTCACTACTATGAGGATCGCATCGATCCTTTATCTCATTAGCCAGGCTGCCATGAAAATATCCTGTTTCCAGGAAGGGCTACAAGGAAGCCAAGGTGAGGGTCTTGACCAGTATATTTTGCCTGACCCTGACTAACATGTCTGATCAGTATGTTGTGCCTGACCCTGACTAACATGTCTGATCAGTATGTTTTGCCTGACCCTGACTAACATGTCTGCTCAGTATGTTTTGCCTGACCCTGACTAACATGTCTGCTCAGTATGTTTTGCCTGACCCTGACTAACATGTCTGATCAGTATGTTTTGCCTGACCCTGACTAACATGTCTGCTCAGTATGTTTTGCCTGACCCTGACTAACATGTCTGCTCAGTATGTTTTGCCTGACCCTGACTAACATGTCTGCTCAGTATGTTTTGCCTGACCAGATGTTAGTCTTACTTCCCCTCTCTAGGTGTAAACATTTAATGGTAGCTCTCTCTCACATTATCTTCTCTATGTATTTTAAAGTCTACCTCTCTTTCTCTTCTCCTGCAGATTCCATGTGAGAGCCTGCCTGGTTATGTGGACAGTGCTTTCCTCATTATATATCCTATCCAGCCCCCTTTTCTTCTCTTAATTTGTTGTTCCAGTGGCTGTTGGTGGCACCTTTCCCATAGGTTTTCATTCCTCACCATGTCCCGCCACTTTATGCCCGTTCTCCTTCGCAGAAATCCAATAATGAATGACTGGAGTCTTTGTTGTATGACCTTGGTCGTTCTCCACTTCACACAACAGCACTGACTTGACACTGGGGTTGAATATTGTAATTTTTGTGTGAATCTTGATTTCTCTGATCTCCATATGCTGTTTAATGTCATGAATGTCACTCTTGCCTTTCCAACTTTGGTCTTTACATCTGCATCTGTACCTATTGACGTGTCAATTTTGCTGCCAAAATAGTAAAGGCATCCACTGCTTCCAATGGTTCTCACTCCAGAATGATTGGTTCTTTGCTGAACGCGTTAATTTTATGGAACGTGGTTTCCGTCATGTTGATATTCAGTCCCAATTTGGCTTATGTTCTTTCACCCTGTCCAGTTTGTCTTGTATTTGGCGGCAATAAAATAATAGACGGCAAAGGTAGTATTAGTCGACCTGTACTTCTACAGGGGCATAAGACCCTGTGCAGGTCTCATCTCTGATGTGAGCTGGAGGTAGTCCGGAAGAGGATTTCCGGTTTAGCGGGCTAAGCTAGAGCAGCTTATTACTCCACTATGGAGTGGGGTTAACTGATATGCTAGTCCATCTTAATAGACTCAAACACTAGAGCAAAGTAGACCCGCAGCCTGTTAGGCACCATCTATGCTGCTCTTAACAAACCAACTAACCATGGCCGGTGTTATGCCATGTCACACAGTTAGTCACCTCTTACGACATGCTCTCTCTGAAGCAGTGGTGTCCTTGTCATATACAAAGACCCCGGCAAACCACTCGGTAAAGGTAGTCCCATAGCAAAGACTGCTGTCGAGGATGTAGTGTAGACTTCATTGTACTAGGCCTCAATTTGTTTAATGAAGAGAGTTCTCAGTGGGTCCCAGGATAAAAAGAATAAGGTCACTGTCACCTTCAAAGCATGTTGTAAAAGGTGACTAAAGAGGGTTATGCTTGTTGCTGGCAGTTTCATCATTTTAAAAAAACATTGCCATTATAACCAAAAATGAAATTTTTTTAATACAGGCTTCCTGTAAAAGGGCCAGCTGAAGTGGTGGCCTATGCTTCCCGTTGAAGTAAAAAGGTGAATAAGGGTGACCAGATCGTTTCCTCGTTGCTTTTTTATCCCTAAACATGAAGCCAGGTACTCGTTTACAACTGGGTTATCTGGAGTGGGCTTATAATGGATATCCGATAAGGAACCAGGAAGTGGCACATCTCAAAAACCAAATTTTCATGTGCTTGGATTCATGAATTAGTAAATTATCACCCCTGTGGAAGTGGACCAATTAGAAACATGTGTGCAGAATTTGGATGCACTGAGTCATAAGGTGCAAGTACAGTACAATGCACTCATCATCATCATCATCAGCTCTTTCCGTCTTGTCAGATGATAGTAATTGTGCTTGTCTCTTTCCGTCTTGCCAGATGATAGTAATTGTAGTTTGAAAAAAGGGGATGTAACTACAGTCTATGACGGTAACGAATGTGACTCTTAAGACCAATCTGAGCAGAGAAGCGTCTTCCACGGTGCATACAAGGAAAGTCAGGACTGTTTGCGGCATCGCATGGTGTGGTGTGTCTTCTCAAACGCTGAGTCTTCAGCCAATCAGCAATCAGTATCTCCTTTGTCTGTATTCCATGCTTAATCCTGCCCCTCCAAGTAACACGATCCAAGGCGCCCTGTTCCCATGATTCCAAATCGATGCCTGTGTCATTCATATCCCGCTTGCATACATCCTTGTACCGAAGTAGTGGCCGGCCCCGAGATCTTTTCTCCAACTGTAATTCCCCATAGAGAAGATATTTTGGTATTCTGCCATCATCCATCCTCCGAATGTTTCCTAGCCATCGGAGCCTTCGAAGACTAGGCATGGGAAAGATGGTGACACTGCCTGTTCTCTCCGACACGTCTGCATTGGGGATCTTGTCTTGCCACCCAACGCCCAGGGTTCTGCGCAGGCACCTTATGTGATAGCTGTTTAGCCGCCTCTCCTGGTGCATGTAGGTAGACTATGTCTCACTGCGATAAAGAAGGGAGCTTAGGGCACAGGCCTGGTAAACAAGTGTCTTTGTTTTAACAGTGAGCTTCTTGTTCTCCCAGACCCTTTTTGTTAATCTGCTCATTGTTGTTGCTGCCTTTCCTATCCTGATATTGATCTCTTGGTCCAGGGATAGTTTATTATTGACTGAGGAGCCCAAGTAGGTCACATGATTTACTACATCAAGAACCTCATCATCAACGGAGATTACTGGTGGTTTGTTTGTACCCTGGAGTTTTGTTTTCATTTTGCTGATTGTTAACCCAAACTCACAGCAGGATTCTGACAATGCAGATAGTAAGCTTTGCAGTTCCTCCTCTGAGTGAGTCGTAATTACGGCATCATCCGCAAAGAGCAGTTCTATCATCAGCACTCTGTTTATTTTGGTCTTGGCTTTCAGCCTTTGGGAATTGAATATGCCACCATCTGTGCGAGAATGATCTTCCTCGTCACGAAATACATGCTTCAAGAAAAATGAGAAATATTTTCCACAGACGTCTGCTAACTCTTCTGAGGACGCACCATCAAAGTTGACGGTGCCTTTCATGCCAGTGTGGAACGACTTGATAATGCTCAGAAGGTTCGGTGGGCAATGCATGCACCTTAGGAAATAAGGTGAACAGAGGAAAAACTAAATTAACAAACCCCCCAAAATCTGGTATCTCCTACCAATCTGACACTCATTAAAAGCAGTAGCATGTCTTAACAAAGATCCTTACATGATAATACAGAAGGCAATCAAGAGCAGCACAGCCCCAAGTATGTAGCACAGGCCTGGAAACAGGTCACGGGTGACTGGGTATATCTCATTGAACAAAACTGATGCCAGAAGGGAGATAACACTCTCGGATGCAGCAATCAAGCCAAAAAGGCGACCTGGATTAGAATATTGCAGATAATTCTATAACAAATATTATTGTTTTATTGTGATAAACAGTTCAGGTTCATATTTTTCATGAACGCAAACATATTTTGTATTGTCTGCCGTTACAAATTATCACTATTTATACAAAACTATATCAAAGAAAACATATATTAACACATACTCTCTCTCTCTCTTTCTCTGGTCTTTCAGTGCCAAAGTTGTGCATAAGGTAAAACTCAAAATTCCCAATTTTGATCAGTCCGCCACCACTGCCTGCATGTCTTGCATATTGAGTGTAATAGTCAACACGTATATCATTCCCAAACTAATATATATATATATAGCTACAGTCTTTAACCCCCCCTGGGCGGACAATAAAAGACATAAACATACAGATTAGGCGTTTCATATTTGGAAACACCTACAACAGCATACAACACAAAACACTGATACAAGAGAAAAGACAGGGAGGCATTGCACTTCAGGACATACAAACAAAAATACAAGCACTCAGAATAGGTCATGTGGGACAGATCGTCAGTCATCCAAAACAACATTCACTGGCACACTACTACATTGGCCTCAGAATATCCATGCCGAGACCTTTAGACAACACAACACCACTCACTTTGGCAGCTTTTATAAGACATGTATACAGGTCATACGTGGACACCACAACCTAATACACCAAGAAACAAACAAAATATACAAACAACTAGTCAAACTACAGGCTCCTTCACTAAACCTCAGAATCAAGAGAGGATACAACTATTTCATAACAGACTACACAGACACTTTCACAAACCTACATGACCCCCCACATGGTCCAAAAAGCAAGAGAAATAACGTATAGACTAATTTTCAACTTGACCCCAATAAGAACACTAGGAAGCCACAAACCCAAATGCCACCTATGCAAGGCAAATGTACGAGAAACAGAAGATCACATTTTTTACACATGCAACACAGTCAAAACAACAAAGCAAATTCTACACAAAACCATTCAGATACAAACCAGACAAAAAGTAGACATATACAAAGCAGTTATGCTCAACATTATACCCAAAACATCACCAGTCAGAAAACAAATGCTCATCTTATTGTCCGAATACAGATACATAATATGGACATGCAGAAATGCAGCACTATTCTACCATAGAACCTTTAACTCAAACACCATTTCACACATTTTTCAGCAGAAGGCGTTGTCCAGTGCGCAGATTTAAGTAAAAATAGATAGATATGTATGTATGTATGGATGTGTCAGTGTATGTGAAGATATGTGTGTAGGTATATGTATCAATACATTGCATGTGCTCACACATGTATACTTACAAATGCTACTTACAATGAATGAGTATAGGCATATGTATGCTCGCATGTGTGTATACTTTATAATATGTATATGAACATGCGGGGGTGAATAGATATATATATATATGAATGTGAGTGGGGGTATATACATGTGGTATAAATATCAGGTATGTATGTATGCACACATATAGGTATGTGTATGTATGTATGTGCATATACGTGTATACGTGTATGTATATATATGTATGTGCATGTATATATGTATTTGTGTATGTGTGTATCTATATATGTGTGTGTGTGTATCTATATATGTGTGTGTGTGTGTGTATATATATATATATATATATATATATATATATATGGGTGTACGTATACAAGTAAATGTATTTCAAGGATTTGTTAAGTTTTAAATGCAAAGTTCAAAAAGTTGGGCCACCAGGAAAATGCCTAGGCCTTTAAAGCACCATATTTCTAAAGTACACTCAGTCTTAGTCCATCAAGGTTGTGATTGTAAAGAAGATTACAACACAATAGGAACACCTGGGCCATAAAAGTTTGTCCCTGAACTTAAAACCTGTTAAATGGTATCCAGGGATCAAGATGCTGAGCAGCACATGAGCTGCAGTGGTCAGCGACCCATAGCTGACTGCTAGCGTCAGGGCAAGCGAACCATAGCTGCCAAGACCCTTCTACACCTCCACGCAGTGATCCTGGATAACAGGCTGCAGCAGGGCAGACTGGCTAAGGAGAAGGGATCGAAGAGGGAATGCTAACCCGGTACTCAAAAAATGCTTGCTGATGTCGGATGTGTTGGACCGAAAGGTGCAAATATCGCAGTCAAGCTGTAAACTACCACACAAAGCATTCTGTTCTCTGGACTACATTCTGCTACTTAAGCCCTTTCAGGGTTTGGTAGTGGGAGATTGAGAATGAAGGAAGAAGAAGAAGAAGAAATGGTACCCAGAGCAAAAAAGTGAAAAAGTATCAATTACTTGCCCCATTAACCAAGGTCTTTTGTTCCCAGTTGGACAAACTTGCCCATAGAGCAAGACCCACCACTCTTCCTTACCCCCCAGTGGTCAATTTATTATCTCCCTTCTATTGACTTCTGTTTTCATGGCCAGTCTATTTGAGAAGACTGCCACAAATAAAACAATAAACAGAAAACAGGGTGGATTTTTATGACAGTGGTCTGGCAAATAAATACCAGAAGTCAAGGTGAGAGGTCCCTAGGGAAGAAAATGGACCACCTGTAAGCCAATTTTTTAACATCTGACCTTGATCAAATATTTGACAAAATGTTTAGCTCTTATAGAAGGGAAATCCACCTCTTCAAGTTATAATATCAATTGATATCTCCTTGTTCCCCTGTTACATTAACCACCATCTCCCATATTTCTCCTGACTCTAGACCTTTGCATTTAAAACCTGTATTATCATGACTGTATGCAGGTATGTGTAGATGTACTGGGGTGTACTTATATACATGTGTGTGGAAGTAGTTATATGTACATGCATGTACATTTTTTTTCTCTCTATGTATGTGAATAAATGAATATATGCTTGTGTGTGTATAAAGAAACATCTGTAAGTGTGTATAAATGAATATGCATGTGTGTGTGTATAAATGAATATGCATGTGTGTGTGTGTATAAATGAACATGTATGCATGTATAAGTGAATATGTATGTATGAATGGGTACACATGTGTAAGCATATATTGCCTTTGCAAATAACTCAAAGAAACAAAAATGTACATTACTAATTTTTTGAAAATTTAAATCATTTTAAATTGATGTCACCACTCACTTCATAAAATGTAACTACAACCCTCTCATGTTTCATCTCATGGGAAATTATCATTTCATTTCACTTCACATCGTGTACAAATTTTATTTGAAATTTATTGTTCAGATTTGAAAATTGTCATAATTTATTATGTGCAATAAAGAATTTTCAATTAAAAAAAACCTTGCATGTCCCCTAGCCCCATGGTTGCACCTTCCCTTAGGATAGTTCTGATGGCATAGAGTCTCTATGGGTCTACCCCAGTTCCTTTTGCCGATAGGTTTCCACACAATCGCCTGTACGGGGAGCATATTATTGTTCATCTGGAGCATGAGCCCAGTGTACGCCCAATGTTTCTGCCTGCCGACATTACAAACATGATTTTGGTTGGACTGTAGTCATATTTATTCATTAGTCATGAATCCTTTCCAGCCAATTCCCAATAAATGTCTAAGGCACTTGTTTTCAAATGCCTGTAATTTTTCACTGTGCGCTGAGTTAGAGTTAAGTATCCTGAGTTTGTTGACACGTTTACCTAGTGAATTAGATCTCCAAATATTTGTTAAAGGCATTTGAGGCCAATGTGATTCAGGTGAGAACTTACTTTGTTACATCCTCATTTTGCTTCATTTTGTGCCTAAATAGGTGACATTCTCACCTTTCTGTATCACTTGACCATTGAGCTACATATGGCTCCCTGGGAGTGTGAGATTCATGGTTTTAGTTTCCGAGGCATTTATCTCAATCCCTATCTCTGGTTGTATACTGGAAGGCTGGTAGTCAATCAAGGAGATCAGTGCCTGATGCCAGGTAGCCAAAAGCTATCCTTTTGTCCTGCAAATCCATCTAGCCGGTTCTTAGAAGGTGTCATCCTGTGTCTTTCTTGGTTTATATTTTGACACACATTTGACTATTTGTATTAAGTTTGTGGGTGATATTCTTTATACAGTTGTTACTAGACCTAGGGTGGTTCTGGGGTGTGTAGTTCTGGGATGTGTAGTTCTGGGGTGTGTAGTTCTGGGGTGTGTAGTTCTGGGGTGTGTAGTTCTGGGGTGTGTAGCTCAAGGGGTGTGTAGTTCTGGGGTGTGTAGTTCTGGGGTGTGTAGCTCAAGGGGTGTGTAGTTCTGGGGTGTGTAGCTCAAGGGGTGTCCAGCCCCCAGGCTGTCACCTGTCAACGTTTAGCCTTCCCAACAGCACATGGCCTGCACTCTGTCTTTGGCACCACTGGTATCCGCTAAACTGTCGTTGTGTGAGGTTATGCTACAGGGCAAATCCCATCAAATGTACAACAACATTAACGGTAAACATGTGAAAATAACAAATAATTCTTTAAATAAGAATATAGAAGAATCAATGAAAGCATAAAACAAAATGCTCAGATAAAAAAAAACACAAACCTTACTCAACAAATAATTGGTATAAAGTGGCAGGATATGATGAGGATTGAAGACACCTGCAAAGGGAGCCAACGACAGCCAACGTAACAACAAATTAATAGAAGAACTTAGTGCTGGAAAGGACATATGCTGAGGAAGGCACCACCCAACATAGATAGGCAGGCTCCCACATGGAATCCTCAAGAGAAGAGAAAAACAGATATAATAAAATTTACACAGAGAAGAGAATATGACAGGCAACTACAATTAAATGGTTAGACCTGGACCGAGGCAGGAAGAGTTGTCCAGGGTCGTGTATGCTGGCAAGATGTGGTCAAAAACCTATGCATCAGGAAGAGCACATGGGCTTTAATCGATTGATACTTAACAAATACCATTTAACTACACACACACACACACACAGTTGTAAATCATAAACAACAATTAAGATTATTGGGTGTGACTGTCCAATAACTTGTGACCCAAATTATTATTTCCTGTATGTTCGTGGGATGGGATGTTATCTATGTGACATACTCCTGAATCTCATTCTGGATGTAGGTAACTATGTCACAACAGTACACTCACAACATTGACATGTTCTGGTCAATGCCGATGAGATATTCAGTGGCTAAGCAAAAGAGTTATGAAACTTGAAAAGAGGGGAAGGAGGATTTAGTCGATAAAATAATATTTAATGAGTGAATTATGTTTCAAAAAGGATCAAATTTCAGTTTTTAATACCAAAAAAAAACAAACTATAAACAGTCTTCTTCTTCTGTGTTAATCTTGAAAAGGATACTGTGTCGCAGTTTACAGTGAGGCTGCGAGATCTGCGAATTTCATCCAACGCATCCGATTTCAGCTGGTTTTTTTTGGTACCGTTGCCTTCCCAGTGCAATCCCTATTCTCTTAGTCAGACTGCACTGGTGCAGTCTGTTTCCAGGGCTGCCAGTTGGGGATGGAATAAGGTCTTAGTCAGCTCTGGTTTGCTGACCTTGATGCATGTAGCCAGCTATGAGTTGCAGGCCGCAATCAGCTCATTCAATATGCTGCACCTTCGGCCCCATAAACAGTGCCCCATAACATTCTCAATTAAACTGTATCGCCATATTCTCCAATGATGATTTTGCTAAACATTGATTTTTGTGAAGTAATGAATGGTTTAGGTCATCCCCTTTGAAGACACTGTAGTCATGGATGAAGTGCTTGAGACTTCTTTGTAAAACGGCCAACTTATTTTTTTTTCAGTCCAACTTATTTTTTCCGGCTCTGTTTTATCTGGAGTGTTTTTCTTTAATCCCCGGGGCTGACCTCTTGCTCGTGGCCCTGAAACCACGTAGTATGTCCGAAAATTTATATTTTCTGTGCTTCAATACAGTATTTAACTAGTGTAGCTCCCACCATATTCCTCAAAGTGCTGAAGCTAATTTTGTAGCTAAATGTTTTTCCTGTTACACTTCGTACACAGCCCATCTCACAGGCCTTGATCTTTCGTTTGTGCCTATCTAATAGAGCCCAAGTTTGACACTGGTATCCTGACGTAGATGCTAATGTTAAAGAGTTAGGAACAATAAACAAACATTCTCGCTCCGCATAACCAAAGTAACGAATAATTAATATGCAATCAAGCCTAACTGGACAGAGTAACCTGTTAAAGGTTAAAGGGGAGGGCTCGACTTCATTGCCGCGGGTTTTCCCATATGGCTCGGTCTCTCTCCGCAGAATGGTATGCCGCCTGCCGAGAGCATCGCACAAAGCACAAACTCCATAAAAACAAACTCCAGTAAAAATTACCATTATGGACCAACCGCCGCAGCTTGAAATCGAACCCCGACTGTCTGAACATGAGGCAAGTGGCTTGACCACTTCCCCACAGAGACCTGTCCAAAGTTCTATACTTTCAATTCTGCCAAAGATGGATGTGTTGGACCGAAAGGTGCAAAATCCACAGTCAACCTGTAAACTAGCGACACAACGCATTTCATTCTCCAGACTACATCCCTACTTGCAAAGCCCTGTTCAGGGTTCGGTGGTGGGAGATTGAAAACAAACGAAGAAAATAAAATATATACTTTCAACAACAGATACACCCACAACAACTTACATACCTTGCTCATCAGATGAGACTAAAGATGACATAGTTGCTCGCAGGCCAGCAGACGGTATACCCTTAAACATTCCAACAACAGCAGCTGGAGAAATGAATAGAAAAAGACAAAGAAAACGGTAACTACAAACTGTCAAGCACAAGTACAATTGAAAAAACACACTGAAAAATATCGCTGCAAAATGTTATCCTAAAGGAATATATAACATTTTAAAAATAAACAGATCAGCAGACAACTTGGCGCTCAACTGGAAGTTAGTCTTCTTTACACGTGCGGAACTTGGACTCTGTTCTAGAAACTTATTTTAGAGAGAAGAATTTGTGCAATGGAGATAAGATGTCTGCGTCGAATCCTCTGCATTTTGTATCTAGATCGCGCCATGAAAAAGACAGTTCGGGACACCACTAAAAACGAAGGTTGGCCAATATAAAAACTTATTGAGTATGGTAAAAGCCTGTAAGCTCACATGTTATGGGCATGTTTCAAGAGAATCTGGGTTGATCAAGACGGTCCTGCAAGAGAATCTGGGTTGATCAAGACGGTCCTGCAAGAGAATCTGGGTTGATCAAGACGGTCCTGCAAGAGAATCTGGGTTGATCAAGACGGTCCTGCAAGAGAATCTGGGTTGATCAAGACGGTCCTGCAAGAGAATCTGGGTTGATCAAGACGGTCCTGCAAGAGAATCTGGGTTGATCAAGACGGTCCTGCAAGAGAATCTGGGTTGATCAAGACGGTCCTGCAAGAGAATCTGGGTTGATCAAGACGGTCCTGCAAGAGAATCTGGGTTGATCAAGACGGTCCTGCAAGGTACTGTGCCTGGGAAGCAGAAAAAGAGATGGGAGGACAACATCTGAGCGTGAGCGAGAAGGTATATAGCTACAACAAATATCCTCGCACAAAACTGAGGAGTGGAGTGGCGGGACCTGGTCCAACAGTCTCCAGTATTGGTGCCCCAATGACATTTCAGGTTACGGGACATGATGATGATTAACTAAAAACAAGGTTATAATGCAGTTGTATCTGATAACAGTAACAGAAACATATCAATCTAGGGGAGGAAGACTAACGTCTGGTCAGGCAAAATATATTGGTCAGACAAAACATACTGGTCAAGACCCTCACCTCGGCTTCCTAGTAGCCCTCCCTGGAAACTGACTATTGTCATGGCAGCCTGGCTAACAAGGTGCAGGATCAATGTGATCCCTGTAGTAGTGAGCGACGCGCAGATGAAACCAAGCACAGCAAAACCGTCTGAGGACCCCGGTCCACTTTCATCCGCATGCTAGGGATGTGAGGAAAGCAACTGCAACCGCCACTTAACGTCCTTTTCATGCCGCACAAAAGACTAACCTACTCATTGTGGGCATTCACAAACAACAACAACCATTTTAATCTCAAAGGTCTTTATCAACAACTACACACACAAAAATGGTAATTTAAGCACAATGAACTTTTTAAGATTTCATTATGGTGATTATCTCCCATTGTTTTTGTTTAGAGGAGGATTTATAAGGTTGAGGAATAAAGACTGTTTGTCCTAGCAGTCACCATGCAGTGTACAGGCTAGGTTTTGTTTAATCTTCTGCATTTGTGGTGTTGTATCATAGTTTACAGCAAGGCTTCAATATCTGTGTCTTTCGGTGCAACACATACAGTTTCAGCACAGCATTATTGGAACTGGAACCCTATTCTCTTAGTCAGGCTGCATGGTTGCAGTCTGTTTCCAGGGCCATTACTTGGAAGCGAAGTAGGGTATTGGACAGGTATGGGCCGCTGACCTTGATTCAAGCAGCTCGCTATGAATGAGTCACAGGTTGCGTTCAGATCATTCACTGATACATCTGATTTTATTTGATCCCACTAGAAAGAAGTTAAGCGGTACCAAGGTTTTGAACCACTCGACCGCCTGTTTCTCGATAAATAAATACCAGTATTAAATCAAAAGTTGATAAATGAAGAAGAAGAAATCAAAAGTTAATTTTCAATGTTCCTGTGCCATCAAAGACTGACTCTGAGAAATTAAGATGGATACCGACCTTATTTCTGTTTACTAGAGTCACTGTAATACGTGATAAAAGTACAGTCATCCAAATTGGTAGATCCAATATGGAACATGTCCAGGTATCAGTGGAAACGGCAAATGCAATGTTAGATATGATAAAAAGAAATATTAAACATAGGAGCAAGAAAGTGATAGTGAAACTGTATATAGATCTAGATTGGAGTACTGTGTACAGGTGTGAAGTACTTATTGTAGCGGAGATATGAACGTGCTGGAAAGGATACAAAAAAAGAGCGATAAAGCTGATAGTGGGATTCCAGAATTACAGTTATGAGGAAAGACTCAGAAAAACCGACCTACGGTGTCTAGAAGAGAGAAGAATTCGAAGTGACTTAATACATGTTTATAAGATGATCAGAGGAACGGATAAATGAGACTATAACAAGTTTTTCAAAATACAACCACCTACAAGAACAAGAGGGCATAGCTACAAATTAACTAAAGAAAGGTCCAGATTAGATATTAGGAAACATTTTTTTTAGTCAGAAAGTGGTGAATGCTTGGAATGCATTACCACGGGAAGTAGTGGAGGCAGGATAGATTTTAGAAAAAAGAAATGTAAATGAAACTGGTTGTATACAGAATCTGCAGAGTCAGTATAAAAACGTTTAAGTTAATTTAATTGACAGGTTTGTGAAGTAATTATGAATAAACAATATTAACTGAAATTCAAACCAACAAATATTCACTGAAAGATTATCACAAAAATAAATAACTAAACATTCTTCTTATTTTTAAAAAAAATACAAACCAAAACCAATAGTCCAACAGCTGAAATGACATGCCAATCAAACGACTAAAGTGCAATAATTACAAAGAGCACAACAGATCCAACTTTTTAATCCTCTCCAGTCAAGCACAACAGATCCAACTTTTTAATCCTCTCCAGTCAAGCACAACAGATCCAACTTTTTAATCCTCTCCAGTCAAGCACAACAGATCCAACTTTTTAATCCTCTCCAGTCAAGCACAACAGATCCAACTTTTTAATCCTCTCCAGTCAAGCACAACAGATCCAACTTTTTAATCCTCTCCAGTCAAGCACAACAGATCCAACTTTTTAATCCTCTCCAGTCAAGCACAACAGATCCAACTTTTTAATCCTCTCCAGTCAAGCACAACAGATCCAACTTTTTAATCCTCTCCAGTCAAGCACAACAGATCCAACTTTTTAATCCTCTCCAGTCAAGCACAACAGATCCAACTTTTTAATCCTCTCCAGTCAAGCACAACAGATCCAACTTTTTAATCCTCTCCAGTCAAGCACAACAGATCCAACTTTTTAATCCTCTCCAGTCAAGCACAACAGATCCAACTTTTTAATCCTCTCCAGTCAAGCACAACAACAGATCCAACTTTTTAATCCTCTCCAGTCAAGCACAACAGATCCAACTTTTTAATCCTCTCCAGTCAAGCACAACAGATCCAACTTTTTAATCCTCCCCAGTCAAGCACAACAACAGATCCAACTTTTTAATCCTCTCCAGTCAAGCACAACAGATCCAACTTTTTAATCCTCTCCAGTCAAGCACAACAACAGATCCAACTTTTTCTTCGTACGTAGTCAGACAGTAACCATTATTTTTTCGAAAAAGGCAGCGGTCATCCTGAGGCTGTCGACACTGCCATAGAGCTCGTCTAGTGTTGCCACTGGTGATGGCCACATCTGCTCTCTCTGATCCTCGTATGTCGGGCAGTTTTGCAGCAAATGCTCAGCGGTCATTTTCCCGGTACCACACGGGCATTCGTCAGTGCCCCCTATCTTCAATTTGTTGAATAGGTGGTACCTCAGTCTATTGTGGCCAGTGCGAAGTCTGAAGACCACGACCTGCTCTCTTCTGTTCAACTGGTAATAGGCATCGTTTTTGGTGTAGCCAGTATGTTCGGTTTCCCATTTGGTCATGTATCTAGCTCTAATAAGCCATTCTGACTCTTCGTATGTCATACTAGTATCTGGTTGTGGTAGTTTTGCACCTTCTTTTGCCGGTCTGTCTGCCTTCTCGTTGCCTTGGATGTTGCAGTGAGATGGAGCCCACTGCACCACTACCCTTTTTGGTGCGGACTGCCGGCATAGTTGACAGAGTACTGCTCTTAAATCATTAAGTTCAGTATTTTTCTGGCTTTTTAGTGCTGTGACTACGGCCAGGGCATCTGTAAGCAGGACTATATGGCTTTCATTCCTTTTACCAACAGATCCAACTCTATAATCCTTTCCAGTCAAGCACAACAGATCCAACTCTATAATTCTATTCTCTCCAGCCAAGCACAGCGGCGGATCTAACTCTATAATCCTCTCCAGCCAAGTCCAACAACGGATCGAACTTTATATTCAATAACATTAGTGAGGTATTATGATCTTGCCAGAGTTTACATACAATGCATAAAGTATCATTAGGGGCTAAACAGTGACTCATAGAACATAGTATCATTAGAGGCTAAACAGTGACTTATAGAACATAGTATCATTAGAGGCTGAGGCTAAACAGTGACTTATAGAACAAAGTTTCACTAGAGGCTAAACAGTGACTTATAGAACAAAGTATAACTAGAAGCTAAACAGTGACTCATAGAACAAAGTATCACTAGAGGCTAAACAGTAACTCATAGAACAAAGTATCATTAGAAGCTAAACAGTGACTCATAGAACAAAGTATCACTAGAGGCTAAACAGTGACTCATAGAACAAAGTATCACTAGAGGCTAAACAGTGACTCATAGAACAAAGTATCACTAGAGGCTATACAGTGACTCATAGAACAGAGTATCACTAGAGGCTAAACAGTGACTCATAGAACAAAGTATCACTAGAGGCTAAACAGTGACTCATAGAACAAAGTATCATTAGAAGCTAAACAGTGACTCATAGAACAAAGTATCATTAGAAGCTAAACAGTGACTCATAGAACAAAGTATCTATCACTAGAGGCTAAACAGTGACTCATAGAACAAAGTATCATTAGAAGCTAAACAGTGACTCATAGAACAAAGTATCACTTGAAGCTAAACAGTGACTCATAGAAGAAAGTATCACTAGAGGCTAAACAGTGACTCATAGAACAAAGTATGACTAGAGGCTAAAGATGCAGCACAGTAAATGAGCTGACAGCAGCCAGTGATTCATAGTTGGCTGCTTGCATCGGGGTTCAGCGAACCAGAACAGACCAAGACCCTGTAAGATAATAAGGATCACAGTGGGAAGGCAACTCCGGTACCCAAAATAATCCAGCTGAAACTAGATTTGTCTGGCTAAAAGGTACAGATATCACTGTAAACAAAAGTCCTTTAAGGACGAATGCCGAAGTACCATTAGACATTACACAAGATGGCTTGTTTATCTATTCCCAGTATCACAGCTGTGCGTGTCTATTTATAACTTCATACAAAGGCACATAAACCATCATTCACTGTATGTATCATTAACAATTAAGTAATAATTAATGTTTCTCAAAGTATTACTATCAAGGTTATACATATCAAAGTCCTGCATTTCAAGTATCAAATTTTTGCATTTCAAGTATCAAAGTCCTGCATTTCAAGTATCAAATTCTTGCATTTCAAATTCTTATCAATCAAATATTAAAGTTGTGCATATAAAAGTCCTACATATCAAAGCCTTACATATAAAAGCCTTACATATCAAAGCCCTACATATCAAAGCCCTACATATAAAAGTCCTACATATCAAAGCCCTACATATAAAAGCCCTACATATAACAGTCCTACATATAAAAGTACTGCATATTAAAGCCCTAGATATCAAAGTTCTACATATCAAAGCCTTACATATCAAAGCCCTACATATAAAAGTCCTACATATCAAAGCCCTACATATAACAGTCCTACATATAAAAGTACTGCATATTAAAGCCCTAGATATCAAAGTCCTGCATAACCAATGTCTTCTTTCAGCAACCAATGTGTTTTCAGCAACCACTGTCTGGTTCCAGCAACCACTGTCTGGTCCCAGAAACCAATGTCTGGTCCCAGAAACCAATGTCTGGTCCCAGCAACCAATGTCTGGTCCTGTTTGTTTTTTCGTTTGCCTTATTTATCTAATCTTCAAGTCTGTGTGTGTTGCACTGTGGTTTTTATTTTTGTCCAGTGTATGCGACTTCAGCATACATTTTATATAAGGTTCTGCTTTCTCCTGCATTTTCTAAGGGTTTGCTTCCCGGGGTAACAGCCGATGCTGTGATGGGGATCGAACTCAGCACCTTCGGATTGTGAGTCATGCCACTTAACCACTAACCCACGCCGTCCCCATTTGTTCTTATGACATCAGGTATCTTCATATTCTTCCCAAAACTCTTCACACACACACGTCATATAAAAAAACCACCATAAACTATTTTTTTGTTACTTCCTTCACTCACATAGTCACTCCTCTTCTACCCCTTGGGGTTATAGAGGTCTTTTTGTTTAAACTAGTGTGTTAAAAAACAGGTGATTAGCTTGTTGTGTTTTTTGGAGGGGGTGCCTCCATTTGACCTTCATGTAGGCCAGTATTGGGCAGGAATTTCATTACCTTTAAAAATGTCTGCCCAGGCAGTAGTTAACAGCCTGCTCTATTTGATTTTCAACTGTCAAAGGTTCTTTTATGTACACAGGACCTTCAAGTTAATCATCCATCTCCAATAGAACTAGGAGCAGATCTCACTTTCCTTGAGACCAATGAATGCTTGAAACTTGGAGAGATGTACACTTAATGTTTCACGCGCTTGTTTTCTGAGAGTCAAGCGCCTTACCTTTCATCTATAGGGACATTCCTCCCCCCCCCCCCCTTTTTTTCATAACTATATTATTATTTCAAATATACAAATAATCATCTATAAGATAAGATTGTGTGTCAAGTGAGCAGCATTCACTGCCTGGAATCGGATCATCCATTAAACAACTGCCTGCAACTGCTTATTTTTCCAGATAACAATTATATAATTATTTCAAAAAATCACCAAAAAAACGATAATAAAAATGTGTGTCAAATGTGCATAAACAATAGACATCGTTACCTAGAAACACCATCCACCTGGCATTAGCAGCTCCCACAATGATGAACGCTGCAGCATACGACAAGAGGCCAAACATGACCAGGGGCAAGTCCTTAAAGTTGGTCAGTTTTTTTATAATGGGTACAAAGGTAATCATTATGAGACCTCGTAGGAAGTTGTCCAAGCCTCGGAGATACCCAAACAGTGTCAGCGAGAAGTCGAACAAGTCTCTTAGGTACAACAAAGAGATATCCATGTCACCTGATCAACAAATTATAATACTTCAGTTAATGGTATTTACAATAATTAATTGATGAATGTTCAATATCATACTGTGATTAATGAGCGATATACATGGGGTCAAGTCATTGGGTAAATGTCCCTGATATTACTAAGTAAGCATGTGACAATGTTTACAAAAAGAACACAACACAACACGTTATTTCTATCCACTTTGTGCTATCAGTGATAATTTTGAATATTAACAAACAAAGATAAAAGAAACATTGTAACAACAGACATGAAATGCCTTGGAGTAAAAAGAATGGATAGAATCAGAAATGAAGACAGGAGACAATTAGGTATAATACCAGTGCAGGAATTCATCAAGAGACAGCAAACCAAATGGTTCGGCCACATGACACGACAAACACCAGATAGTATCTCTCAGAAAGCAATGCTATACAGCTACAGTGCATACAAAACCAAGGGCCGACCATGCAAAAGCAGAAATAAGAGAAGCAGTAAAGCTCCCTGCGTACGAAGCACACACCACGGCCCAGTCAAGAAACCTCTTCATAGGAGAAACAATGAAACCCGCAAGCAGGACAAAAAGCGAAAAGAAAGAAGAAGATACATGGAGCAAAGAATCATAACTTGGTATACTTGGAATCCTGGTATTCAAATGGTAGATTATGCCTGCTGCCAGGTAGCTAAAGACTATCCGTAATACGTTCTTAATTTCTGCAATGTTCACTCGCTGCTGTTTACTAGTTCTGGGAGAAGGTATTTTGCGTATTGGGTATTTCATTACTTTTTAAAATTTTGTCCAAGCAGAGACTAACAACCTGCTATTATCAATTTTCAACTGCCAGCGGTTCTTTTACATACACAATATATTTTCAACTGCCAACGGTTCTTTTACATGCATAATATGTACACAGGATCTCCAGGCTTTTTGTCAATCTCTAAAATAACCAGATGCTGGTCTCACCTCCCTTAAGACCAAGGGACACTTGAAACTTGTGGATTAGAACCCCCCCTGCCGTTTTATACTTTCATTACCCCAGTGACAAGCACATCCACCTCTTAGCTATCGTAACCCCCTTTTGAAAAATCACAAAGGAAACAAAAAGACGTAATCTTTTTGTCAACAAACTGGTTCAAAAATTCAAAATAAGATTTGTTTAAATATGAGAATAAATTAATAAATAGGTTACAAACTTATATAGGATAGCTGAAAAGTGTAGTTGTAGTTTCTAAAGGTATTATTAGGTGCAGCAACTTCCAGCTTTATCATTACTTTACTGTATGTAGCAGATGGTAGGTGGTCCATGCACATGCACAGATAAAATTGTGTCCATGCTCACTGAGTGTACAATTAAAAAACAGCGAGGCAAAATTACTTTCTGTAAAAGATATTTATAACAAAATGCTTCCTGCTTATGGTGAGAAGTGATTGCTGTATAAAGTGGTGTATAACTGGGTCAATATATTTTCTCAAGGACACTCAAAGATTGCTGATGAAGCACAACCTTGTAGTTCTGTTAAAGATTGCAACAAAAGTGTCTGTGTATTAGGTGAGGTAGATGACTCCAGCTGACAAGAGAGTAAAGATAGACAGTGTAGCAACTACAATAGGATGTTCACATGGTTTAGTCTACAGCATAATTTCACCTTGGTAGAAGACGTTTTGTGAATGACGAAGAGGTTAAACATGAAGCGCAAATGTGGCTGAGACAGCAGACCAAAGATTTCTATGCTGTATGTTTTGGTGGCTGAGACAGCAGACCAAAGATTTCTATGCTGTATGTTTTGGTGGCTGAGACAGCAGACCAAAGATTTCTATGCTGTATGTTTTGGTGGCTGAGACAGCAGACCAAAGACTTCCATGCTGTATGTTTTGGTGGCTGAGACAGCAGACCACAGACTTCCATGCTGTATGTTTTGGTGGCTGAGACAGCAGACCACAGACTTCCATGCTGTATGTTTTGGTGGCTGAGACAGCAGACCACAGATTTCCATGCTGTATGTTTTGGTGGCTGAGACAGCAGACCACAGACTTCCATGCTGTATGTTTTGGTGGCTGAGACAGCAGACCAAAGACTTCCATGCTGTATGTTTTGGTGCACTGATAAGGCGATGGGATAAGTGTATCAATGTTGGTGGAAATTACGTTGAGAAATCAGGGACAATGTGAGTGCTGTAATAAATGGTTTCCAAGTTCGCATCTCATTTAATTTGTCTTTAATAGCCGTTTGTGATCTATTTACTGACAGGCCCTCGTATAAATTACAACAAATATATCTCAATGAAGATGACTTAGTTGTATCACTTCTACCATGGGATGCTGGGAAGAGGAGACTAACGTCTGGTCAGGCAAAAAACATCAGACCATGTTAGTCAAGGTGAGGTGAAATATACTGACCAAGACCTCGCCTCATTACCATGCAGTTCTTCCTGGAAACAAGCTGTTTCAAGGCAGCCTGACCAACAAGGTAGGGATCTATGTGGTTCTCATGGTAGTGAGCACATGAAGCCAAGCATAGCACAATAGCATGGAGAAGTGCAGTCCACCCTAACCAGCAAGCTCGAGAAGTGAGGAAAGCTAATGCTACCCACCACTTAACACCCTTTTCAGAGCACACAAAAGAGTAAACATACTCATCATGGGCATTAAACAACAACAACCAACATGGGGTGCTCATTGACTATTTTAGGCTTTACCGCAAAGAAGAAATTTCAGTGTGTTAAAGGTAAAGGTCAGTCCCATGGCAAAAACTGCTGCCGGGGATGAAGACAACTCTTCATGGACTAAGCCACAGCCTACGTGAGGTGGGGTGGACAGTTCCATTCCTTGCTGTTTATACCTTTCCCAACTCATATGTCATGTACCCATTTACAGCTGGGTTAATTTGAGGAGCGGTCAAACCAGGAACGAACCACGCCCTTATTTTGTTACTGTCCGTCTGTGATTTCGAACCCTGGTGTGGTGTAGTCCCAGTTTTAGCAAGCCAGCTCACTGTCGACCAGGCTACACGCTCTACATAAGACTCCTCAAACTTGATGGGTATGTTCCACAGAGAGGTGTGTTCTCATTGTTTCTTATTTTGGTCTATTTCGAAATATACTTTCCACTTTCATCTGGTTCACGGATGTTTATTTGATATTTACAGCTAAATTACAAATAACTAACTTTTTTCTCTTTCATTTAACTTATAGTTTCTATAGGATAGAGCAGTCAGGCTCATGTCCAACCCTTCTTAATCCCCTATTACAAAATGCCTGCCAGGTTACAGTGGTATGATTCTTTGCTCTCCATTTTTGCCACATCATGGTAATCAAAAAAGTGTCGCTACATATGCTAACTTGACTTAGTTGCTCCTCTTCTACCATGAGATGTACAGATTTCTTTTTTTGTGAAGAAGTCTTCGACTTCTACCAGCATCCTATATAAATCTACTAGGCGCCCTTTTACAACAGATCTGGTAGGTTACAGTGTTATTATTGTTTACTCCACTTTCGGGCCACAACAATACACAGGTGTCCCTGTTTTTTATACAGGAATAAAAGAATGAACAATATTTTTTCCAGAGATGAGGAGATGGGGCTAAAAATGGGGCTGAAGATGAAGCAGTTAATGAGCTGAAAGCAGCCTGCAACTCATAGCTGACTGATTGCGTCAGGGTCAAAGACCTATAGCTGCTTGTGTCAGGGTCAGAGACCTATAGCTGAATGCTTGCGTCAGGGACCTATAGCTGACTGTTTGTGTCAGGGTCAGAGACCTATAGCTGGCTGCTTGCATCAGGGTCAGAGACCTTTAGCTGACTGCTTGTGTCGGGGACCTATAGCTGACTGTTTGCATCAGGGTCAGAGACCTATAACTGACCATATCCCACCTTTAAGTGTGCCCATCAAACAGACTGCAACCATGCAGCCTGGCTAAGAGATTAGGAATCAAAGAAGGAAGGCAAACCCAGCTCCAAAAATGCTATGCTGAAAATGTGTCTGGTCGAAAGAAACAGATGTCACAGTCTCGTTGTAAACTACAACATAATGTCCTTTTCTGAACAAGCTCTGAAGAAGAACACATATGTCTATCGTGTTTTGTAATAAATATTGAAACTGAGTACTACTTACCTGAGGTACACAGCATCAGAACATCCAGAGCAATAATCTGCAAGAGAAGGGCAGAGAAGGTGTGTCCATCCCGTCTTTTTGTCACACATTGGAAAGACTCACTGAAAAACTTGACCATCATCCTACAGCAGCTCAGGCCTTGACTTTCAGCCACTGGTGAACGCACATTATCCAACCACAAGACAGCATAAAGCAAAGCGACACCCATGATGATGGACATAGCTGAGAATGTGAAAATGTATCCTTGATTGTCGAGCATGATTCCTGATACAAACACACCAATAGTTCCAGACAGAAATACCATGGACTCCAAAATACCAACTCGAGTCATTCTCTCAGCTGGTGTAGAAATATGGCTAACATAGCTGTAGACAGCCATCAGGCAAGCAATGAAACCACCACACAGCCCGTTAATGATTGGACCAATTAAAATGTACGGCAACGGTGCTGACATATAATAAGCATTCAACAATCCTGACAAATATGCACCAAGAGCTCCAACGCAGGGAAGAATAACTGGAAGCTTCCTTCCATACTTATCCCCTAAGGCTCCCAGAAACAAAATCACCATGACGAAGGACGGGATAGTCAAAGCAAGATTTGTTTTTAAAATCCAGAATGATGTCTCGGAGGATACATAATCGCTCTCCAGTTTATGTTCGCTCTTAAATGTATGATTGTAGTGTAAGCTGTCACAGAATTCTGCAGTGTACTTCTGCAAGCACACCTTGTTGAAGATGAGAGCTTGAAGTGTAGAGAAACATAGGAAACTGGACAACATGTACAAAAACAACACTGGCTCTACTGTGATATTTGCCAGGTCAAATCGGAGACTCCCACACCCAACAAAAATGTGTCTTGCCATATTCTCACTTCAGTAGATCTCCAAAGGAAATGAAACCTGAAGAAAATTTGTAAAAGCATTTTAGGTAAATATAATAGTTAGCACAGTCCAGCACACTCTATGTCTTGATGAACTTCAGATTTAACTGTCAATTAATCTCAATTATTGATAATACTCACAATGTTTTACAATTGACTACAAATTTCATTAAAAATGTGCACCACTGAAAGTTATTAACCTATGTATTATGAAAAAAATAATTATGATAGTAATAATAATAAGAATACTTGTATGTGCACATAAAAATCATTATCAATTTATCAGAGTAGACACAACAGTCAACATGAGTTATGTGGTGTTAACCTCAGAGGCAGCTTAGTCAGCACTTAAATTATAATATAATAAGGTGATTAGTTGTTTGTGAAACCTTTTGTCAGTGTTGTTACGCTGTCAATGTGTCTGGCGCTGATCGGTGATTGACGAATGATTTAATTGTAGACGTAGTCAGTATCTGAGTATTTCAATTTGACTTGTTTTCAAATCTATGATCTATAAATAATTATATATTAATTTATATTTTCAGTGACTGACCGACTGCCAGTGGCTGTTACTAACTCAACGTTACTGTTACTTGTTACTGTAACTTACAGCAAGTTGGGGAAGTTGCAATAACAATGTAAGTATTGTAAGTCAAGTCAGTTATCCAGTAAGTAACTGTAGCCAGTGTAGCCAGGCTTCTCAAATGTTGTCACAGTCAGTAGTAACACACTACACAGAGACTCTGTACCACACTACACTGTCGCTGTGTTGCCTTGCTTCGGTATTGATTACTGAGACTGAAAGTCACTTATGACAAGTTGCTTTCATCTTTTACGTTGCACTGAAACAGGAATGTTTGGAATGCCTATCCTAGTGGCAATGCATACTAATAACACTAACAAATGAATCATCGAACGTTTCTAGTGCCAAGTGCCCTTGATTGACACAAGTAAACAGACACAGGTCTCGTTGTACCACCGGAAGTTATGACGGGAACGGGAATCTCCGAGCTAGTCCATTACACTCTTTTATCGAGCAGTCCAGGTCAGGTGTCATGCGTTGCCATATTGACAACTTTGTTACCAAATTACCAGAAATATAGCAACTTTTTCAACCTTCGCATATTTTTTTCTGTTTTGGCAACTGACATCTCTTTATTTATTTTTTTTTATTTTGCAATTTGAAAAACAATTGGCATCTTTTTTGTCAACTTTTAAAAACAACTGGCATCTTTTTTGTCAACTTTTTTTTTTTTGCGTTCGCCTTTTTTCTCTATTCCCCAAGGCGGTGTGCGTTGTACTGTAGTTTTTTATTTTGTGCCTGTCGGCCCAGTGCACCCGACTTCAGCATGCATTTTATGTAAGGGCCTGCTTCCTCCTGCATTTTCTAAGGGTTTACTTCCCCGGGGTAACGGCCGGTGCTGTGATGGGGATCGAACCCAGCACCTTCTGGTTGTGAGCCGTGTCACTTAACCACTAGCCCACGCCGCCCCCCTGTCAACTTTTTAAAACAACTGGCATTTTTTTGGTCAACTTTTAAAAGAACAACTAGAGCCTCAACGTTCTAACCAAAATAAAAACACATTTGTGTCTAACAAACATGAGTCAATTGTTGTTATTGAATGCCAAACTCAAAGTCTATCTTGCTACCATCATTCCAACCCACTCTACGCCTGCGAAAGCTGGACTGTATGCTCTGGACATGCAAGGGGATTAAACCACTTCCACGCAGAATGTCTGAGGTGAATCGTGACCTACTTTAGTTTGTAGATGACCATAGGGGAATACTCGACATCTGATGGTAAGATCGTGTCACTGACATCGAGGTTCTCTTGAGGGCTGACTTGCCCAGCATCCATGCACTGCTAGAAAAAGCACGACTAGGATGGATCGGAAACCTCGTTGGTATGTCAGACGAACGGTCCCCAAAGAAGCTTCTCTACCGCGAGCTGAGAGAGGGATGGCGCCCAAAGAAACGTTTTAAAGACAGCCCTTAGGGACTCAACTAAAAAGTTGCCAGATAAATGTAAACACCAGGGCATGTCTTGCGCGAAACAGATCTGACTGGAGAGGCGCAGTAAAAGCGAAGACCACCTTCTTGAGAAAGATAGCAGACGCGAGACACAGAAATCACGAACAACGGAAACACCACCACCCTCTACAAACATCGTGTGCCCGTTATGTAACAGAAGTTTTCGTGCCGCATTGGCCTGTTCAGCCACATGCGCACCCACACCCATCAGGGAAAGCTGTGACAAGGATGATGTCGGCGGTCCTCATCGACAACGATGGACAAGCTATTAGTATGCCTACGATGAGTATGGTTTGTGCGTTAGGTGGCGAGTTGCACTAGCTTTACTCCCATCCCAAGCGTGCTGATGAAGGTGGACCGGGTCCTCCATGCTGTTGTACTGTGCTTGATTCATCTGAAAATCGCTCACTACAGCAGGGATCATATCTATCTCCACCTCATAAGCCAGACTGTCATGAAACAGCCTGTTTCCAGGGAGAACTGCATGTAAGCGAGATGGGGTGTTGGTTAGTATGTTTACCTGTGGTGGGCGGTGTGTTTTCTCAAAGGGTACTAGATTCGAGGACACCTTTCATTATGAGGTTAACGAGGAATTCTCTCCATATAATGTACAATATGTAGCTTAGCAATGACACTTTTACTGGTCACAGTTTACGCAGTTTAGTTCCCTTCAACCGATGCGCAATATTAACTTACAGACGTCTGGGTGTGCTCACTGGTATTCTTGATACCAGACAACATCATTTATTTGTTTCTGTGAACACTTCTTCTGCTAGGTCTATTTCTGTCTGGAACTTCCTCACTTCAGCTACAATCTTGTTTGAAAAGTCTGAAAGCCCGGCTGTAATCAAACATTAATTCACTACGGAAATTTCCAAAATTGTAAAGACTAACGTAACTTGGCTTCATCCTCATCATCATGTAGCATGTCCTTTATAGAACGTCGCTCCCATCACAGCCTATCTGAAAGAAACTCTTTCCCTTGCCAAAACTCCAGCCTCCACCACAGTCATATGGAGGCATTCCTGGATATATTGGTGCCATGTTCTCAGTCTACCCCTGCCGCTTTTGCCTGGCACCATACCTTCCATCACTGTTCTCTCAAGACCGTTGTGTCTCTTGATGTAACCAAAGTATTTACATTTTCTTGCCAAAATGGAATTGATAAACCAGTTCTCCTCTATGTTTAATTCTTAACGTTTTTATACTGGTTTAGAAGAGTCATACGAGTCTGTAGACAACCAGCCACATTTGCATTACCCTTCTCTAAAAGCTTAGCGCATCCAAGCTATTCTTAAATGCATTAATTGTCTCTGCCTCCACTACCTCCTGTGGCAATGCATTCCAAGCATTCACCACTCTCTGACTAAAAAAAATATTTCGAATATCCAATCTGGACCTCTCATTGGCTAATTTTTATCTGTGGCTTCTTGTTCTCGTTGGTGGTTGCATTTTGAACAAAAACTTGTTATTGTCTAATTTAACCTTTCCTGTGATTATCTTATCAACCTGTATTAAGTCACCTCGAGTTCTTTTCTTTTTAAGGCATTGTAAGTCGGTTTTTCTGAGTCTTTCCTCGTAACTGTAATCCCACTATCAGTTTTGTCGCTCTTCTTTGTATTCTTTCCAGCATTTTTATATCTCTTCTTCGATAAGGACTCCACACCTGTACACAGTACTCCAATCTAGGTACAACTAAAGCTTTATACAGTTTAGCAATCACCTCCTTTCTCCCATCTTTAATATTTCTTTTTATCATACCTAACATTGCATTTGCCTTATTCACTACTACATGGACTTGCTTACTCAGTTTACCTGTATGCTATATTATAGCCCCTAGGTCCCTTTTCTTATCTGTCATTCTAATATTGTTCTCGCCCATTCTGTAATTATGTTCCATATTGGATCTACCCATGTGGATGATTACATTTATCTATATTAAATTCCATTTGCCATCTCACATACCAGTCTCGAATTTTATCTAAATCCTACTTTAATATATCTACCTCTGCTATAGATGAGACACTCCTACATAGTTTTGTGTCGTTCGCAAAATTTTTCAATCATGGATCCTGTATCAATGTCCAAATCGTTTATATATATCAGGAACAATATTGGTCCCAAAGAAGGAATGCTAACCCGGTACTCAAAAAATGATTGCTGAAGTCGGACGTGTTGGACCTAAAGGTGCAAATATCGCAGTCAAGCTGTAAACTACGACACAACGCATTCCGTTCTCTGGACTACATTCTGCTACTTAAGCCTTTTCAGGGTTTGGTAGTGGGAGATTGAGAATGAACGAAGCCAAGCCAAGCCAAGCCAAGCCAAAAAAAGCCAAGCCAAACCAATCCATTCAACAACCTCCCCACCTATTACATGTGAACTTGTAACTTACTAAATAATTCTAAAAATTTCTAAAAACTTTCTAAATAATTTTCGATGAGGTACTCTATCAAAAGCCTTTGCAGAATCTAGATTGGTTTCCCCTTCCTAGCATTTTAGTAACCTCCTCCATGAATTCCAATAGATTTGTTAAGCACGATCTCCCTCTAGTAAAATTAGATTAGATTAAACCTGTCTAGGTGCATTACAATGTTTTTTTTTATTATTGATTCTAACATTTTACAGACTATGCTCGTGAGACTCACCGGTCTATAATTTCCTGGATCTGATTTTTTGCCCTTTTTGAATAAGGGGATCACACCTGCATCTTTCCAATCTCTTGGAAAAATGCCTTTTGCAAGTGATTGCGAACATAATATAGCCAATGGTTTTGCTAGTTGGTCTCTAATTTCAAATAGCATTTTTGGATGGATACCATCTTGACCTGGATATTTATCTATTTTTAATACCTCCAATTTAAAAAAAAACATATTGATTTTAATCCCAGTATATCCATTTCACATTTGAAAATATCTATAGATTCTTGGATCTTAGAGCAGTCTTCTTTTGTGTAGACTGCGCCAAAGTATTGATTTAGTATATTGGCTAAATTTCTACATTTGTCTTTTTCTCCTTCAAGGGTATTCTGGTGATTTTTCTGTAACATTTTGACTCGAAGGATTCGGCTCTTTGTCAAGAAGTTTTAGTAATCGTCCATGATTTGCAGCCATATGCTGCAACATGAATGCCAAAAAACCTATGGCAGTCTCAACATGGCTTCCGTGACAAAAATAAGTTGTCACGAAATCGAGCGTTGAATCACTGAAATGTGTCTGAATCTAGCAGCTCAAAAAATTGTAGCTCATTAAGATCTTGAACCTCACCTTCATTTGCTCAAACAGAGTGTCAATAATTTCATTGTAGATACGCACCTATTTGTTCCTGGAATTTAATGAGCCATATTCTTTACGTCTCTTCTAAGGAGCTTCCACATTGTCATCTTCTTCTAATGTTCTATACGTCTCTTTAAATTAATTAATACCATCTATGAGGTGAGTAATCGTCTCTTTTACTCTCTTCATACTTCTAGCATCTCTGAGGGGAGAAATTGTCTCTGAGGTGAGAAATCGTATCTGAGGTGAGAAATCGTCTCTTTTACTTTCTCCATGTTTCTAGCATCTCTGAGGGGAGAAATCGTCTCTGAGGTGAGAAATCGTCTCTTTTACTTTCTCAATGCTTCTATAATCTCTGAGGGAGATATCGTCTCAATTACCTTATCGACGCAGTATTTCACAACGAAAGTTTAAATTTTAGAAATTTGAATAGCATGGCTGTGAAAGAAAAACATTTCTGCTGAAAACCTTCAGTATAAATGCTACATCGAAATCCCTCAATGATGACGTATATCCTTTAGCAGTCATGAAAGCATCAATGTCCAAACTATCTGGATCTTCATCTCTTTTTTTTTTTTTAAACTGCACGAGCTTTGTTGCACTTTCGTTCACAATTTTGAAACTGTAATTTCCCATTGTACTGCGAATAGCTGGAAACTGCTTCTTTTTTTAAAATCTCAGATAAAATATCTTGGATTTCGATATGTGGTTCACAGACTGTGAAAGAAGGGGATTGATTCTGTGAGCATAACAGTAGGGCGAAGAGTGCACTGACTAGGGAACTTATTTTTTCACAAGCGATTGTACACCATTTTAGTGTTCAGAAAATGTAGCGGATCCATCATAATCTTGTGCTACAAGATTTTTCCTCGCAACTGAAATGAGAGAGGATTAGAAAAACACGCTCACTTAAAACAGTTGCAGTGCGATTACTGATGACGTCTGCACAACCAAAAAATAGTGTGAGACACACTCGGTAGTTATGTATTGTTTTGTTTTTGTCCTGGTGCAATCCCTTAGCCAATGCCTATATAGGTTTTATAAATTTTTAGCCTTCAGTATCAAAGCAGCTTCGATGTACAGGGACTGATTTTTGTTGGAGTGATGGTTGACTGTTTTGGCTTTTTTTTCGATTATGTTTGACATTGTTTTATTACAAATTTCGCTCTGGCAACCGAGGAACGAAAAGCAGATTCCCGCCATAACTTCCGGTGGTACACAGATCCTTTGTTTACCTGTTGGCAAGTCAAGGGCTAACAGTTTCTCAGTTTCTGACATTACACTTTACACTTTCTTACAACACCCATTCTGTTCAACTCATGCCTTGCTACTTCAACTCATGTAGTTAGACCTACACTATTTCGAAAGATTTCTGCTAATAAGTAGTATTAATTGTAAAAACAACTTTTTATTCACTCACTGGGACGTTGTTAAGTTGTTAACTAAGACTTAAATTAACGTTTTTATACTCATAATACTGGTTTAGAAGACTCATCAGAGTCTGTAGTAGACAACCAGTGGCACCAGTCACATTTGCATTACTCTCGTCTAAAAGCTACGTACATCCAGTCTATTCTGTAATGCATTAACTGTCTCTGCCTCCACTACCCCCTGGGGCAATGCATTCACCACGCTCTGGCTAAAAAAACATTTCCTAATAATACTAATTTCCAATCTGGACTTTTCTTTAGTTAATTTGTATCTGTGACCTCTTGTTGTCGTTGGTGGTTGTATTTTGAAAAAAACTTGTTATAGTCTAATTTAACCTTTCCTGTGATTATCTTATAAACCTGTATTGTCACCTCGAATTCTCTTTTCCAGACACCGTAGACCGGTTTTGCTGAGTCTTTCCTCCTAACCCAAAGTAACTGTAATTCTGGAATCCCACTGTCAGTTTTGTTGGTCTTCTTTGTATCCTTTCCAGCATGTTTATATCTCCTCTACAATAAGGACTGTACACAGTAGTCCAATCTAGGTCTAACTAATGCTTTATACAGTTTAACAAAAACTTCCTTGCTCCTATGTTTAATATTTCTTTTTATCAAACCTAACACTGCATTTGCCTAATTCACTGCTACCTGGGCTTGCTTACGGTACTCAGTTTACCTTATGCTCTATTATAACCCTTAGGTCCCTTTCCTTATCTATCTTTCTAATATTGTTCTCACCCATTCTGTAATTATGTTCCATATTGGATCTACCCATGTTGGGGACTGTACATTTATCTTAATTAAACTCCATTTGCCATCTCACAGACCAGTCTCGAATTTTATCTAAATCTGACCTTAATATATCTACCTCTGCTATAGATGAGACACTCCTACATAGTTTTGTGTCGTCCGCAAATTTTTCAATCATGGATCCTATATCAATGTCCAAATCGTTTATATATACCAAAAACAATATTGGTCCCAAAACTGAGCCCTGTGGCACTCCACTTTTTACTTCACACCACAGAGTACTCCTTATTTATGCACACTCTCTGCCTTCTTCCCGTTAACCAATTTTCAATCCATTCGGCAATCTCCCCACCTATTCCAAGTGATTTTAACTTTTTAAATAATCTTTGATGAGGTACTCTATCAAAAGCTTTTACAAAATCTAGATAAATAACATCCAATGGTTCCCCCTTATCTATCATTTTAGTAACCTCCTTCATGAATTCTAATAGATTTGTCAAGCATGATCTCCCTCTAGTAAACCCATGACGACTATTTCTGATTAGATTAAACCTGTCTAGATGCATTACAATGTTTTCTTTGATTATTGACTCTAACAATTTACAGACTATGCTCATTAGACTCACTGGTCTATAATTCCCTGGATTTGATTTCTTTCCCTTTTTGAATAAGGGGATCAACTCTTGTATCTTTCCAATGTTTGTTGGTTGGAATCTACTCGCACGCTGAATTTGTAACAGTAAATTTCTTTGGTAGCGTAGTCTGTTATCAGGAGTGCGATGAGATCGATCAGTGTGGTCTTGGACAGCATGTTTCACCTGGCCCTGTAAGTCTTGGCTCCATCACTTTGACTATCGTGGGGATTGGGGGTGGATAAAACTGTTCAATACACCATCTACATAATATACAATAGATGGTCCTTTGTTAATAAGGGACCTAGTAGTAGTAGTAGCCCCTTTCAGTCATGACTGACTATAGGATGATATGACTTGGAGTGGAGAAAAAAAATAACAACAACAAAATGTAGACTTAGCTTTCGTTGTCTTTCTCCTTGCGCCGTTGTCTTTTCATTTGTCTGTGTTGCAAGAGCTTCGCTTCACCAAGCGTGAGCTAGCCGTTCAGGGTACATCTACACCTGAATTGGTCTTCAGCTTCGTCTTCCCAGGATGTCAGATTCATGTCCAGGGCCTTCCTATCACGCTTGCACACATCTTTGAACCTCACCTGTGGTCGGCCGACTGTTCTCGTGCCATCCGCCAACTGTCCATAGAGGATATCTTTGGGGCCATCTTCCATGCGACGAACATGACCAAGCCGTCATAGTCTTCACTGCCTAAGTAGAGTGTACATCCTTGGGAGACCAGTGCGAAAATGCATCTCTGCATTTGTCACTCTGTTCCTCCATGTAATTCCAAGAATGGATCGCAAGCCCCGTAGTTGGAAGGTGTTAAGCCTGTGCTCTTGTTTGCCATAAGTTGTCCATGTCTCGCTGCCATATAGAAGTGTTCTTACAACACATGCATTGTATACCATGGCCTTGGTTTTAATTGTCAGCTTCTGGTTTTTCCAAACACGTGATGTGAGGCGAGCAAATGTATCAGCAGCTTTACCAATGCGACTGTTGAATATTAAGAGAAAGGTACTTAACGAGCAAGCAAGGAAAGACACAGTAGCGGCACGTTAGCTGGCTAAACTGAACTGAAAAAAACTAACCATCCTATTATAACTATTGTTCAAATGCTTCTTCTGCGTTTGTTCTTAATCTCCCGCTACCAAGCCCTGAACAGTGCTTCGCAAGGAGCAGGAAGAAGTTCGGAGAACAGAATGCGTTGTGTCGCTAGTTTACAGCTTGACTGCGATATTTGCACCTTTCGGTCCGACACATCCATCTTCGGCTGTATTCAAATGCTAAATACGCTGACACAGGGATTAATGCGTTTGATAAATTGGCCTAAATTTCCTTAGTGCAGTGATGAAATGCTGCCCATGTGGTTTCAAGGTATGAACGAATAGGCCCAATGGAGCTTTCCAAGATTATCATCAGTAGTAGCCTCTTTCAGTCATGACTGACTATAGCAGCCCCTTTCAGTCATGACTGACTATAGCAGCCCCTTTCAGTCATGACTGACTATAGCAGCCCCTTTCAGTCATGACTAACTATAGTAGTTCCTTTCAGTCCTAATGTAACAGACCCTCTGCTGCCGTGATCGAACTTAGACCATTCTCACACTCATCCACATCATCATGACCATACTCAGTAAATGACATATCACACATCAGGTGGCATATTTATTAAATCATACTCATATCATAGAATGAGTAGAGAAATTACAAACACAATATAATACATATCTTAACTAAACATTCTACTAAAACGGGAATTGTAAGCATTAGCTATTGATGGAATTCCCAACTATCTAAAAACCCAGTTCTATTGCCTTGCAATTACATCACACACACATCGCCTTAACTGCGTCTTCAACACACCTTATCAAATACTCTTCCTCACTGAAATCCCCTCAGGCGGGCGATCTCGACATAACTCGTTCACAATGTGTCCTTGCTTACAAACACACTTTCAGATTATCCATTAATGCAAAACTCACACACCTATTTGAGCGATCCTGTTCTATCACTAAACATTCGTCCAACCGTCTATCAATCGCTCCTCTATCTAAAGTCGGTGAGTTAAACACACTATCTACATTCAGTCTCTCTCTCTCTCTCTCTCAATCTCCTCCATACAGCCTCTCTCTCTCCCTCACTCTCCATCTCTCATCCAGCCTGTCTCTCTCTCCAGCCCCCCTGAGCTAAACTTTGTCTCGAGTTATATATCCTCAAGCAAGGCCAGAGCTGGACCAATCGATCTCAGGTATGGTCATCTTCAATCCCAATTGGAACGAAACACTTTGCACACCTGTCACTCATTCTCTCGCAGCAAGCCCCGTTGCCAATTTCGTCTGTCAATCAATCTCCCCCTACCAAAATCAGAAGGCCAGTGGTCAGTTTCTATCTGTCCACATTCCTTAACCCAACTCTGTTCTCCTTTGCTGAGACGGTGAGTGACCTTGACATGCATTCAGGTAGCTTTAAGCTTTAACATGTTCAGGCATCCTAAACTCCCCTTGCTCCGGCGGGAACTGTTACACTAATTGACTATAGTAGTCTCTTTCAGTCATTACTGACTATAGCATAGTATGATACTGGAGTGGTAACTTTACTGAGTTTTTGGTTTTCTCTCTCCTTGAGGTATTGTTGCTTCACTTCTCTGTGTTGCAAGCTTCCTTTCGCCTAGCATGAGGTGGCTCTTCAGGGTACAAATTCACTTGGATCAGGCTGCAGCTTCTTTTTTCCAGGATGTCAGAACCTTGTCCAGTTCTTACATGTCCTGCTTACACACATCTTTGAACCTCTGCTGTGGTCAGCCGACTATTCTCTTTGCTATCCGCCAACTGTCCATAGCGGATACCTTTTGGGATGTGACCATCTTCCATGCGACAAACATAACCGAGCCATCTTATTCTTTGCTGCCTAAGGAGAGTATACATGTTTGGCAGATCGGTGCACCTCAGGAGTGCATCACTGCATTTGTCACCAGAAGTTGTAGATAAAAAGGTGCTCTTGTTTGGCAAAGGTTGTCCAAGTTTTGATACCATACCATATAGGAGCGTGCTGGCTACACATGCATTGTACACCATGACTTTGGTTATAATTGTAAATTTCTGGTTTTCTCAAATACATGTCAAAGAAGGTTGTGAATGCGGCTAGCAGTATTATCATGTAAACAAATTTGCTGCATGAGCCACCACTACATGAACACACAAAGTACTTAACCCTTTCGCTGCCACACTTTTTTCAGCCAAGTCTGGCCCAGTGCCACTGCATTTTTTGGACATGATCACTTTTAAGGGTGATAATTTTAGAAAATCATAAAAAATCAAAAAATAAACTTGGGACATTGAAACTTTCAGATTGTGTTCGGACATGGTTAAGCTTAATAATTTTGACATCATCGCGTAACATTGGGTCACGTGACCTTGGCGGCCATCTTGGATTTACACATTTTATTGTATAAAACAAGGGTACATTCAAAGAAATTTTATTTAAAAAAAGATAATTGATTTCAATGCTAAAACACACTGATGACATGTTAAATGACATGCTATGAAACATTATTTGATGTTTAAATCATTTCTAACATGTTTCTTTTAGTGTTATTTGGGTCTTGCAAAATTCAGTATTTTTCAGGTCAAAATTTTTTTTAAATAATAAAAATTATATCATATAGTCTATATTTTTTCACATTTATAAGTCATGTTTTCATATCTACATTGCAACTAACCTGTCTGTATGTACATATAGTCCATGGTTCATAATCCAAATGCTACTGCTGTTGGCGTCGCTCCCCATACTTGTCCACAGTATGATACAATTCGAAGCATGGGACAACGCACAAAGCAATATTGCATCCTTTACAGAAATATGAAGTTTGGGCTCGCTTCCCAGCAGCATTGCAAACAACACATCTTGGTTTGTGCTTGGGATTGTCATATTTATTGACTGTCTGGCAGATAGACGATCCAAAGGTGCACTGGCACTAGAAGCACAGGCTTCCTGTAAGGGGCCAGTTGCTGGAGTGGTACTATGCATATTCATGTAGAGAAAAATGGAGACAGGAAGAAGACTGGTAAATTATTGAGACCAGTAAATTGAAAAAACAGTAAAATATACATGGAGCGACAGAAAAGACAGGCTTGGCTGGAAGTAACATGTTTTGAAGATATGCAGCTTGATCAAAGAGCCAATCATAAAAGATGTCCACAAAATTCTGCCATTTTGTAACACTTCTCTCTTCTATGTCAACCTTCCTTCTTTTTTATTTATGTTCACACTACATAGCCATAACGTGACACTTTATAATCACATACCTATACTTACAAACTTAATTTAGTTCTATACAAAACATCATCTGTAGACAAATAACTCACTTTAATTATGTGAAACACAAGTTACTAAATATTCTCTTTGAATTAGAGACTTTGAGTCTAGAAAGATCTGAAGCCCTGGCAAGAGGAAAACAATCTTAAGAACTGTTATCTATGTTTAGGTGGATAGTTGTTGTTACTCTTATGTGCGCCCTGAAAAGGGCGTTAAGTGACGAGTTGCAGTAGCTTTCCTCACATCTCGAGTATGCTGATGAAGGTGGACCGGGGTAGGCAATTGTGCTATTCTTGGCTTCATCTGCGTGCCGCTCACTACTACAGAGATCACGCAGCCTGTTTTAAGTGCAACAAACAAGAAGGTCTGGTGAGAGTCTTGGCCAGTATATTTCTCCTGACCCTGGCTAATATTCTCTGATCAGTGTGTTTTGCTTGACCAGACATTAGCCTCATCGTCCCAGCTGGATAGTAAAAGGCTTTCAAAGATAAGAGGGATTTACTCTTGATAGATTTGTATGTGAGAGAGAGTTACCATGTAGTGTGTGAATTGGGCAACTACATTCAACTTAAATAAAACACACACGCACATTTCCATAGTCATCTACTTCTTATATACCCACACTTCTCCCCTCTTCTGTGGACGTCTTTTATGGAAATCTCCCCCAATCCCTTTATTCGTCTCTTTCAGGTCTCTTTCTCCCTAGACATTGAAATAGGCAATCGCGTTGGCACAGCTGCTGCCATATTTTCTCATCTCACAGCACATGTCTGGGAAAACCCCAAACTTACAACCAAAGCCATGGTCTACAAAGCCTGTGTCATCAGTACACTCGTATATGTGGACAACCTATGCCAGACAAGAGCAAATGCTCAACATCTTTCACCTACAGTGCCTGAGATCCATCCTTGGCATCTCATGGAGAGACAGGTTGACAAATGCACAGGTGCATTCTCACACCAATCTCCCAAGTATATACACCCTCCTTCAACAACGAAGACTGCGGGGGCTTGGTCATGTTTATTGCATAGAAGACAGTCGCATCTTCAAAGATGTTCTCTATGGGCAGCTGGTGTGTGGAACTTCTTCTTCTTCTTCATCGTACGCAGTCAGACGTCAACCTTTATTTTTTCGAAAAAAGCAGCGATCATCCTGAGGCTGTCGACACTGACATAGAGCTTGTCTAGTGCTGCCACTGGTGATGGCCACATCTGCTCTCTCTGATCCTCGTATGTCGGGCAGTTTTGCAGCAAATGCTCAGCGGTCATTTTCCCGGTACCACACGGGCATTCGTCAGTGCCACCTATCTTCAATTTGTTGAATAGGTGGTAACTCAGTCTATTCTGGCCTGTGCGGAGTCTGAAGACCACGACCTGCTCTCTTCTGTTCAACTGGTAATAGGCATCGTTTTTTGTGTAGCCAGTGTGTTCGGTTTCCCATTTGGTCATGTATCTAGCCCTTCGGATTGTGATCTGTGTCACTTAACTACTAGCCCACGTCATCCCCAAATATGGATCTAACATCTTGGGAAGACATAGCTGCAGACCGATCCAAATGTATATGCAGCCTGAAGAACCACCTCAGACTGGCGTGAAAGTAAGCTCCGAGAAGTGAAAAGACAACGCCAAAAGGAGAGGGTAAACCAAAAACTCAGACTATGGTCAGACATGACTGAAAATTGTCTACTTATTTACTTACTTGTGAGGTGTTTTCATCACCTGGCAGGTAAGATTCGATTTCATAGGACCTATTGCTCCAATGTCCTTCTTTTTTTGGTTCTGCGCATCATCATATATCATGTCCTTTGTAGTACGTCGCTGTCACAACAGCTGATATGTAAGACTCAATCTCTGACCAGAATGTCGCTCTCACAACAGCTGATCTGTAAGACTCTTGTATCTAGCCAGAACTCCCACCTCTGTTGTCATCTTCAGAACCTTCGTGATGTCTTGTGTCCATCTTCTCCTCGGTCTACCTCTGCCCCACTTTCCAGGCCCGTACCCTCCAGGATCAATCTCTCCAGGCCATTATGACGTTTGATGTGGCCAAAATATTTTAGCTTTCTGGATAGGATATTGTTAACTAACCAATTTTCCTCGATATCCAGTTCATGTAGGATATCTGCATTTTTCCTTTTTGCTATCCATGGAACGGAATTCCCAACTCGATACTCTTTGGATCCGTATCGGGACAGAGAGGGCGAGGACGTCCCAGGAAGAGATGGGTGGACAACATCGCTGAGTGGTCAGGCCTTCGTCACGGTGAGATACGTCAGGCGGCGACATACAGAGAGAGCTGGCGTGGGATTTTCAGGTCTTCATGTGTGCCCCAACGACCTGATGGGTTACGGGATGAACTGAACTGAACTATCCATGGCATGTTTAGTAGTCCTCTGTGGGATTTTAGTTCAAAGATTCAATCCTTTTCTTAAGTTTTTGTGTTGTGGTCCACGTTTCGCATCCGTACGTTGACACCGGGAAGATGCAAGTTTGCAGGATTTTTATTTTCGTCATTTTATTAGAGTTCTGCCATAGGTTTCTCATTTTGTTCAACCTCTGCATTGCCATAGCCATTCTCCGTCTGACTTCCTTCAGGCAATCTCCATTGTTGCTTATAATTGAGTTGAAGTACTCTAAACTTGTGACTTTCTAAATTTTCTGTTGATTTAAAATAACTTTATTCTAGGTCCTGTGAGTATGTTTGCATAGTGTGACAGTTACTGTCGATCTGTCATTTGAATTATCATTTTCCTTATGACATATTTTGATATATATATTGGTAGATTTGTTATAGAAAATAATACAAACTTGAACAGTATGGAGCAGACTTCAGGTGGGTCTAAAAGAGAGCTCTTTGCACATAACCTCATATATGATACAGGCATAAAAGAGAGGGTTGGTATGAAATTCAATGAGCTGCAGTGATCAGCTACCCAAAGCTGACTGCTAGGATCATGGTCAGTGAACCAGAGCTGCCAAGACCCTTCTACACCTCCACACAGCAGTCCTGGATAACAGGCTCTAATAGAGCAGACTGGCTAAGGAGAAGGGACAGAAGAGGGAAGTTTAACCCAATATTTTTTTTGTTTGTTTTTTTTTTGCGTTCGCCTTATTTCTCGATTCCCCAAGGCGGTGTGCGTTGCACTGTGGTTTTTATTTTGCGCCTGTAGGCCCAATGCATCCGACTTCAGCATGCATTTTATGTAAGGGTCTGCTTCCTCCTGCATTTTCTAAGGGTTTGCTTCCCCGTTGTAACGGCCGGTGCTGTGATGGGGATCGAACCCAGCACCTTCGGATTGTGAGCCGTGCCACTTAACCACTAGGCCACGCCGTCCCCTACCCGATATTTTAAAAATGCCTGCTGAAGTCGGATGTGTGGACTGAAGGGTGCAAATATCGCAATCAAACTGTAAACTATGACACAACGCATTCCGTTTTCTTGACTACGTTCTGCTACTTGCCCTTTTCAGGGTCTGGTAGCGGGAATTTGAGAACAAACGAAGCCAAGTCAAATTCATATTGCTGGAGATGAGAAGAATAACAGTGTCTCAGATTTGTAGCTTGGTATAGTGATACGAACATTTAGTATAATTGGAGGACGCATGTTTCCACACAAGAATCTACACAAGGCCACATGAGAATCACAAGATCAGATAACGGAAAGCTAGATTGACCATATTGGTGTCAGTCAAGCGTTTGGAAGTAAACTACAAGGTGTAAAAGGGAAGTGCAGATGCAGCATCAGACCACCACATGTTGCTGGGGATTATGCAGCTCAAACTAAAAAGCACCAAGCTAAGGGAACGAGATATAATGTACACCTGTTAAAAGATCAGGAAAGGAAGACAGGATATAGCATAACATTTGATAACAGATACCAAGAGCTACGTGAGGACGAGGAAATGGACATTAATAGTATGTGGGAACAGGCTAAAGAGATGGGGAATAAGGCATGGGAGGAAACTAGAGGATTCATGAAAACTCAACACAGCAGAGACATTAGATAATAAAGGAGAAAGATATACTCAACAATAGCCGAACCTAAGTCACCAAAGCAGAAGAACAGACAAACTATGCTACTACAGACAAAGAGGTTAAGGCATGCATTAAGAAAAATAAAAAGGAATATATTGACAAACTGACACAGGAGCCAGAGAAAGCAGCAGTGAGAGGAAATATACACAGACAAACTAATCAAAGGTAGACATGGACAAATGTTAACATCATCAGAGCAATAGAAATGATGGGTTAAGTGTTTCAAAGAAAGTCTAAACAGACCTCTGCCACAAGAGACACCAAACAACCTACCAGCAGAGGACACCCTGGACATAGACTACAAACAACCAAGTAAGTTAGAAATCTAAAAGGTCATATTGAAAGTCAAGAAGGGGAAAGTAGCAGGTCCAGATGGAATAGCAGCAAAAGCTATAGTATTAGATAAAGTAAGCCTACATATATATTACAAGGATTATTCAAGGAGATATTGGAAGAAGAGAGAGTGTCCACAGAATGGAAAGAAGAACATCTAATATAGCTGTCCAAGAAGGTATATCTGTCCAAGAAGGTATATCTGTCCAAGAAGGTATATCTGTCCAAGAAGGTATATCTGTCCAAGAAGGTATATCTGTCCAAGAAGGTATATCTGTCCAAGAAGGAATATCTGTCCAAGAAGGTATATCTGTCCAAGAAGGTATATCTGTCCAAGAAGGTATATCTGTCCAAGAAGGTATATCTGTCAGATTTAAACAATTGTAGGGGAATAACAATTGCTGTTGGTGCCAGGCAAGATATTCAACAGAATCATCTTGGACAGATTAAAAGAGGAAATCGACAAAAAGCTCAGAGAGGAGAAGACAGGACTCCGCCAGGGAAGATCATGCACAGATGATCTAGTTACTCTTTGCATCATAGTAGAACATAATATTGAATGGAAAACATATGTGTAAATTTCTTGTTTAGACTGCGAAAAGTCATTTGACAATGTTGATCAAATCATTCTGGCTACTGTTGAGACACTTCGAAATACAAAGAAGTACATAACCCTCATCCAGAATATGTACAAAGATACAGTTAATAGAGTGGTACATGAAGGAGAACATACTGATAGCTTTGGGGTTCAAACAGGGGTGATGCAAGGATGCCTGCTCTTGCTCTTCCTGTTCTTGTTGGCCATAGACTGGAAAATAGAGATCAAACGACGGAAAGAGAGCTGGTATTCAGGGGACACTATGGTCACAATTAGAGAACCTGGACTACGCAGATGATCTGGTACTTTTGTCACACAGTCATTGCCAAATGCAAGAGAAACGTGATAGGGTGAAAGAACAATCAGCTAAACTGGGACTGAATATCAACATGAAGAAAACGAAGCTCCTTTAAATTAACCTTATCAACAAAAAACCAATCATGCTGGAGGGAGATCCATTGGAAGAGGTGAATGCCTTTACTTATTTGAACAGCATGATTGACACATCAGGGAGTAACAGATGCAGATGTAAGGATCAGAATTAGAAAGGCAAGAGCGGCATTCCAGACGCTAAACAACATTAGGAGAAATCAAGATTCACACCAAAGTTACAATATTCAAAGCCAGCGTCAAGTCAGTGCTGTCAAGCACAGAGAACAACCAAGGTGATATAACAAAGACTCCAATCCTTCGTTAGAAGGTACCTACAAAGGATAATGGGCATAAGGGAGCAGGACATGATGAGGAATGAAGACTTATGGGAGAGGAGTCAACAATAGCCACTGGAACAACAAATTAAGTGAAAAAATGAAGCTGGATAGGACATACGATGAGGACGCATTGTCCAGCACAGCCAGGCAAGCTCTCACATGGTATCTGCAAGAAAGAGAAAGAGGAGTAGAATTAAAAATACACGTAGAAGAGAATGCGAGAGGGAAACTCGATTAAATAGTTACACATGTAGAAAAGCAGAATGAGTAGCAGAGGAACGTGTATGCTAATAAGATGTTGTCAACGGCCTATACACCGAGAGAAGTGACAGAAGAGAAATATATAACAAAAGAAGCTAATATATATGCTTTATAGATTACAGAAAGGCAATTGGCAGATTCCCGGATGAGAAACCTATACACATTCTGAATGAGATCTTCCAAAATAAAGATATCCACCAAGAAAACATAGTATTCCTGACTGATGCTGCGTCAGTATTAGCAGCGCTAAAACAACACAAAGATGAAGATCTCGAGCAATGTAAGTTCTCCCTGATACAGCTCTCAGTAGAACATCCAAGCTTGGTCATACAATGTATCCCATCCCACTGCAATTTTGAAGACAATGAAGCTGCAGACAAACTAGCAAAGAGGGGAGGAGCATCCCCACAAACAGACCTAAGTATCACATATAATGTGGCCAAGACCAAAATTTAAGCCAACTTCAGGGGGAAATTGACGGATCAACACTCCAACTTCAGAAAAGAAGACAGTTACTTTAATTTAACTAGATAACAGCAAGTCATCATCTTCAGACTGAGAACAGGGCATAACAGACTCAAGGGTCATCTTTGCAATAAAAATAGGATTGGGGCAGATGACAGGTGTCCATGTGGGGAGCATATCATGACCGTGGAACACATCCTACAAAGCTGCATGCTCACGCAAGAAGAGAGAGAACAATACTGGCCTCGCGAGACAGATATGAGACAAAAGCTGTATGGAGATAAAACAGCCTTACAAACAACGGTGTCTTTGTAAGAGAAACCAGAACCTAGATCTGAGGATGAACGAAGAAAAAGAATGAGATCTTTTTGTAATTGTGTGACACAGTAATCATTCACAGTAACAAATATTTAACTTGAGCTTTGCACACAGACTTACTTATAACTGTGGGGACGGCGTGGTTAAGTGACACGGTTCACAAACAGAGGGTGCTGGGTTTGATCCCCATCACAGCACCGGCAGTTACCCCAGGGAAGCAAACCCTTAGAAAATGCAGGAGGAAGCAGGCCCTCACATAAAACGCATGCTGAAGTCGGATGCACTGGGCCGACAGGCGGAAAATAAAAACTGCAGTGCAACGCATACCCGTCTTGGGGATTAGAGAAATAAGGCGAACGCAAACAAAACAAAAACTTATAACTGTTATTGTTACTAAATTGATTTTACAACATTTTTTTTTTCCAGATTGAAATTTCCACTGGAGATCTGTCTAACTGAGAAAATGACAAAGCACATTTTTGTTGGAATTGGATATTTCCTATTTGATCTGTCAAACATCACAGTGGAGCCAGTGTTGGTTTCCTTCTTGTTATCCAACATTCTGTATTCCTCTGCTATGCAAAGTTTTGTTTTCAAGGAGGTGTGCGCAGAGCTTTACTCAGAATCCGAGTGTTACAACATGCTGTACAATAATTCAGTTCAAATTGGCCACAAATTGTTGAATAATTATCTGTCCTCTGAAGCACTGCTATGGATTTTGAAAATAAAGATTTTTTTGACTGCCCCTTCCTTCTTAGTAGTCACATTGTTTCTCGGGGCTTGTGGTGATAGCTATGGAAGAAAGTTTCCAGTTATCCTTCCCTGCATTGGAATTCTTGCTGCGAGTTTTTTAGGATTGTTGAGTTCAAATAACGTTTCATCATCCTTGTCATACATATTAATTGGTCCATTCATTAACGGGATATGTGGTGGTTCTGCCGCATGCTTGATGGCTTCCTACAGCTATGTTAGCAATATTTCCACTCCGTCGAACAGAATGACTCGAATTAGTATTTTGGAGACCATGGCCTTGTTAGCTCAAACTCTTGGCTTGTTCATATCAAGAGCCTTTTTTGGTTTTGTAGGTTACGCCTTCATATTCTCAGCTACATTCGTTATCATGGGCATTACTTTACTTTATGCTGTCCTGTGGTTGGATAATGTTCTTCCCAACGAGCAGGAGACGGAGGAGAGTGAGGATGAAAGTGACAGTGGCAATGACCAGAAAAGTTGCCATTCTACAGTATGTTTCTGCGATTCTCTCTTGTGTGCTTCAAAAAAGCGAGAGGGAAACTCTAATAATACTCTTGTTGCTCAGATTGTTGCTGTAAATATTCTGATGTTGTGTACCGCAGGTAAATAGTACTTATTTCATTATTAATTACAACACAATAACTTTTTTTTAAATGCCATCAGCGCTGATCCATGGAGAAAATCTATTTTTCTCTATTAAAATCTCTGTATGATTTATGGGCACCCATGTGTCACAGGTCCACAAGTGGATCTCAGGACATATTTCTGGGAACGAAAGAGTCAGCCCACTGCATCTTCATGCATGTTGTAAAAGGTGACTACAGAGAGTTGTGCATGGGGCTAGGGACAGGAAGAAGATGTGTTATAGGGATTCAAAAAGAAAGTAAATAATAGATATACTGTGAACTGCCAGGCCATGTTGTAAGAGTCAACTAAGGTGGGTTGCGCATGGGGCTAGCTACCACATCCTGTAGAACCTAAGCCATAAGAAAAGGAAAGAAGACCTCTACATCCCATGGTACAAGTAGAAGGACTAAGTCAAATCAAACTAAGGAGAGTTGGGCATGGAGCTAGCTACCACATCTTGTAGAAACTATAAGCCACAAGAAAAAGGAAAGAAGACATCTACATCCCATGGAAGAAGTAGAGGCATGACAAGCATCTACACAACTCTGTGCAGCTTAGATGGACTGGCCTTGTCTGCATATCAGACGAGCAGCTTCCAAAGAAAATATTCTATGGCGAGCTTGAGTCTGGCAAGCGAGCTCGCAGTGGCCAAATAGAACGTTACAAAGGCACTCTGAAAGCCTCACTGAAGAACTGCGACGTTGACCCCGATAATTGGGAGAGCATTGTTGCTGATCGCTCTGGCACGGCGCATTTGGAGCAGACAAGAATCAAGGATGCTGCACGAAGACGAGTGACACAAAAGGCAAGTGACAAGTTGCCTCCGTCTGACGGCCAGACAGTGCTTCTCTGCCCTCAGTGTCACATACGCTTTCGGGCTCAGATTGGTTTGATCAGACTGATGTGACATCCTGGTCAGTATGTTGTGCCTTTCCCTGACATGACATCCTGGTCAGTATGTTGTGCCTTACCCTGACGTGACATCCTGGTCAGTATATTGGTGTACCACAAGAAAAATATAACAATACCTCTGCACCCCTCAATATAAGAAAAGAATACTTCTGTCTGCACCCCTTGGTATAAGAAAAGAATACCTCTGTCTGCACCCCTTGGTATAAGAAAAGAATACCTCTGTCTGCACCTCTTGGTATAAGAAAAGAATACCTCTGCACACCTTGGTATAAGAAAAGAATACCTCTGCACACCTTGGTATAAGAAAAGAATACCTCTGCACACCTTGGTATAAGAAAAGAATACCTCTGCACGCCTTGGTATAAGAAAAGAATACCTCTGCACACCTTGGTATAAGAAAAGAATACCTCTGTCTGCACCTCTTGGTATAAGAAAAGAATACCTCTGCACACCTTGGTATAAGAAAAGAATACCTCTGCACACCTTGGTATAAGAAAAGAATACCTCTGTCTGCACCCCTTGGTATAAGAAAAGAATACCTCTGCACACCTTGGTATAAGAAAAGAATACCTCTGTCTGCAACCCTTGGTATAAGAAAAGAATACCTCTGTCTGCACCCCTTGGTATACGAAAAGAATACCTCTGCACCCCTTGGTATAAGAAAAGAATACCTCTGCACACCTTGGTATAAGAAAAGAATACCTCTGTCTGCACCCCTTGGTATAAGAAAAGAATACCTCTGTCTGCACCCCTTGGTATAAGAAAAGAATACCTCTGCACCTCTTGGTATAAGAAAAGAATACCTCTGTCTGCACCCCTTGGTATAAGAAAAGAATACCTCTGCACACCTTGGTATAAGAAAAGAATACCTCTGTCTGCACCCCTTGGTATAAGAAAAGAATACCTCTGTCTGCACCCCTTGGTATAAGAAAAGAATACCTCTGCACACCTTGATATAAGAAAAGAATACCTCTGTCTGCACCCCTTGGTATAAGAAAAGAATACCTCTGCACACCTTGGTATAAGAAAAGAATACCTCTGTCTGCACCCCTTGGTATAAGAAAAGAATACCTCTGTCTGCACCCCTTGGTATAAGAACAGAATACCTCTGTCTGCACCCCTTGGTATAAGAAAAGAATACTTCTGTCTGCACCCCTTGGTATAAGAAAAGAATACCTCTGTCTGCACCCCTTGGTATAAGAAAAGAATACCTCTGTCTGCACCTCTTGGTATAAGAAAAGAATACCTCTGCACACCTTGGTATAAGAAAAGAATACCTCTGCACACCTTGGTATAAGAAAAGAATACCTCTGCACCTCTTGGTATAAGAAAAGAATACCTCTGCACGCCTTGGTATAAGAAAAGAATACCTCTGCACCTCTTGGTATAAGAAAAGAATACCTCTGCACACCTTGGTATAAGAATAGAATACCTCTGCACACCTTGGTATAAGAAAAGAATACCTCTGCACACCTTGGTATAAGAAAAGAATACCTCTGCACACCTTGGTATAAGAAAAGAATACCTCTGCACACCTTGGTATAAGAAAAGAATACCTCTGCACCTCTTGGTATAAGAAAAGAATACCTCTGCACACCTTGGTATAAGAAAAGAATACCTCTGCACACCTTGGTATAAGTAGAGTGACTAAGTCAAGTCATGTGACTTCTAAACCACAGAAAGACAATGTTCAGTTCACTAGCTAATCATTGTCAATGTTTTCTGCAGGTGACACGGATATCTCTAAAGTATACTTGGTCGACTCGTTGGACTTCACCTATGAGCTATATGGTTTCCTGAAAGGGTTTGACAACTTCGTGCAAGGTTTCATCATGATTGTCGTTGTGCCCTTCGCAAAAACATTGATCCATATTAATGACTTCATCTTGATCGCGATTGGTCTCTTGTCGTATGCTTCGTCATTTATAATGGTAGGATTTGCAAATGACAAGACAATGGTGTTTCTAGGTAATGCTCTGCAATGTTTCTGCACATTTGATATCGTAAAGATATTTATTTTTAATTTAAATAATGATTCATGCTCATAAGACATATTAAATTCCTGACCATTATCTTAAAGTGAAAATTGCATAATTGTCAATCACTGCCATTTTAAAATCTGCTCAATGCATGTACTGCACCGCAATTATCATATATTCACCCCATACGGCGATGAGGTATGAAACCATTTGTAGAAGACTTAGTTCTCGGTCGGGGTGTCCTAAGCAGTAGATCAGCTACCTCACTGCGAACTGCTGAGACTCAACCCTTGACCATGAGATATGTCCGCACACCAGGCGAACACCATCTCCGTGCCGTGACCAGGCTTGTCCCCTGGTCAAATGCACTCCTTCGAGAGAAATAACAGGTCGCTGACATTTGGTCCACGTGCTTGGCTGATAAGCCAATGGTGCGAAGCTACCATCTGAGGGACTACGGCCGAACGCCTCTAAGCCAGAACCCCTTCCTAAATCTCAGCACCGATGTGATGGGAGGCTACGACATGGCTGGGATCTGGGGCTTGCGTCTCAGCCCGGCCCGGTTTAGCCGCAGAAATGCACCTGGATAAATGCACTCCTGCCTTGCTCTTTACCTCTGTCTGCTACCAGTCATCCCAATGGACGCAGAAGAGATGCAGTCCAGCGGACATTGCACCCTCTGCCCTATTGTGACAACCTCCCAGGTGGCGGGGAGTGCTAGGCGTACCATCACTGCAGATAAGCCGAGAAAATACAAGGAGCAAAGAGATACCTCACTCACATGCACATGCTACGTTTCTGGCAGGACGTGACGATCCTGAGACACAGTCACACTGGACTGCCTCTCTTCCGGGATAATACAAACTAGTATATAGTCCATTATATCATATCATTGCCAAACCCTATAGACACGAGTGGGGAAGACTCGATAGTCCTGCAAGACAACTTCCCAAAGAGAGACAACTCTGACCAAAAACAACTGCTGCCTTGCAGTTAGGCTGGGGACAGCCAAAGGCTAAGGAGGGCATCCCTACAGAAATGCGTGTTGAAATCGGATGCACTGAGCCACAGGCTTAACAAAATAAAACAGTGCAACGTAAATATCGCTGTAAACAGCGTACGATGATGAAGAAGAAGTCAATCACTGCCATTTTAAAATCTGCTCAATGCATGTACTGCACCGCAATTATCATATATGTGAATAACTTAGTTATCATCAAAACTATTCAGCTCCCCGTGCAGCATGTATCAATCAAAAACCTGTCAACTCCCTGTGGAGCATAGGCCCTCAACAAATACTCACCAAGTCTTCTAATCGAACCATCTGAGCCAATTCTGTTCGCGTCGTGTTTGCTGTCTTTACATTTGCCTCCAGTTCCTTCTTTTATGAGTGTCTTGGTCTTCCTCTACTTCTCTTGCCCTGTGGATTCCAGAACAGAGCTTGTCTGGTAATGTTATCCACTGGTTTCCGCAATGTATGCTCTATCCATCGACTCCTTCGTATTTCATGCTCTACTGGTATTTGTCCCGTTTTTCCCAAACAAGTCAATGTTGGTGATCTTGTCGCACAATTTCCACCTTTGTATTGTGCGCAGTCAACTATTTACAAAAGTCTATATTTTTTCATAAATACCTGTGTTGTCCTCCATGTTTTAGAACCATATAATAGAACAGATTTTTACATAGGAGTTGAAGATTTTTATTTTGGTGGTGGTTTTAATTTATTTTGACTTCCATAAATTCCTCAATGTAATGAAAGCTGTTCTCGCCTTTTGTACTCTTAACTGAACATCGCTTTCTTTACCTCTTACTATGTCTTTTTCTTCTTCTTCTTCTTCTTTTGCGTTCATTCTCAATCTCCCACTACCAAGCCCTGAACAGGGCTTTGCAAGTAGCAGGATGTAGTCCGGAGAACGGAATGCATTGTGTCGCTAGTTTACAGCTTCACTGCGATATTTGCACTTTTCGGTCCGACACATCCGTCTTCGGCAACCCTACTATGTCTATATTGCTGCCCAGGTATGTGAAAGACTCCACATTCTGAAGCGTGCATATATATCTTCAACAAATAATACCTCCCGAGTCCTCCTATCCTCGGCTAACCATTCAAGCTCTGTCCATGTCTTCGCTCTTTTCCCCATGTGTTTTTTGGTCTGGCTCTGCTTCTCTTTCCTTGAGGGTCCCAAAACAGAGACTGTCTTGAAATACAATCTGTTAGTGTATATTAACCCTTTGAACCCTGGCTACTCAGTCCGTAAAACTCCATTTCCCCCTGCTTCCTATCTCTGGTCCTCTGAACACTCTAGCATCCTTTACATACTTGAAATCAGTTTTCTTCACTATCGCATAGTCAATTATGGATCTTTCATTTCTTGCCGGCTCGCATCTTGTGTAGGCATGGATACGCTTGTGTAGAAACCTTGTATTTGTAATTACAAGGTTTTTTTCTCTCTGCAGAATCTCAGCAGTCATTTTCCATTGTCATTTAAGACATCTTCTCCATACCTACTGATCACTCCATCCCATCTAGAATAGTCGTTTCCAACTCTTGCATTGAAGTCTCCAAGGAGAAGTATTTCATTATGGCAATCGTGGAAGCGTGGGGAGCGATCCTGGGTGGAGCCGCTCAGGTGCAGATCTTGGTGGTAGTAGCAAATATTCAAATATTCAAACGAGAACTTTGAAGACTGAAGTGGAGAAGGGTTCCATGTGAACAGCAGTTGAACATGGGTCAGTCGGTCCTAAGAGATAGGAAAACTCCGTTCTGACCCCGGGGGACTCTTTTCTAGAATAGTCGTTTCCTACTCTTGCATTGAAGTCTCCAAAGAGAAGTATTTCATTATGGCAATCGTCAATGGTCCTTTGAAGGAGCTCATAAAATTCATCTTTTATGTCAGTGCTCTCATCTTCGTTTGGTGCATACACAGTGACGATATCCATTTGACTATCCTCCTCTTGTAGACTTAGAACCATCAGTCGTTCTGAAATAAACTTCCATCCTTTAATGTTTGCTTTGCTGTTACCATTCACTATACAACCAACCCCTGCCCTGGCTCGTTCACTTATGGGAACTCCGCTGTAGTATAACATGTTTCCGTCATGGTTCAGAATGCCCTGTCCCTTTTTCTTTGTTTCTGTAAATACCAGGACTGTCAATTTTGCTCTCTTCATCTCCTCTATTAGTTCATTTTCTTTTCTGATTATACTTCGTACATTCCATGTTCCGTAAATCATGGTCATTATTTCTCGCCTGTTCGTCGCCATTGAGATTAGTCCGGTTTTCTCTATGTTTTGACTTGTAATCGTTTGTTAAGACAAACAGGTGATTAGCCTGTTGTGTTTTTGCATGGTAGAGAGGCTGCTTCCTGACAGCCTCCATACCTGCCGACCCATTTTTATCCACGGTTGCTTATTTATTCGCAGCTAACCTCCAAATTAGGAGGCCTTTCAGCAATCCGCAACCCTGCTGACGTGCCTGGTTGGAGGTAGGTTTCTCCCTCAGGCTGTATAATCATATGGCCACCAAAACATCGTTTTGAATGCCCATCTCTTATCTGGCATGTGCACCACGTGGCCAGCCCAGTGGTATTTGCGAGACAACGCAGCCTCCACGCTGTCTCGAAATAGAGTGCGTTCTCTTATTGTGGATTAGATCTCTGATCGAGATCCCAAGGGCGTGTCTTTTCATCGCTCGCTGGATAACTCGTAGTTTCTCTGCATCCGCGTTGCATAGATTCCATACTTTACATCCGTAGATAATGGCTGGTGTGACTGCAGAATTGAAAAGATGCCCCCCTTGCCAGGGTGTCATTCAGCTACTGGAGTATAGGCTTTATGGTATTGAAGCTAGACCAGACTGCAGCTCTTCGTCTTGAGATTTCTCGGTCTAGGGTGTGGGTCGCTTTTATTTCTTGCCTCAAGTATATGCATTTGAACATTGTTTGTTGTTTTAAATAACAATTTTCTTTATATTTTTTTTGTTTGATCTATCTAGCTGTAGTTGTAGGCATGTTTAAGCGTTTGCCGTCTGCTGGTCTGCAATCGGTGATGTCTACCACTGTGCAAGCTAATGAGCAAGGTATGTGTGTTGTTGTTTTTATGGAAGCTACTCATACTGAAGTCATTTAACTTTTGATGCCTTTTTATTGTGGTGGGTTACAGTGCTTTTTTCTTAAATCCCGAGCACAAACTTGGGAAGGTTGACTTGGGTGTTTCTTTTCATTTTCTTTGAGGCATTGTCTTTTACTTCTCCGTGTTACAAGAGCTTCTTTTTACTCAGTCTGAGGGGAAGGAAGACTAACGTCTGGTCAGGCAAAATATATTGATCACACGTGTTAATCAGGTTCAGGCAAAACATACTGGACAAGACCCTCACCTTGGCTATCTCGCAGCCTACCTGGCAACAGGCTGTTTTTGTGTAGCCTGGCTAACAAGGTGAGGGATCGATGGGATCCTCATAGTAGTGAGCGACACGCAGATGAAGCCAAGCATAGCACAACTGTCTGGAGGACCTCAGCCCACTTTCATCAGCACTTTCGAAATGTGAGGAAAGAGTAATCCTACTCATTGTAGGCAAACAACACCAACCCAGTCTAAGATGGGTCTTCACGTGGGTCATCTGCAGCTTCTTTTTTCCAAGGATGTCAGACCCATGTCTAGTTTTTTTATGTTCCACTTACAAATATCTTTGTACCTCAACTATGGTCTGCTGACTTTTTTTTTTTTTTTGTGTGCATTCATCAACTGTTCTTTGGCGAAGTGATCAAGCCGTTTGCCTTGTGTTCAGGCGGTCGGGGTTCGAATTCGAACTGCGACGGTCGGTCCATGTCAACTTTTTCAGGAGATCCCTGGGTTCATCGCTGGAGCTATGGAGTTCGTGCTTTGTGCGATGCTCTGACAGATGGGGTACCCATCGACCGAGAGAGACCGAGCTAAATGGGGAAAACCCGAGGCAATGAAGTCGAGCCCTCGCTTAAAGTTTTTTTTTTTCTTAAAGAGAATATCTATGGGAATACGACCCCCTTCCATGCGACGAATAAGATAAATCCATCAAAGTCTTTGCTGTCTATAAAGAGGGTACATGCTTGGGAGAATATGCTTCTGTAATGACTTTGTACCTCCGTGAAATAACCAGGATGCACTGTATTCTCACATACTTTTGTGTAAATAGTGATACTTCGTAATGATAGTCTTAGTCAACCTGTACTTCTACGGAGGTAGATTCCCCTATGCAGGCCCCAGCTCTGACATGAGCTGGATGTAGTCTGGAAGATGATTTTCTGCTTAGCGGGCTAGGCTTATTACTCCGCTGCGTTGGGACATGCGCCACGGAGGGGGGTTAACTGATGTGTGAGTCCATCTTAATAGACTCAAACACTAGAGCAAAGTAGACCCACAGTCTGTTATTCGCTATTTATGTTGCTCTTAACCCTTTACAGTTCGGCCTTTACAGTCAACCGGGCCGGACTGTAAAGGGTTAACAAACCACCTAACCATGGCCGGTGTTATGCCATGTCACACAGTTGCTTATTATTACATGCTCTCTGTGGGACAGTGGTGCTATTCTTGTCTTTGTCACACACAAAGACCCCAGTAGATCTATCTGTAATGATAGCCAATGCAAAATCAATTTGTAAGTTACAAAAAAATTTATTCTCTATTAAATCTTCTTCGTACGCAGTCAGAAGTCAACCTGTATTTTTTCGAAAAAAGCAGCGATCATCCTGAGGCTGTCGACACTGCCATAGAGCTTGTCTAGTGTTGCCACTGGTGATGGTCACATCTGCTTTCTTTGATCTTTGAATGTCGGGCAGTTTTAACTTAATGTTTTTATACTGGTTTAGAAGACCCTGCAGAGTCTGTATACAACCAATTACATTTACATCACCTTGCTCTAAAAGCTATGCGCATCCAGTTTATTCTTAAATGCATTAACTGTCCCTGCCTCCACTACCTCCCCTGGCAATGCATTCCAAGCAGATACCACTCTCTGACTAAAAAAATATTTCCTAAAATCTAACCTGGACCTCTCGGTAGTCAGCTTGTAGCTATGCCCTCGTGTTATTGTAGGTGGCTGTATTTTAAAAAAACTTGTTATAGTCTAATTTATCGATTCCTCTGATCATCTAATAAACCTGTATTAAGTCACCACGAATTCTTCTCTCTTCGAGACACTGTAGGCCGGTTTTTCTGAGTCGTTCCTCATAACTGTAATTCTGGAATCCCACTATCATCTTTGTCGCTCTTTTTTGTATTCTTTCTAGCATGTTTATGTCCCCTCTATGATAAGGACTCCACACCTGTACACAGTACTCCAATCTAGGTCTAACTAAAGCTTTATACAGTTTGACGATCAGCAGATGTTCAGCGGTCATTTTCCCAGTACCGCACATGCATTCGTCAGTGCCACCTATCTTCAATTTATCGAATAGGTGGTACCTCAGTCTATTGTGGCCAGTGCGAAATCTGAAGACCACGACCTGCTCTCTTCTGTTCAACTGGTAATAGGCATCGTTTTTTGTGTAATTCTTTATTAAATAATGTATTTAAAAATTGTTTTATAATATTCCAACCCAGGTCGCCTGTTTGCCTTGATAGCTGCATCACAGAGTGTTATCACCCTTGTGGGAGAAGAATTATTCAAAGAGCTGTTTCTTATCAGTCGTTACACATTCCCAGGCATGTGCTACATATTTGGAGCTATCCTGCTCGTGATTGTTCTCAGTCTTATCATGTAAGGGCCTTTATTTAACAACATGCATGAATTGTTGCTCCTTTGATTGACAGAATAATGGCATATGTTGCATTTAATACAATGACACATTAAGAGTGCAGAGTCGTTGTGTGAGGATCAGGTGAAACATGATAACCGAGGCATGCACTTGGAAATGTGCTGTGGCGCAGCAGCCTGGCCAGCTAGGTGGAGATCAACACTGTGATGGGGAGGAAGACTAATGTCTGGTCAGGCAAAACATACTGGCCAAGACTCTCACTTCGTAGCTCTCTCTGGAAACAGGCTGTTTTCATGGCAGCCTGGCTAACAAAATAAGGGACCAATGTGATCCCCGTAGTAGTGAGCAACATGCAGATGAAGCCAAGCATAGCACAACCACTTGGAGGACCTCGGTCCACCTTCATCAGTACGATTGGGCTGTGAGGAAAGCTACTACAACCCGCCACTTGCTGTCTTTTTCAGGGCGCACAAGAAGAGTCAACCTACTCATTGTGGGCATTCGCAAACAACAACACTGTGATCCCATTGTGAGGCTGCTGATAAGCCCAGTATGGCAGTGAGCCATGATGGTCCAGGTTCACTTTCTTCAGCATATAAGAAAAGATTCTAAACTGAACAACGCAGCATAAATTGCTGCGGACAGATTATGGAAGTAACGTGGAGATGGATGTGGTGTGCAGGTGGAGTTTGTGGAAGAAAAGTGGAGATAAATGTGGTGTGTGGGTGGAGTTTGTGGAAGGAAAGTGGAGATGGATGTGGTGTGCGGGTGGAGTTTGTGGAAGGAAAGTGGAGATGGATGTGGTGTGTGGGTGGAGTTTGTGGAAGGAAAGTGGAGATGGATGTGGTGTGCGGGTGGATTTCATGGAAGGAAAGTGGAGATAAATGTGGTGTGCGGGTGGAGTTTGTGGAAGGAAAGTGGAGATAAATGTGGTGTGCGGGTGGAGTTTGTGGAAGGAAAGTGGAGATGAATGTGGTGTGCGGGTGGAGTTTGTGGAAGGAAAGTGGAGATGGATGTGGTGTGCGGGTGGAGTTTGTGGAAGGAAAGTGGAGATAAATGTGGTGTGTGGGTATAGTTCGTAGAAGGAAAGTGGAGATGGATGTGGTGTGCGGGTGGAGTTTGTGGAAGGAAAGTGGAGATGAATGTGGTGTGTGGGTATAGTTCGTAGAAGGAAAGTGGAGATGGATGTGGTGTGCGGGTGGAGTTTGTGGAAGGAAAGTGGAGATACATGTGGTGTGCGGGTGGAGTTCATGGAAGGAAAGTGGAGATGGATGTGGTGTGCGGATGGAGTTCATGGAAGGAAAGTGGAGATGGATATGGTGTGCGGGTGGAGTTTGTGGAAGGAAAGTGGAGATACATGTGGTGTGCGGGTGGAGTTCATGGAAGGAAAGTGGAGATGGATGTGGTGTGCGGATGGAGTTCATGGAAGGAAAGTGGAGATGGATATGGTATGCTGGTAGAAATTTATGAAGTACAGAAAGATAGAAACTTAACAATACAACCAGACGTACATTTGATTGGAACCCACATGGGAAGAGGTGTGGAAATGTCAAAAACACACGGCAAAGACTATTGGAACAGGGAAGCACGGATAATTATGGGTAGAGGTCAAGAAGATGGCCCAAATTAGAAATTAGTAAATAGTCGTTGTTGTAGCTCTATGCTTCATGGGTTGTAGAAGAAATAGATAAAATATACGAGACGTGTTCACATGAACTCGGACCAAACTGCAACGAGTCAACATACGTACAATGCCCTAGATGACGTCACTTCTGGTGTAAACAGCACATACCAACCGACTAGTTTGCAAAATTTTGTTATGCTCCGACTCAGTTTATTCAGCAGATCGTTGAAAACATGGCGGGTGTGATACCGAATCCGTCCAGAGTTGATCGGTTGACATTCATCACAGAATACAGTCACTTGTTGCAGTTTGGTCCAGTTTCATTTGAACACGCCTCATAAGTAAGAAAGACTAAATAAGTTTCTTTACATTCATACCGGAATTGTGATCGTAGTGTTTCTTTTTGTGCTTGTGATTGGTCAGAGTATCTGGGTTACTTCTGGGTCACGAGAAGATTAATTGTTTTATAGACTTCTCTATCTGTTATTATGGGGAGGAAGACTAACGTCTGGTCAGGCACAACATACTGATCAGACATGTTAGTCTGGGTCAGGCAAAATATACTGGCCAAGACCCTCACCTCGGTTTCCCCGGAAACGGGCTGTTTTCATAGCAGCCTGATTAATGGAGTGAGAGATCAACATGATCCCCGTAGTAGTGAGCTACATGCAGATGAAGCCAAGCATAACACAACCGCCTGGAGGACCCCGGTCCTCCTTCATCAGCACGTTCGGGATTTGAGGAAAGCTACTGCAACCCGCGAATTAACGTCATTTTCAGCAAACTTACTCGTTGTGGACATTCGAAGCAACTATATTTTTCAGCCTTACCATTTAGATTAATTAGTTATTCTTATTTCTGTTGTCCTCTGTCTCTGATGAAGATCATTTGGTCGTAATTTACATTGTTCAAGTATTTCTGACAAGGTGAACTGTCTTAATGATGTTATTATTTACACTTTGTTTCAGCTCAGGTTTTGACCATGACCTGTTTAGTTTGAGCTTGTGTGTTGGATTGCAGAATACTTTAGGCCCTTTATTTCATGATTTTTGTCTTTGTTGACCTTTTTATGAATGGGCCAAACATGCAAGGACCACTTTATGGATGGGCCAAACATGCAAGGAGCACTTTATGGATGGGCCAAACATGCAAGGAGCACTTTATGGATGGGCTGAACATACACATGGATCACTTTATGGATGGGCTGAACCTACAAGGACCACTTTATGGATGGGCCAAACATGCAAGGACCACTTTATAGATGGGCCAAACATACAAGGACCATTTTATGGATGGGCCAAACATGCAAGGACTACTTTATGGATGGGCTGAACATACACATGGATCACTTTATAGATGGGCAGAACATACAAGGACCACTTTATGGATGGGCCAAACATACAAGGACCACTTTATGGATGGGCTGAACATACACATGGATCACTTTATGGATGGGCTGAACATACAAGGACCACTTTATGGATGGTCAAAACTTACACAGATCACTTTATGGAGGGTCAAAACTTACACGTGGATCACTTTATGGAGGGTCAAAACTTACACATGGATCACTTTATGGATGGTTAAAACATACACAGATCACTTTATGGATGGGCTGAACATACAAGGACCACTTTATGGAGGGTCAAAACTTACACGTGGATCACTTTATGGAGGGTCAAAACTTACACATGGATCACTTTATGGATGGTTAAAACATACACAGATCACTTTATGGATGGGCGGAACATACAAGGACCACTTTATGTTATTGTTCAAAACTTACACATGGATCACTTTATGGATGGTTGAAACATATACATGGATCACTTTATATATGGTTAAAACATATACATGGATCACTTTATGGAGGGTCAAAACTTACACATGGATCACTTTATGGATGGTCAAAACTTACACAGATCACTTTATGGAGGGTCAAAACTTACACAGATCACTTTATGGAGGGTCAAAACTTACACAGATCACTTTATGGATGGTTAAAACTTACACAGATCACTTTATTGATGGTTGAAACATATACATGGATCACTTTATGGATGGTCAAAACTTACAGATGGATCACTTTATGGATGGTTAAAACCTACACAGATCACTTTATGGATGGTCAAAACTTACACAGATCACTTTATGGATGGTCAAAACTTACACAGATCACTTTATGGATGGTCAAAACTTACATGGATCACTTTATGGATGGTTAAAACTTACACAGATCACTTTATGGATGGTCAAAACTTACACATGGATCACTTTATGGATGGTTAAAACTTACACATGGACCACTTTATGGATGGTTAAAACATGTACAGACCACTTTATGGATGGTTAAAACATGTACAGACCACTTTATATACAGTCAAAACACAAACTTAACCACAAATTCAAAATAGAAAATTTCCTGACTTATAAATGTATAATAATGATATACCGGTAATTAATTGAATGACATCAATATCAATAAACAACAATAACTACTCTTATTGAAACCTTACTCAATTTTCTGACAAAACTATACTTTCCGATGCAGCAAATCTTTCTGTACCTGAAGTCCACTTGCTGACCATTTTTGAACCATCCGTGGCCCATGACCACCCTTTGGTAGACACTATTAGATCTTTGTTAAAATTGAAGTCAATTTGCATGTGTCCATACATGCCAAGTACGTTAGCCGTATATCTTCACAAGCCTGATCATCACCTGCTTACAGGATCATCAATGAGGATACAGTAGCTGATGATGGTAATGTCTTATCCTTCCCCGTAGCGCGGGAAAAAGATAAATAACAGATGTTTTAGAACCATTGTCACCATAAATCATCAGCTGGCCTAATTAATTATAACCTTATTGTGCTAGATAGGTGAGCCCAATAATTTATTTTTAAAATGAGATATTCTTGAATATTGTGGACTTCTGGGAAAATTTTTGTTCCTTTCTATAACTGAAGCACAGCATAACTTAGTAATGACCTATTTATCTGAAATAAAGGTTTTCTTAAATGCCATCATCATCATTACCTTTTTAACCTCGTAACCTGCAAGGTCGTTGGATCAGTTTCCACCACACCACTCTGTTTTGTGCCATGATATTGAATATTCCGTTTAGACAAGTTAACCTCATTTTTATGATTGTCATTGTTGTGTATTGAAACGGCTGCGCATTTCTGATTTTTCTCAATGCTTTCTGCGATATTGGTCAGTTTCGGGCCGCTTTGTGCCTGGCGGAACCCATCCCTCTCCAGGCGATGTGTCCTTCTACATTGTGAATTTTTCTATGACATCACATGTTCACTCTGAAGGTTATGCCTTTCTGTATTCTTTTTTTGGCCTCATTTTCATCTTGGCCGTTTGCTTTTAATTGCTTTTGTGTTCGACTTTATCCTATAATAAAATGTCATTTGAAATACATCTTTGCGCTTTTACGGATACTAGTCCAACTGGAAAAATGCACATAAAACACGTTACCCAATAGAAATGTGTAACACTGCAATTGTAGACCTAATGATCACAGAAAAAAAAATGATTCAGAAGCGAATCAGCAGCCACGTTGTTTCTCGACCCTGAAGGACACCTAAATACCATACAATATATATACCAAACTATTGAGAATTACACGCAGAATACAATGGACTACAGACATTTAACATGTGGAGATAAAAGTTTGTGTGCGACGGATTATAGTTGCATAGGTTTTTTGTTATTTTAAATTCAATTTTAAACCAACACAAGTGAATTATTTGGCTTGGCTTGGCTTCGTTCGTTCTCAATCTCCCGCTACCAAACCCTGAAAGGGCTAAAGCAGCAGAATGTAGTCCAGAGAATGGAATGCGTTGTGTTGTAGTTTACAGCTTGACTGTGATATTTGCACCTTTCGGTCCAACACATCATACTTCAGCAAGCATTTTTTGAGTACCGGGTTAGCATTTCCTCTTCAATCCCTTCTCCTTAGCCAGTCTGCCCTGCTGCAGCGTGTTATCCAGGAGGTGTAGTCTGTTATTCAGGATCATCGCATGAAGGTGTAGAAGGGTCTTGGCAGCTCTGGTTCACTGACCCTGACGCTAGCAGTCAGCTATGGGTTGCTGACCGCTGCAGCTCATGCACTGCTCAGCATCTTGATCCCAGTGAATTATTTAATTTCATACCAACAGCTTTATACTAATACATAAATGAAGCCATGACTTTCCACTGACGGTAATCAATACGGGAAGATGTTTTAAAGGAAAATAACCTAATTATGTGCAAAAGTTTTCACAATATCCACATGTTACTGAAGGTATATGGAATTGGACAAATTACCTGAACATGCAATCACAGTATAAAAATGGCACACATTTTCACAAAAACTCAAGATGTCCGTAGAAACTCCTCCTGAAATTTTGTTGTTGTTTGCATTTGCCTTATTCCCTAAGATGGTGTGCGATGCACTTCTATTTTTATTATGCGCCTGTCTGCCCAGTGATCTGATTTCTGCATGCATTTTACGTAACGATCTGCTTCCTCCTGCATTTTATAAGGGTTTGCTTCCCTGGGGTAACGGCCGGTGCTGTGATGGGAAACAAACCCAGCACCTTCGACTTGTGAGCCGTTCACTAGCCCACACCGTCCCCTTCCTGAAATGAAAAGTATCATTTCTAAACTTCCGCTAGGATACACATTAGTAAATTTAATAAAACTTGTAAAAGCGAAATGCAAATATTTTTAGTTACCAAATCCAAAATGTTGGTTTATCAGTTCTCTGATATGCCAGCTAAATAAACTCTCAGACCACAATAAAATCACCCTCCAGTGGATTCCAGCTCACTGCGCCATACCAGGGAATGAATGGGCGGACAGACTGGCCAGGGAGGGAAGACAAAGAGAACAATTCACCCACCCAGTGTCACTGCCAGAAGTCAAGGCACACATCCAAAAAATATATAAACAATAGCAGATAGAGAGAACAAACAGCAAATACCCACAGGATCCAATCTATAGACTGAATAGGAAACAGTATACCACAATTTTTCGCCTCAGAACTTGCAGACTAAATGCACACATGCATAAAATAAAAGCAGCACAGACTGCACAATGCACATGTCAGAGAGAACCCCAGAACACATCCTGCAAACATGTCCACTGCACCAAGGCCCCCGTGAGAAGACCTGGCCCGATAAAAGAAACATACAAGAGAAACTGTGGGGAACCACTGAGGACCTGCGACTGTAACTTCATGGAGGCGGCCCATCTGGTGGCATAAAACGAGCATACGAAACTGAACTCAAAGAAGAAGAAAGCTCTCTGAAAAAAATCCCCAAATTGGCGCAACGACTCCACATAGCGAATAAAGTTTTACATGAAATAAAAGGCAACAACAACTGTTAAATTTGAAGTTGTTTAAAAAATGTTAAATATTGAAGCCTTCGAAATGTGAGTATATAGAAGATTGGGTCGCATTTCTTGGAAAGGGAAGAAAACAAATGTGGAGGTGAAAAGAGAATTAAAGACCGAAAACAGGGTTAGACAGTTACGTTTTTTGGTCATATAACTTCTTGTTGAAGACCATACTGGGGGGGGGGGGGGGGGGGTGTAGGGTGGAAAGCAGTCGTTCAAGAGGCAGACAATGTTTTAAGTGGGTGGATAACACCAGGAGATGGACTGGAAAAAGCCTCTCAGATTGCACAATTATGGCAAGAGATAGAGTACACTGGAGATGCATTGCAGTCGACCTTCGATGCGGAGATAGCAAATGAATTGAAAAAAAATGTTGTTTTGATTTGACATATTTGTCTTTGAAGAACACAATCATTTAGACAGGTGCATACTATGAAATGCTTAACCGCAGACATGCACCGTCATCAACATGAATAATGCAGAATTTACACACGAAGAGTATGTTGTGTTACTTTTGCTAGCACCTAGTATAAGCCGATTAGTTTGTTTTCAACTAGACAATTGGTTAGCAGCGCTGAGTGAGCAACGTTGAAAGGAAGCGCTGAGTGAGCAACGTTGAAAGGAAGCGCTGAGTGAGCAACGTTGAAAGGAAGCGCTGAGTGAGCAACGTTGAAAGGAAGCGCTGAGTGAGCAACGTTGAAAGGAAGCGCTGAGTGAGCAACGTTGAAAGGAAGCGCTGAGTGAGCAACGTTGAAAGGAAGCGCTGAGTGAGCAACGTTGGAAGGATAATAACTGGCATTCCACCCCTGTCATCCTTAAAAATCCTGCCCACATAGTGTGTTGTCATGTAAACACATTAGAGTGGGTCAGCCTTACCGCAATGTCTCACTCTGATGGATGTTATACTTTGTCATTAGACAAAACAATTTTCTGACTCATGGTCTCTTAGACCTTATTGCACATTTGCCTTATTTTCAGTCATTATAAGTCATCTTCATCAATCATCATAAATCATTATCATTATACTATTTTCTTAAAATGCTAATTCTTAAAAACTTAGAGAGCGTATCAAGTAACCAACACAGAGATATAAATGTGGACTTGACATGTCAAGTAACCAGCACAGAAATATAAATGTGGACTTAACTTAACTTAACGTCTTTATACTGGTTTAGAAGACCCTGCAGAGTCTGTATACAACCAGTTACATTTACATCACCTTGCTCTAAAAGCTATGCGCATCCAGTTTATTCTTAAATGCATTAACTGTCCCTGCCTCCACTACCTCCCCTGGCAATGCATTCCAAGCAGACACCACTCTCTGACTAAAAATATATTTCCTAATATCTAACCTGGACCTCTCTTTAGTCAGCTTGTAGCTATGCCCTCGTGTTATTGTAGGTGGCTGTATTTTAAAAAACTTGTTATAGTCTAATTTATCGATTCCTCTGATCATCTTATAAACCTGTATTAAGTCACCATGAATTCTTCTCTCTTCGAGACACTGTAGGCCGGTTTTTCTGAGCCGTTCCTCATAACTGTAATTCTGGAATCCCACTATCATCTTTGTCGCTCTTTTTTGTATTCTTTCTAGCATGTTTATGTCCCCTCTATGATAAGGACTCCACACCTGTACACAGTACTCCAATCTAGGTCTAACTAAAGCTTTATAGTTTGACGATCACTTCCTTGCTCCTATGTTTAATATTTCTTTTTATCATACCTAACATTGCATTTGCCTTTTTCACTGCTACCTTAACTTGCTCACTCACCTTTCCTGTATGATCTATTATAACCCCTAGGTCCCTTTCCTTATCTATCTTTCTAATATTGTTTTCTCCCATTCTGTAATTATGTTCCATATTGGATCTACCCATGTGGATGACTGTACATTTATCTACATTAAACTCCATTTGCCAGCTTACAGACCATTCTCAAATTTTATCTAAATCCGACATCAATATATCCACTTCAGCTTTAGATGAGACACTACTGCATAGTTTTGTGTCATCAGTAAATTTTGCAATCATGGATCCCATATCAATGTCCAAATCATTTATATATATCAAGAACAAAATTGGTCCAAAAACCGAGCCCTGTGGCACTCCACTTTTCACTTCACACCACTCAGAGTACTCCTTATTTATGCATGTCAAGTAACTAACAGATATAAATATGGACTTGGCATGTGAAGTAACCAACACAGAGATATAAATGTGGACTTGGTATGTCAAGTAACCAACACAGAGATATAAATGTGGACTTGGCATGTCAAGTAGGAACAGATATAAATATAGACTTGGCATGTCAAGTAATTAACAGATATAAATATGGACTTGGCATGTCAAGTAACGAACAGAAAGGTGTAAATATGAACTCGACATGTCAAGTAACCAACACAGAGATATAAATATTGGCATGGCATGTCAAGTAACCAACAGAGATAAATATAGGCTTGACATGTTAAGTAGAAACATAAATTTGTGCCTAACATCAATTTACAAAGAGCCTGAGTCTTAGTCGACCTGTTCTTTCACAGGGCTGAATGCCCCTGTGCAGGTCCTAGCTCTGGCGTGAGCTGGAAGTAGCCGGGACGAGGATTTCCTGCTTAGCAGGATAGGCTCGAGCAGCTTATTACTCTGCTGTGTTGGGACAAGTACCGCAGAGGGTGTTTAACTGATGTGCGAGTCCATCTCAATAGGCTCAAAGAATAGAGCAAAGTAGACCTGTAGCTTGTTAGGCGCCATCTATGCTGCTCTAAACAAACCATCTAACCATGGCCGGTATTATGCCATGTCACACAGTTAGTCGTCTCTTACGACATGCTCTCTGTGGGGCAGTGGTGCTATTCTTGTCCTTGTCATACACAAAGACCACTCAAGAGTGTGTGTGTGTATATATATATATATATATACACGGGAATTTACAAATAGGTTGATATAAACTTGTGCATAACATCAATTTACAAATAGGTATATATAAATGTGTGCCTAACATCAATTTACAAATATGTTGCCATAAATTTCTGCCTATCATCAATTTATAAATTTGTGCCTATCATCATTTTACAAATAGGTTGATATACATTTGTGCCTAACATCAATTTACAAATAGGTTGCCATAAATTTGCGCCTATCATCAATTTACAAATAGGTTGATATAAATGTGTGCCTAACATCAAGTAACGAACAGGTAGATACAAATGTTTTTAAAAAAAATATCAAATGCTTCTTGGTATCAAACTGTCTTTCATTGTTGATATCTGACTGTATTTGTTGTTGTTGGCATTAGATTGTAATTTTAACCAAATAAAAAAAAACTATAATAACAATTTCCCATTTTTATTTATTTATTTTAAAGATTTTGTTTTAAACACTTACAATCAGGAAACGCGTTAGGACTGGAAATCTCTGCGAAGTAATTCGCGTGTGAGGGGGGGGGGGGGGGGGGGGGGGGTGGACTTATTCAACAGGTGCCTTAATTAACGCAGGTCAAATCGCTGACGCTGACCAATGAGAAACAGCAAAAACAATTTTGATTCGCATAAATGGAGGCGCGAAAAAGACACTGACAAACTACCGCCCAATCTGTATGTTTTATCCATGTACACATTTCACAAGGTTGTGATCAAACCAAATAAGATTGATACATTATGCAAGCCAATCACGAGAGCAGACATGATGGGGGAAAGGGGAGGCGGAGGATACTCAACCACCGACCGCCTCCAAACAATCAACCAATACCAGAAGTAAATATGCGTCTGTGTCTTTGAAAAAGCTGTTAAGAACATTGAAATAACTGCAGTCGTTAATGCCCTGAAAAATCAAGATATTGAAGAAAAGCATGCCCAGCTGATAGAAGATATAAATGAGCCTGATAAACCGAGATTACCTCTTTTTTTTTTTTACCTACCAATCAAGAAATTAACACAACGCAGCGTTCATCCTGGAAATACAATATCAACAAAGCTCATCAAAGACACTCAAGGATAATAGTTGTCCATCACAAGTGATGAAGACCACTCTCTTTGTTCAGCCGTGTGGACAGTCGTATCTCTTGCTGTGTCCATGATGTTCATCCATCACAAGTGATGAAGACCACTCTCTTTGTTCAGCCGTGTGGACAGTCGTATCACTTGCTGTGTCCGCTGAAATGGGTGACTTGCGCGGTGATTTGGATTAAAGTGAGGAAGAAACTGCGACTTTTGTCAACCTCACTCACAGAGCCTAAGCTAACTTTTGCCAGTGGCAAGACATTCATCGAGACGACTGGAGATAGCATAGGATGCAGATTTTGCCTTAGGGTTACCACCGAAGCCTTTCCGTAAACATTTAACCCGCAGGGTAGAAAGGTGGGAAGGCATCTAACGCAGTTTGTCGTGCCTTTTCGATAACCACAAGAGGTCGTATGGACAACACTCAGCGTGTGAGCGGGTCTGGCATCTCTCCCCAGCTGTTATCAGCTCATCATAGTAGCATCTAAAATTGCCACACGCCAAATTCGTGAAGGTGAACCGGCAGAACTAACCCGTGAAATACGACACAGGTATAAGCGTAGTGCCATTCAGCCGGCGTCCAGACCAGGATAAACGGATGGGAGAAATCACAAAAAAAAAGAACGAAATAACAAGTCCAGACGGAAAACAACTCCACGTTTCCGTGAACACAAGGAAGTCTTTAGTAAACTACATTGGGAAGATAAAGTCATCAACATGGATGGAGAAATGCTCACCAACCTAAGGTTTTCTGATAGTGATGGCATAATCATCCCCAATCACATCTTAAGGCAGTGCACGAGCTGGTAAGCTACCTATGCCTGACTGCTAACGTCAGGACCAGATCAGATTTCTTTCTCTGCTATCATTGCCCGTTAGTACTGGGTCTCCGAATTCTTAAATGAATGCTGCTGTCTTTTACTGCGCCTCAATACAGCCGCACGGTGAACTGATACGCTGGTCCGGTCCATTGTGTACAGTTTGCTGAAAGCTTTTCCTTGATTTCAGTCGTCCACTTTCTGCCAAGAGGATGTCTCTAATCGCAGGACTGTTTTTTTCTTTTCAGCATCAGCCGCGGCGTATCTTGTAATGTTCTGTGGCGCAATGCCAGCTATTGTGTAAATCTTTTGCATTGGCGTCGGTTTTTTTTTGGTTTTTTTGCGTTAGCCTTATTTATCTATTCCCCAAGGCGTGTGTGCGTTACACTGTGGTTTTTATTTTGCGCCTGTCGGCCCAGTGCATCCGACTTCAGCATGCATTTTATGTAAGGGTCTGCTTCCTCCTGCATTTTCTAAGGGTTTGCTTTCCCGGGGTAACGGCCGGTGCTGTGATGGGGATCGAACCCAGCACCTTCTGGTTGTGAGCCGTGCCACTTAACCACTAGGCCACGCCGTCCCCTGGCGTCGGTTTTAAATACCCTGCTACAAGACGACACGTCTCCTTTACTGCAATATCAACGCCAGATCTGACCTCCAGTTGATTTCAATCAACAAAGATGGATGCTCAGCAGATGAAACAGAGACGATGAAAGGATACATACAATTTGAGCAATAACACTTTCCTGATAATTACAATTGAATAGATTGCTGAAGACAAGAGATAGTGTGTGTGCGCGCTCTGTATGTGTTGGTAAACATGAAGAGGTGGACAGAAAATGTCCCCCAGTGAACCGTCATGTGGCAGTAAGATTTGGAAGAATCCAACTAGATCGCCAGCATTCTTGTAATATTTTGAAGTCTCAAAATAAAAGACGTGATAGTGCGAGATGTCAAGTTCAGCAAGCAGACAGGACGCGTATTGGTTTGGATTTTGTTTTTCTCGGAATGTTTATACCCGGAAATTGGCAAACGGCCTGCTCTTGTCGATGTTCAACTGCCAATGGTTCTTTCATATGCACTGTGTGTGTGTGTGTGTGTGCACGATCCCTTAGAGTTTATTGTCAGTCACCGATATGACTAGACGCCTGATCTCACCTTTCTTGAGACCAGAGGACGATTGAAACTTGCGAGAATCGAATACCCCACCGCTTTGCGTTTTAATTTCTTTGCAAACGATCGCCTTACCTCTCATTTGTAGCGAACCCATTGAATGATACAATTAAACAAAATGGAAGCAAACAACTTGAAGCTTGCCATAGGGACCATCATCCCACCGATGGAACGTTTGGTTCCTTAAGCAATGGTATTTGGTTCAATTCTCTGTCTCGTCACGTCTCAGTCTACCCACCTGCCACGTATTCGAGAACAATCACCTCAAACAAAACCCCAACGAAACCCAAGTTTAGCATATCAGAAACAGAGAGGCGAAAGGCAAAAAGAAAACTATAGATCAAATGGCGATGACAAGAGCTGGGACACAGTACGGCTCCAAAATACATGTGTGTAAAGTTGGATCGCATGATGTTCTATGCGATACACTAAGGAAACAGAATGGAAGATTCATGCGAGAAATAATGTCATCTGAAAATTGACTGGTACAACCATGTGTCCTATCATCGGCACTCGCTGTTTCTCCGTAGCTGAATACACCGCGACAGTTTAGACAAAAACTGTACATGTCAAACTTATTTATACAGCAATAGATGAGACTGGTCGGATAGTTGATGAGACTGGTCGGATAGTTGTAGAGACTGGTCGGATAGTTGAAGAGACTGGTCGGATAGTTGGTGAGACTGGTCGGATAGGTGAATGGTGTCTAAGACCTGCCGCAACTACAAAATATACCCAGTCATCGGCGTAGCACCATATGAGACTCGAAGAAGTGCTGCATCATAAATTGATAGAGAAACAGGTAAACGATCCAAGGCACCATATGTTTGGAAACTAGGTTCACTTCACGTGGCTGAGATCTAGAGGCCGCCGCCCATACAGACGTCCAGGAAAACGAGGCATCGAAAAATGGTCTGAACAGACGTAATTCTTCCAGATCGAATTGCGGGAAAAACCAATTCATGTACACCCATTGGCTTGCGCAACACGGAAGTCACTAAATAGACTCCGAACTGATGTATCATGATGCAGAAAGAACTTAGATATAGCGACACATGGATGATGAGAAACGTGGAGCAACACAATATCCAGACCACCTAATGATCTGACAAAACCTTCTGGAGACAAGCAATATGGATGACATGTTGAAGGGGAACGACAAGGGAATCCAAGAGGTCGAACATTTGAAACATGATGTCTTACGCGATGCCCAGGACATGGAAAGTTTCAGGCTGTCGAATGAGTAGCTCACTTATAATTGAGAACAAAAAGCAGGGAGGAAAGGAACTAGGCGCCACACATAATAAACGCCGAGATCTAGTAAAATATAATCTCTTACACTTCACCCCCGTCGGCAATCTCTGCTATGGCACCACATTTACTTTGCTCTGAGATCATAACATCTGTAGGTACTTATCGGTATATACTATCCTGGACACGCTGGAATGCGCACTGGCTTTGAAAGCACCAACGGTGGGGACATTATGACATTATGTTAGATGACGATCCAGCCATACATCATGCCTCTGTGGAATTTTGGAAGCAAACGTAGGACTAGCAATGAGGAACGCCTTAGAGGATTGGTTATCAATGTTTATAACTTGCGAGTTGCAGAAACCATAAACATACATACCATGTCATATCTGACAAAGAGACTGAGCACACATGGGTATGTCATGCATGCAGGGGTGTATGTTTTTAATATAATATAGCATGGCAGAGTTTTGAAATCTGGTCAAAGATAACATGCACATATTGGTCTGCTCCCCTGCCGAAGATGGATGTGTCGGACCGAAAGGTGCAAATATGGCGGTCAAGTTGTAAACAATCGACACAACGCATTCCGTTCTCCGGACTACATCCTGTTACTTGCAAAGCTCCGTTCAGGGATTGGTAGCAGGAGATGCTGAAGAAGAAGAAGGTCTGTTCAGATCCGCAGGGATGTCTGTTATAGCTTTATAAGATGGCATTAACCTTTCAAATCTGTAGAAATTGACTGGATTTATCAATTGCACATGGTACACTAAGCACAGCCAAGCGACAATGATTTCTCCCCCCCCCCCCCTTGTAAACTCCCTTTCCCAGTCAAAACCCATATTTTACTATCAAAGTGGCAAATCGCTACCTAAACACAGTACAGTTGACAGGGACAAGTCGCTACCAAAATACAGTACATTTGATAATGTCAAATCGCTACCAAAACACAGTACAGTTGATAGGGACAAGTCGCTACCAAAATACAGTACATTTGATAATGTCAAATCGCTACCAAAACACAGTACAGTTGACAGGGACAAGTCGCTACCAAAATACAGTACATTTGATAATGTCAAATCGCTACCAAAACACAGTACAGTTGACAGGGACAAGTCGCTATCAAAATACAGTACATTTGATAATGTCAAATCGCTACCAAAACACAGTACAGTTGACAGGGACAAGTCGCTACCAAAGCACATTACAGTTGACAGGTACTCTGTATTGCCCATAAACTCATACAAAGTTTTGTTCGTGACAACGATCACAAGGGCAAGCAGTTTTCTGCACGTCGTAAACATATATAACGTACATCAGAAAAGAACGTTATGTAATAGACAGCCCGGAATTCGAACACCAGACCTGCATGTAACGGAAACGCATTGTCACAAGAGATAGATCAATTAAAATACTAGACCAAAGGGACACCCAAAAAAGTATCACAAATGAGTGAGACTTTCTGCCTATTTCATAGTGCAGATACATGCTTGCTATTGTGACCAAAGTCACGAACAAACATTCTTTGTTAATAGCTCGCTACCTTGAAGTTTCCGCATATGACCTTACCCAAACAGAGTGCATTCGATAAGGAGAAGTCCAATGATCCACAGACCAGACGTATCTGAATGTGTTAATCAGAAGTCTGGGCTATGGAGTCTTGGAATTACAGAGTTAAAGCAGAATACAGACCAGTATTTCGAATAGTCATGCAAGTCCAGAGAGATTTACACAGTCAAGGAACATTCAGGCCCTGGACTCGTGCCTATGACGATAAGTGGTATCTGTTCTGTCTAACATAATTAATATAATTCTAAATCTGCTGAAAAAAAAAATGAGTAACAATGAGCCTGGCAGTCGTACACCGATATCTCCTCTGTGTAACATACCAAATCTTTCGGAATCTGCAGAAATTGACAATGAACCACCAATGGGTCTGTCTGTATCAGCATTGTTATCTCTTTTGGATTAACATAGCATACTATAACGCTCTGAAATCTGATAAAAGCCACTATGAACCTATAGGTCTGTATCGAATGCAGTGATGTCTGTTCATCGTTACTTAGAATACAAGTGAACCTACGGCCAGGTTGCACCACGAACAATTCCTATTTGGCCTGCAGGACTTAATCAATGAGGCGACAGAGTGCAGAAATGAGCACATCCTGCCAGAACGATCATTCAGCAGACGTGAGAATCATAACATGGCGGATAAAGCCAGTCGGAGCATTGGATCGGCCGATCAACCTCTCCCCATGAAGCTGTTTGCAACATGGGAGGTGGAGAAGTCATCACCGAATTGTATTCCAAGGTACATTGACAATTTTTATTCGTTTAATTTATTATTATAGATGTGCGTTTGTAGTTTTAAAAAACCCGTATTATTGTCCCATCGTCTTCGGACATGCATAGCTAGCAGACAACTTGTCAATGATAATAATATCAACCTGTTGTGTTGTCCGAGACAAGTGTCTCGTAATTTTAAAAGTAAAAACAATCAGTGTGTTTCTGACATAAGTTTAGACACATTATACTAATGTCTTTCTTTCGTCACCGGTATAATGAAATATATGAGTTTATCTTTTGTGCATTGAAGCTATTTTTTTGAGTTTGTAGTAAATTGTAGGGATGGCACTGACTGACTGAGTCGTGACTATTCAAATCATTGTTTCCGTTATTGCGCAAACCTCGTTGATAGGCACAGGTCTACCTTTGTTACTCATAGATTCTTTGACAGACATGTGTCACGGCTCAGTAGTGTTTGCTTCGTCTGTTATTTATCTTGTGCGTCACGCTTTGGCAGAGAGGGGGTGATCTTAGAAGGAAGATATGCTGTACTATTAACTATTGTTTCCGCTATTGCTAAAGAAAATTAGTCAAGATTGCATACCCTACTACTGTTGATAATCAAATTATGTTTTCTCGAGAATTAGTGATAATGTTGATTACCCATCTTTCTGTCAAATATTCTTTCGATGAGTCCAAAAATGCCTCTATCTGACATGGTAGAAGAATGTTCTACTCATTTATGACACGATAAATGAATCTTCTACTTCTCTCATGATTCATTGTTCATGATGTTGTGAATGTAGTTGTTCTCACGTCACTACCTAATGACTTTCTCATTTCTAATTCAGGATTATACAGACAGTATAGTCAGTTACTCATTAACAAGAGTATTATTTGAAGAAAAACACATATTCAGAAAGCAACATAAGGATTTAATTCTTGAAAATATATTGTGTTCACAAATGAGATGCTGAGCATATTATGATAATGATATTTTTTTTTTGTTGGTGTGTGCCATATTTCTCTATTCCCCAAGGTGGTGTGCGTTACACTGTGGTTTTTATTTTTGCGCCGGTTGGCCCAGTGCATCCGACTTCAGCAGGAATTTTATGTAAGGGTCTGCTTCCTCCTACATTTTCTAATTGTTTGCTTCCCCGGGGTAACGGCCGGTGCTGTGATGGGGATCAAACCCAGCACCTTCTGGTTGTGAGCCATGTCACTTAACCACTAGCCCATGCCGTCCCCTTGATGATCATATAATCCCTATGGCTGTGAGCTTGTAGCAATTCACAGCTCAATGTCTTCTGTGAGCTTGTAGCTATTCACAGTCCAGTGTTTTCTGTGGCTGCGAGCTGGTAGCTATTCACAGTCCAGTGTCTTCTGTGGATGCGAGCTTGAAGCAATTCACAGCTCAATGTCTTCTGTGAGCTTGTAGCTATTCACAGTCCAGTGTTTTCTGTGGCTGCGAGCTTGTCACAGTCAGTGTCCAGTGTCTTCTGTGAGCTTGTAGCTATTTACAGTCTAGTGTCTTCTGGACAAAAGCACACATCTTTCTTAGTTAAAGAGTTCATATACGGTAAAGAGTGCATTTAATCAATGGAGTGAGGGTGGATAGGTGCAGCTCAGAGCATATACCACTCTGTAGGTTCTGCAGCTACACTTATAGGGTCCTACCTGCTCCTCAGACCATTAGTCTGGTCCCTCTCCAAGGGCATTTCTGACTTGGGTGACCCTGCCAGGAATAATACCTCCACCAACATAGCTCCCGCGATGATTGAAGGGCACAAATTCTCCAGCCGTGACAAGATAGGCTTACACATGAAGAGTGAGCAAACTATAAACACATGTATATGAATTATGTAGGGCACGAAGCGTACCAAGAGGGTCATGTGAAGCATACTAATCAAATCCCCACCTCTAATCCTCATTGGATTCATGGAAACAGGCTGTGTCACAGCAATCTGGCCAACGAGGTAAGGATGTACGCTGCGATACCATACTAGTGAACTTACTGAAGAGTCTGGCATTGCACTACATCCAGGAAGACCACAGTTCAACTTCTCAATTATGCTTTGGGATGTAAGCAGAGCCACTGTAACTGGCCACCAAAGAAATGTAAAGAATTTAGAACTCAGTATGAGTTGCTTTGAAAATAAACAAAACATGAATTATGTTCATGAGGTTAGAACTGATATCACTAAGAAGGTTCCAGATGATTGTGTAGAACAGTACCACCACCTCTGCTTGTGTTTGAAGGTGAATAATAGTGTGAGTGGATGCCTGTTGATGGGACTATAATATAAATATAAAACATACAACTAATGCTGGGCTACCAGAGCAAAACATGGACAATGTTCAAGGTATGAGAGATCAAAAACTACAGTAAAGACAGATTAAGGAACAAGGACATTTGAAAAAGGGTTAGCTCATCTCAAATCTCAAAATCCTGGTATTCAAGTAGACACACGTGCCTGATGCCAGGTAGCCAAAGGTTGAGTAAACTCATCTCGCTCTTTTGCCTTGGTGGACCATGTTAGGCCCAGTGCCTCCAATATGCCATCTCTCCACCTCAGTCTCGGTCGCCCACGAGGGCGGCTAAAGTTGTTTGGCCACCACAACGTCACTCTACGTGTCCATCTGTTATCCGGCTTCTGTGATTATGGGATGATTATGATTATGGAGCTTCTTTTTGACTCCATTCCCGGTGTCAAATACAGGCAGAAGGTGCGATGGTTTGGTCATCTCACGAGAATTCTCCTCAATCAGCATCACCTGATGACTTACAATGCCCAAAGGTCAGACTTCCGGGCAATCGAAGTGAAAGTGGATAGACAACGAACAGACAATTTTCCAGCAACATAGTTCACAAATTAGCTTTATACATCTGGTCCAGGAAAGATGACTTAGACTCCATACGAAGCCCACCAGGGTATAAGTGGGCTGATAACTAACAGTAACTATGTAACACAGAGTTAGAATGACTAGAGAATGCCCTTTATAGGTGCTCGGCACTCAAGTTATTGTTATCCGAAGCTACCTGCACTGAGTTCTTCACTGTTCACCAATTGTCCCCAGATTATGCAGTCTGACATTGACCAGAATAACAGTGTTACGAGCACTGGATAATGAACTGTCCTCCCTTCTCATTGCCGTTAAGATGCAGGTATGTGGATTATGTGGTGTGTGTCTCTTGAAGCAGAAATATGTTTATAACAATTATCTGTCTGTCTGTCTATCTTCAGTCCACTTGTGTTGTTAGACGTCGTGGGGAGGTGTAACCTTTGTTTCATATTTTTTGGCAGGTGGAGATCCACTGGTGACTGCCAGGTCAATCCCAGTATCTTCTTCTTCATACGCTGTCAGACGTTAACTTGAATTTGTTCGAAGAAAGCAGCAGTCATCCTGAGGCTGTCAACACTGCCGTATAGCTTGTCTAGTGTTGACACTGGTGATGGCCACATGTGCTTTCTCAGGTCCTTGTATGTCAGGCAATTTTGCAGCAGATGTTTAGGGATCATTTTCCTTGTACCACAGGTGCATTTGTCCGTAGCACCTATCTTCAATTTATTGAATAGATGGTACCTCAGTTTGTTGTGGCCTGTGCGGAGTCTGAAGGCCACTTCCTGCTTGTTTTTGTTCAACTGGTAATAAGCAGTTTTTGTGTGTGTTGCCAGTATGTTCTGTTTCCTATTTGTTCATGTATTTTACCCTAATAAACCTTTTGGACTCTTCGTAGGTCACACTAAAATCTAGCTGTGATAACCTTCCACCTTCTTTTGCCAGTATGTCTGCCTCCTCCATGCCTTGAATGTTACAGTGGGATGGAACCCACTGTACCACGACTCTTTTGGGTGTGGACTGCTGGCATAGTTGACAGTACTATCTTAAGTCATTTAGTTCTGTATTTTTCTGGTTTTTTTAGTGCTGTAACCACGGACAGGGCATCTGTAAACAAGACTATCTGGCTTTCATTGCTTTCGCCTGTCAGCATTGCTTCTACTGCAGCCTTCAATGTCCCTGCCTCTGCTCTGAAATTGCTTGAGAATTTTCCAGTTGCCACTGACAGTGTTATCTTTCTACCGTATGTTAGGCTCAGGAATGCCCCTCCCCTTCCAGTTTCTGTTGCGTTTGTTGCAGAACCATCAGTATATGCATGGGTCCAGTATGTGCTTGGGTAGTTTTTCTCTATGTACTTCAGGGTTATGTCTTTCTTTCCTTTTCAGTCTGGCTGTTCTTGTATCCTATACCTGGTATATTTTCTATCACCTCTGGAAGGATCTGCTTCTTCCAGGTGGGTTTGCGTACAGAAGGTATGGGCTTTTGTGTTGATATGGCGTTCATTGGGTCTTCTCTCAGCTTTGTTTTGGCTATATCTACAAAATGTATCCGCTATAGTCTCCCTTTTCCAAATCCATTTAGTCTCTCTTTTCCAAATCCATTGGATGGTCTGTCTGTCTTCTTAGTTTTTCTGCTTACTGCTGGTCTCTGCTGTCTCTTCTATCGTTTATTGATTGCAGATTTTGAATCTTTTCAAATTCAACAATTGGCTTTGACTTCATGCCTCCTGTTATAATTCTGATGGCTTGGTTTTGGAGTTTGTTGATTTTATCAAAGTTCACCTTTGCTGCTGTTGCCAATGCCGCAATGACATACTGGAGAACTGGTCTCACTCTTCCATTGTACAGTTTCTTTAGTATTCCCTCATCTGCTCCCCAGCTTGTGCCAGCTTGTTTCCTCATGATTGCCATTCTTTGTCTTGCTCTCATTCGGTTTCTCTCGATCTGAGTTTTCCATGTCATGTGCCGATAAAATGTGATGCCCAAGTAGTTTGAATACCAGTATCTGTTACCAACCATTAGGTTGGTAGCACCTGGAATATATGATCGCCTATTTTTGGGACTGGTGGTGGGGGAAGCGTTGTTCTTGTTTAATGCCCACAATGAGTAAGTTTACTCTTTTGTGCGCCTGAAAAAGGAGTTAAGTGGCAGGTTATAATAGCTTTCCTCACATCTCGAGCATGCTGATGAAGGTAGGCCATGGTCCTTCAGGAGGTTGTGCTATGCTTGGCTTCATCTGCATGGCGCTCACTGCTGCGGGGATTACGTCAATTCACATCTCGTCAGCCAGGCTGCCGTAAAAACATGTTTCTAGTAAACGCTCCACAAAAGAGAGATTGTAGTCTTTATCAGTGTATTTTGCCTGACCCTGCCGTGACGTCCTGTTGTGCTTGACTGTACTAGCGTCTCAATTCCTCTGGTGGAAGTGTAAATTAGAGCAAGGTAGACCCGCAGTCTGTCAGGTGACATCTATGCCGCTCTGCTAACCACGTAACCATGACCTGATGTTACAGCCACACAGTCCCCTTTTTGCAACATATTCTCTGTTGGGTGAGAATCCCTAGAATAGTTTGAGTAGATTTTTAACGAATTTTGCACAAAAAATGGCCTGCTCTTTTAGATTTTCAATTGTCAAGTGATTTTTAACATTTGCGTCATGGGTATCTGATTTCACAACTCAGAGATCAGGGGAAATCTTTACTGGATGATCCACGTGAAAAAATCTCAGCCTCCACCATGATTTGAGCCAGCACCATGATGTGAACACCTTACCTCAAGACCACTGGATTACAATTGTCATGACTACTAATAGTTTTTCAGTATAAATTTCATTTCACTTTTTGAAAATTCATTTATTTATTTTGCCATGTGTACACGTTTGACATGTTTAGCGTGTGTTAGCCCCTATACCTCTCACATAAAGGGCCATCTATCCTCTTACATCATGTCTGTAGTGTGTCAGTGATCCTATTCTAGCCTCTGTCTCACAGAAGTGCTCTTGGAAACTACACAGAGAGGAATAACGCTACCTAACGATGAGGAACGGTTAAAGGTACAAAGTTGAAATCATATCTCTCCATCATGCCTAGACTGTCATCCAAGATCACTCTGACTGTATTTCATTTGTGCCTAAAACTGTTGTTTATATCATTTCCAGAATTCTAAGAGAATATTGCGGTCCAACGAGATCATTGTTCCGTCCCATGGATTATTGGAAACAGAGCTGGATCTCTCATTTTCTTTACAGGTAAAATAATATCAAACCAGTATCCCCTGCTTTCTATGTCATTGATATGTAGCTGTCATTTACTAGTTTTGTTATCACCTCTATTATAACATTTTCTACCTCATCAATTGTGTTATATTTTTATATTGGAGGGGTGGGGGATTGTCTAGGTGGTACCTTTTGTTTCAATCCACACCTGAGCACCTGATTAAAGATCTTTGTGAGCCATCTTACCCTTACATGCCATAAAAGCTTGTCACGATGTGGGGGTAAGAGGGCTCACAAAGAACTTTCATTAGGGGTGGATTGAAGGGGTGGTACCTTTTTGGAAGAACAAGGGCAACAGAAAAGTTTGCAACTTTTTTAGGGCAAATCCTGGCTTAGCACGCTGGAGCAAATTTGTAAACAGGTCATTGAGCAGCAAGTGCGAGCTATTGTGCTCGGTGCTAAACAAACAGAATTCCAGAAAAGCAGAGGATGTACAGATGCTATATTTACGCTCAAACAGTTAAGTGGAAAAAAACCATAGAACACAATATGAAACTTCACATGGTCTTCATTGATCAGGAAAAGACATTTGAGCAGTAAACTGATGTCAGCTATTGGACTTAATGGAAGAATATGATCTGCAAGGTCTATTACTGGATGGCATTTGTGTCTTGTATGTAAACAGTGAAGGTGCAGTATGGATACATGCCATGAGACAAATTGGTTTCCAGTTCTGAGTGGTGTTTGACAGATTGTGTTCTTACTCTACTTTTATGTATAATTTATATGGATAAAATGATACAGTTGGTCAGCCCCCATGAGGAGTACTTAAGAGAAATTTTGTTTGCTGATGATCAGGTCATCTTTTACCAAAATGGAGAAGACCTACAACACCACCTAACATATCTCAATTTTGCTTGTAACAAATATGACATGAAGATCAACACAGAAAAGACCAAGACTTTGATGATATCACATGAACAAGTGCAGAGACATTTCCACAGCAGTGATGTAAGTATCAAGCAAGTGCTGGAGTTCAAATACCTATGTAGTATGTCCACTGATGGCGGCAGAGTGGACAGAGAGATAACACATAGAACTAGGAAAACGAACAGTGTCCACTATGAAATTGCACTGATATTGAAACGCCCAAGAGTGCTTCTTTCAACTAAGAAGAGGTTGATAAATGCACAATTTATTCCTACATTGTGTTACTAATGCCAATCTTGGTCCTTACTAGAAACACATAAGAGCAAGATCCAGAACTGTAAGATGTGCTGTGTGAGAATTACAATCGGAAAGACAATCGTGACCGTGTCCACAACACCACTCTGAGGCATACAGTGGGGACAAACCCAGTTAATGCCCACATTGATACTCTCAGGAAGTTACACCTAAAGACAGCACAAGCCTCCCATTTGGCGATAACAAGAAATCTATGCGTCCTGCCTTGCTGCAACACCTCATTGTAAGAGCAGGACAAAAGAAAAGAAAAAGGTGGCCCATCTCCGACTACTCTCATCACTATACAGTTTATCCTTCAAATAACCACATCTATTCACTTTGTAAACTTGGTTATTTCTCTTGTTCTTCATTCTTCTCTCACCAATAATGCTATCTATTTCCCTCATTGCCTGGGTGGTTCATCTCTGGGTTCTCCGTCACCATACAACTTGTGTTTTAATTGGGTTGGGAAGGGCCATGTTGTCACTTGCTCCTCTCATGGAACCAACATACTTGGAGATATTCTGCTATGGCAGCCATGTGTCCATGTGGGAGGACACACAAATAGCAGAATATTTTTTTTTTTTTTCGTTCACCTTATTTCTCTTATCCTCAAGATGGTGTGCGTTGTACTGTGATTTTTATTTTGCGCCTATCGGCCAGTGCATCCAATTTCAGTATGCATTTTATGTAAGGGTCTGCTTCCTCCTGCATTTCCTAAGGGTTTGCTTCACCACAGCACCAGCGGTTACCCCGGGGAAGCAAACCCTTAGAAAATGCAGGAGGAAGCAGACCCTTACATAAAATGCACACTGAAGTCGAATGCACTGGGTCGACAGACGCAAAATAAAAACCACAGTGCAACGCACACCGTCTTGGGGATAAGAGAAATAAGGCAAACACCAAAAAAAAATATTCTGTTATATGTGTGTCCTCCTCACAAGAACACATGCCTGTGCTTCCAATTTTCCATTATTTGACCAAATTATAATTTGTCTTGATTTACCCTTTCACAGTCTGACTATAGTCACACGATCTCTGCTTGACAAAAAGTAGGTTGTTTCTACTACATCGGATTCTGTGTGTGTAAGATTTGTATTTAAAGTAGATTTATAAATTGTTTTTACTTTTCATATGTTGTCCTGTCTTCTTTTTTATTTTGCTTCCTCTTTTTTTTTTCTCCTCTTTTCCATGTATCTTACAGTGGGTGTGCATCTACTGTATTTTTACTCAATTGAATTAATAGCAGATCTCAGTATGTTCTTCTGATAGGGCTTCCAAGTGACAGTGGCCTTTCACAGATATTTCAGAAATATATAGTTCTCTGATTTGCCATTAACTTAGAGCTCACTGTTGCATTCAATCCATCTTTCTATATTCTTTTGATTTTAAGCATTCAGAAAACATTCAGTTTAATTGTGCGTGAATAAATAGTTTCAGAAAAACAAAATAGCCGGACCTTACTTTCTGAGCAATCCTCATACTTGCAATAGCCGTAATTGACCTGTTACATTTTTACATGATGGAAGAGGCTGCATCCTTTTGACATTCACCTATGCAACAATTGTGCAGGAGTTTTGTTATCTGAAAATTTTTGCTCTGCCAGCGGCCAAGTGTTCTTTTACTGTTAACAGCATGTACACAGACCTTTATCATCTGTCTCCAGTAAGACTAGGCACTAATCTCACCTCCCCTGAAGCAACGGACACTTGAAACGTGTGGTATTTTCACACTTTCATTCATTCGTTTATTGATAGACGAGCACCTTACTTCTTAGCTATTGCGGCACTTGCCAAATGAACCAAAAATGTAAAGTTCATCGGCCATTCATTATTTAAAAAAATATGTTGCAAATATCTTTATTATAAAAGCCAAGAACAACTTATATCTGACGCCATGTTGTAGCTATGTTGAAATGAAGGACTACTAACTCAAATGAAACAGTTTAGGCGGAGGATTGATGATACTAGAACCTTTCTTTTTGCCTTGTTTGTAGTCAAAACTCATTAATAAATACTCATTTGTTTTGCCTGAACATCACTCTGAGAATCAAACACGCTAGTTTTCTTCTGTTTCTTCTGATCCAAGAACAAAACTTATTGATTGTTACAATGTACTAGTGTACTGATTATCCTCCATAAGCAAACACCGCCTCAGCGCTATCTGTTGTTTTTATCTTTGCTTCTCTCTCATTCTCTCTTGTTTTTTCTCTGATCCAGAAATAAGACTAGCAGTCTTTGAATGTCCCAAATACTTCTTCTTCATTCGTTCTTAATCTACTCCTACAAAGCCCTGAAAAAGGCTTTGGAAGTAGCAGGATGTTGTCTGAAGAACGGAATATGTTGTCATAGTTTACAGCTTGACTGTGATATTTCCTCCTTTCGGTCTGAGACATCCGACATCAGCAGGCATTTTTGAGTACTGAGTTAACCTTCTCTCTTCGGTCCCTTCTCCGTAGCCAGTCTGCTGTTGCAGTCTGTTATTCAGGATCATCGCATGAAGGTGTAGAAGGGTCTTAGCAGCTCTGGTTCGCTACCCCTGAAGCTAATAGTCAGTTATGTGTCGCTGACCGCTGTACCTCATGCACTACTTTGCACCAAATCCACATGTAAACATCTCTCTCACTGTTCGCACTCTGTCTCTTTCCCAGAACCTGTCTCACGTTTTCTGTCCAAGCTTACATATAATAATAGATATTCTTTTGTATTCATTCTTGCCACAACAAATGTGAACATAAGCCACACTTGGCCCACTGGGCTGCTGTAGGATCACCCTGCTTTAGACATATCAGTAGATCTATCATGGTCTCTTCCACAGTACCCACATTTTCTGAAACGAGACGCCAACTGGCTTCATGTTCTACTGCAGAGACGAAAGAAGTACAAGAACAGGACATTAATGGGTTTCAAAACCCTGGCTGTGGGTCAGATCAACATGTCACAGGTAAGACAAGTACTACTGATCAAAATGACCGGTCGTTGGTTGAATGTTTCATACCTTCACTAAAAGAAGGGTAAACCTTCTAAATGATTAAACAAATTAACTTCTTTGTCTTTTTCGATCATTCTCATATTAAGGTCACGGTTTCTCTTACAAAGTACACCGTTGTTTGTAAGATTGTTTTATCTCCATGCAGCTTTTGTCCCATATCTGTCTCGCAAGGCCAGTATTGTTCTCTCTTTTCCTGCGTGAGCATACAGCTTTATAGAATGTTTTAAACCGTTATGGTATGCTCCCCACATGGACACTTGTCATTTTGTTTTCATGGTGTGATTTGGGATGTTTGTTTCAGACCTCTAACCACTGCCTGACTTATGATTTGGTTTGCTCTTGCAAGTTCTTTTGTTTTTGATATGAAGTGGTTTCTCTTTAATCTCCCTTTTCCCATGCGATTTATCCTGTCAAATATTGGATGATCAGGCATTCGTTTGAACTTTTCCCCCTGTTGGAGTGTTTTTATATCTCTGCGCATCTCCATACTTTCGATTCGTATGATGTTCTCCGTTGCATTTATTGGTTTTGTTCTAATGGCTCCAGTGATAATGCGTATATCTTGGTTTTGGGTTGTATTGATTTTTTGGAAGTTATTCTTGAACATCTTAACTAGACGTCTTTATACTGGTTTAGAAGACTCTGCAGAGTCTGTATACAACCAGTTTTTTTTACATTCATTTGATCTAAAAATACCTATGCTCATCCAATCTATTCTTAAATGCATTAATTGACCTTGCCTCCACTATTTCTGGTGGCAATGCATTCAAGCATTCACCACTCTCTGACTAAAAAAATATTTCCTAATATCTAATCTGGACCTTTCTTTAATTAATTTGCCCTCTTGTTCTTGTAGGTGGCTGTATTTTGAAAAAACTTGTTATAGTCTAATTTATCCTTTCTTTTGATTATCTTATAAACCTGCATTGAATCACCTCAAATTCTTTTCTTTTCAAGATCCTGTAGACCCGTTTGTCTGAATCTTTCCTCATAACTGTAATTCTGATCAACCAAGCTCTATCTTCATATTCATCCATCTTCAGTTTGCTCTTTATGAGTCATAGGGCCGGGTTCTTTGTTAGAAGCTATTTGTGCTGAATTCTTTACTCTTGATGATGTTTTTCTAGTAGCGTGTTACGATGGCTTTTCTTATATCTCGTGTTGTAATGAAAGTAGGAGCTGGACCCTCCTGGTGCTAGACTTTTCCAATAGTTTCACCATGACAAGGATTACAGTGTTGATCTCCGCCTCGTTGGTCAGACTGCTGTAACACGGCCTGTTACTAGCAGCACTATAGAAGGCACCTTATAATGGAGGCTTGTGTCAACAGATTTTGTGCATTCTTGCAGTAGTGGCTTTTCTAGGAATTGTTTTACATTTTGAGATTGCTAGTCCCAGGCTTAACCTCTTTAGTTGCCTTTCTCAATATGCAGTGGTCTTATTCGTTCTTCTTCAGTTAGGGACCCACTTCTTGTTACTTAGACTAATCCTGGCCCAACCTGACCCTGCAAGTGTTTTGTGTTTTGTTTTGCAAATCTTGTGTGGTTCTGAACTAGATGGAAAAGTTGTCTGTCACAAGTAATGATGGCACAGCATGAGGGGTAGAACAATTTTTGTAATCGTCTAAGGTCTGATGCTGTGACTTTGCTTTAATTAGGTTTAAGTGTGAAAGATATGTGTTGTGATCAACCGCACTTATCGTATCCCGATCTACCTTGATCTAGAGTCAAGACATGTAAGTTGAGACGACTGGAGATAGGTAGCACAGGGTGCATATTTATTTATTTCATTTTTTATTAATTTTCTAATGTTTTTGCTCAGACAGCGGCTGGCAGCTTGATCTTTTCTATTTTTAATTGCTGAAGCTCTTTACGTGCACATCATGTACACACAGGACATCCGAGTTTATTGTCTGCCCCTGATAGGGCTAGACAAATGATCTCATCTCCGTTGATAGAACTAGAGAAGTAGAAACAGATTGTATAGGTCATCCTGTCTCACACTTTTTGCCCTGGAGGAATCAAATATGATATAAAATGTGTATATATATATGTTTGACATGTTGTTCATTCAATGTACAATTCAAAACCCTCCCGTCAATCTGAATAACATTTTGCATAGTTACATTTAAGGATTAGGACATCATGGTTGTTTAGGTTTTAACCTTTGTCACACTATTGTCAACATTTTTAGCCTGAACAAAAATGTATGTTTTACAGCTAGCTAAAGGCCAAAAAACTAACTGAGCGCATTGTCTATGCATTGAGACCAGTTATTGCTATAGAAGCAACTGAACATACGGGTGTTTGAATCTTGAATCCAGAATTGACATCACTTCCATCCACTTCGTTTTCAAGATCTTCGTTGATTATCCCCATTATTGAGGGTGGTGAAGTTAAGGTGTTGCAACAGATTTTTCTTGGTAGACCTGTTTAGTTTATTTATGTATATGTAAAAAATACATTTGTAGTGAAAACTAACAGATATGACGGTTTTGTAAAAAAAACACAATCAGTGATCTATGGAAATTTCTAACAATGATTGGATACCTGCCATACTCAGAAATAGGTAAGTCTAAATGGTTGGGCTGTTTTTCATAATTTTCCCTTTTATCTTAGAAACTAACACACACACAACAAAAAGTATTTTATTAATTTATGTCTTTACACACAACAAAATTATATCTAAAGACCAACAAATAAAAAAGTTACAGGCTCTCAAAGTCAACAACCGTAGTAAAATGTGACATGCTGAAAAATAATGCCATCGCAGATGAAATTGCGTCAATTTTTAATGTAGCTTCGCTAAGGTTGTTGTTGAATACCCGCAATGTGTAAGTTTACTCTTTTGTGCGCCCTGAAAAGTACATTAAATTGCGGGTTGTAATAGCTTTCCTCACATCCCGAGCACGCTGATGAAGGTGGACTGCGGTCCTCTTGGCGGTTGTGCTATGCTTGACTTCATCTGCGTGTTGCTCACTACTACGGGGATAACATCGATCCAAATCTAGTCAACCATGCTGTCTTGAAAACAGCCTGTTTCCAGGGAATGCTACATGGAAGAGAAATTGGAGTCTTGGTCAGTGTATTGACCCTGATGTGACGTCCTGGCGTCCTGGCCAGTATTGACGTCCTGGCCAGTATGTTTTGCCTGACTGGACTAGTGCCTCAGTTTCCCTTTGCTAAGGTTAAAAAGACTGAAAATAATATTTTATATGATTTTTCTAAACATTTACAAAGCAGAATAGAAATATACAAGTGGTGACTTCATGAGTCAATTTGCTTAGCTAGACACCAAATGCATGATAACAAATGACATTTTTATTTGATGATGTCACATGTGCAATGAGGGCGCATGCGGAAGATACATACAAGGCAGTTAGGGTCTGGTAGAGATGGATAGGTTGAAGAGAGAAGGAGGGATAGGCAGTTAGCGTCTGGTAGACATGAATAGGTTGAAGAGGGAAGGAGGGATAGGCAGTTAGGGTCTGGTAGAGATGGACAGGTCGACGAGAGAAGGAGGGATAGGCAGTTAGGGTCTGGTAGAGATGGACAGGTTGACAGAGATGGACAGGTTGACGAGGGAAGGAGGGATAGGCAGTTAGGGTCTGGTAGAGATGGACAGGTCGACGAGGGAAGGAGGGATAGGCAGTTAGGGTCTGGTAGAGATGGACAGGTCGACGAGGGAAGGAGGGATAGGCAGTTAGGGTCTGGTAGAGATGGACAGGTTGACAGAGATGGACAGGTTGACGAGGGAAGGACGGATAGGCAGTTAGGGTCTGGTAGAGATGGACAGGTTGACAGAGATGGACAGGTTGACGAGGGAAGGAGGGATAGGCAGTTAGGGTCTGGTAGAGATGGACAGGTCGACGAGGGAAGGAGGGATAGGCAGTTAGGGTCTGGTAGAGATGGACAGGTCGACGAGGGAAGGAGGGATAGGCAGTTAGGGTCTGGTAGAGATGGACAGGTTGACAGAGATGGACAGGTTGACGAGGGAAGGAGGGATAGGCAGTTAGGGTCTGGTAGAGATGGACAGGTCGACGAGGGAAGGAGGGATAGACAGTTAGGGTCTGGTAGAGATGGACAGGTTGACAGAGATGGACAGGTTGACGAGGGAAGGACGGATAGGCAGTTAGGGTCTGGTAGAGATGGACAGGTCGACGAGGGAAGGAGGGATAGGCAGTTAGGGTCTGGTAGAGATGGACAGGTTGACAGAGATGGACAGGTTGACGAGGGAAGGACGGATAGGCAGTTAGGGTCTGGTAGAGATGGACAGGTTGACAGAGATGGACAGGTTGACGAGGGAAGGACGGATAGGCAGTTAGGGTCTGGTAGAGATGGACAGGTTGACAGAGATGGACAGGTTGACGAGGGAAGGAGGGATAGGCAGTTAGGGTCTGGTAGAGATGTGTGAATAGAGGGGGGGGGGGGTGTGTGTAAAGGATGGATGAGTTGAAAGGAACGAGAAATAGACCGAGGGGAGAGGAGGTATGGATGGAGAGCGAGATTAATGGCAATGGGAGAGACAGAAGAGGAGTGCATGAAAAGTGTTTTTTTTCATTCAAATTAACAACTTGCTGGTGGAAATATATTGGGTGGTTGAGGGGGAGGAGAACAGATGAATTCTTCTTCTTCGTTCGTTCTCAATCTCCCACTACTAAACCCTGAAAGGGGTTAAGTAGCAGAATGTAGTCCAGAGGACGGAATGCGTTGTGTCGTAGTTTACAGCTTGGCTGCGATATTTGCACCTTTTGGTCCAACACATCCGACTTCAGCAATCATTTTTTGAGTACCGGGTTGGGTTAGCATTCCCTCTTTGATCCCTTCTCCTTAGCCAGTCTGTCCTGCTGCAGCATGTTATCCAGGATCACCGCGTGGAGGTGTAGAAGGGTCTTGGCAGCTATGGTTCGCTGGCCCTGACGCTAGCAGTCTGCTATGGGTCGCTGACCACTGCAGCTCATGCGCTGCTCAGCATCTTGATCCCAGAAGAATGAATTGAGGGGGGAACAGATTGGCATTTGAATCAAAGAGGTTTTGCGAAGGAGGATAGGAAGGGGAGGGGGGGAAACACTGAAGTTGGGAAGCCAGTTGTTACATAAACAGGATATCCTTAAAAAGATAGGCCAACCATAGTGGAAACAGCAGAACTGCAGATCAATCTGAACAGAACAAAGGAAATCATGAGATTACATAACAAGCAGATCCACGCCATTAAAATATATTTCTCTCTGTGGCAAAGTGGTCAAGCCGTTTGCCTCATGGTCAGACGGTCGGGGTTCGAATTCGAGCTGCGACGGTTGGTCCATGATGTCAATTTTTTTCCGGAGATCCCTGGGTCATCGCTGGAGCTACAGAGTTTGTGCATTGTGCGATGCAATCGACAGATGGGGTACATCTACCGAGAGAGACCGAGCTAAATGGGGAAAACCCGAAGCGATGAAGAGAAAAGTTGGATTGAACTATTCTGGGTAGGATACTCCGTGCTGAGGGTTGTTCAAATAGTAAGACCCCACCACTTTTTTCTCTGAATCTATTTATTCATAATGCATAAATTTCATGCACAGTATAACCAAAGGACTCACTAAAAAGTTGCCAGATAGACATCGACACCTGGGAATGTCTTGCGCAAAACAGATCTGACTGGAGAAGCGCAGTCAAATCGGGTGTAGCTACCGGTGAAGATGACCGTGTTGTGAAAGCACAGAACAGATGCGAGACGCGGAAATCCCGAGCAGCGGGAACACCATCCCCTTCTACAAACCTCGTGTGCCCGATATGTAGCAGATGTTTTCGTGCTCGCATTGGCCTGTTCAGCCACATGCGCACCCACACCCAACAGGGAAATCTGTGACAAGGATGATGTCGCCGGTCCTCATCGACAACGATGGACAGCTATTATTATAACTGAATATGTCCTTTACACGTGTTATTTTTCAACATAATCTCTTTCCATTTCTACGGTCGTATGCCAGCACAGAACAAAGGCATACATGTCTGTCCTGTACCAACTCATGTCCTGTAGCCATGATCTTATGGCATCTGTGGTCAGTGGTGAGAATTCACGGAACCCATCTTGGGCATACCTTAGAATATCCAAGGTCTTAGAAAATGTCCATCACTGACCGAAAGCTATAGGGCCAATTTTTGGCATGTGGATGCGATGATTCTTACGAATAATGCCATTTGTGCACTGTAATTCATTTGCCCCGATGCAAACAGCCCAGCTATGAGTCGTAGGCTACTGTACTCACTCACTGCTACAACTCTGGCTCCACAACGCCATCCAAATGTGACCCCTGACAGCAAAAGTCAGCTCCTGACTTTCTTATGGAAGGTCCTCTTCTTACTGACAGGAGAAGGGGTAAGGTTCAAAACTCTGGTGCCTTGATGCCAAACTGCTTTGACTAGCTGGAGTCCGTTAGTCTTAGATGGCTACTTTGCTGGCAGGATTGGAACAATCAACGAATGTCTAACAAATTATGATTCACCCTGTGGGATGTATTGAGTATCCAGTTTTGTATTCTTGGTCAGGAGGAGCAAGCTGGATCCAGTTCCTAATCTGGACATTTACATAAGAGGTCAGGAGGAGCAACCTGGATCAAGTTCCTAATCTGGACATTTACATGTGAGGTCAGGAGGAGCAACCTGGATCCAGTTCCTAATCTGGACATTTACATGTGAGGTCAGGAGGAGCAACCTGGATCCTGTTCCTAATCTGGACATTTACATAAGAGGCCAGGAGGAGCAACCTGGATCCTGTTCCCAAAATGGACATTTACATAAGAGGCCAGGAGGAGCAACCTGGATCCTGTTCCCAATATGGACATTTACATAAGAGGCCAGGAGGAGCAACCTGGATCCTGTTCCCAATATGGACATTTACATAAGAGGCCAGGAGGAGCAACCTGGATCCTGTTCCCAATATGGACATTTACATAAGAGGCCAGGAGGAGCAACCTGGATCCAGTTCCTAATCTGGACATTTACATAAGAGGCCAGGAGGAGCAACCTGGACCCAGTTCCAAATCTGGACATTTACATAAGAGGCCAGGAGGAGCAACCTGGATCCTGTTCCTAATCTGAACATTTACATAAGAGGATGTTTTAAGTAAGATTCGGTAATAGACGTGTGGGCTGGCTGTGTGCAGGCTGTAACTATTCTTTGGGAGTGTCCATGGCCAGAACAGTTGTTTTTTTACTTACTACCACTCACTCACTCCTCCCCGCCCGGATGGAGTTGACCATACCTTATCCAACTCCTTTCCCATCCAGTGAGACTAAGACCAGATACTAACTGACCGTATGCCGGGACAGGATACGACGTGAGTGTAGGAATAGAGAGATTTGATCAAACAACTCCTACGTGTTTCTTGAATGTTCTAGTTATCAAGTCCAGGATTAACCGCCTCTCTATCTCTCTCTATCTCTCTCTACCTCTCTCTCTCTACATATATATATATATATATATATATATATATATATATATGTGTGTGTGTATTGTATATGTGTGTGTATGTATATGCACCGTAGCTCTAACTTCCTACGGAGACTAGTAAATTAAAGAAACGTTTAACGGAAGTCCTACAAAATATGTGCATAGTAGCTGCATGTGTCATACCGGATCACCCACCCACCCCGTGTTATGTCAGGATTGGAGGAGCGGGGGCGGTGGCTGTTTCAATATATTCAAAGCTCCAACATGAGGTAACCTTACATCTGTGTGACAGCTGCAATTAGTTCCCAGCATGTGTGAGAACGTGTGTACTGAAAATGTTTGCATAGCATATTATGGCGCCCGGCTTGCTAGTTGTAATGAGTGATAATTTGAGAGAACATACAAACAGTTTTGGGATTTGTTTCTGTTCTTCGTGTTTGTCTTGTGGTTCAGGATCAAAACCTGATCACTAATTATCCTTTCCAGGAGTAAACTACTCAGTCTTATCGGTTCTTATCTCATTCTCAGTCTCTCTTTGTTTGTAGTCCTCTCATCCAGAAACAAATCGTCAGGAATGTCCGAATGACCCAATTTATTAAAACATCTCTCTCGCGACTCTCACAGTATCTTTATTTGTGCCATTCTCTCTATCTCAGTCACTCTACTCTGTATGCCACTATATATATGCATGTCTATCTTGTTCACTCTTTCCTGATTCTCTGTCCGTCCGTCCGTCCATCCATCCATCCCTCTCTATCTATCTATCTATCTATCTATCTATCTATCTATCTATCTGTCTGTCTGTCTGTCTGTCTGTCTGTCTGTCTGTCTGTCTGTCTGTCTGTCTGTCTGTCTGTCTGTCTGTCTGTCTGTCTGTCTGTCTGTCTGTCTGTCTGTCTGTCTGTCTGTCTGTCTGTCTGTCTGTCTGTCTGTCTGTCTGTCTGTCTGTCTGTCTGTCTGTCTGTCTGTCTGTCTGTCTGTCTGTCTGTCTGTCTGTCTGTCTGTCTGTCTGTCTGTCTGTCTGTCTGTCTGTCTGTCTGTCTGTCTGTCTGTCTGTCTGTCTGTCTGTCTGTCTGTCTGTCCGTCCGTCCGTCCGTCCGTCCGTCCGTCCGTCCGTCCGTCCGTCCGTCCGTCCGTCCGTCCGTCCGTCCGTCCGTCCGTCCGTCCGTCCGTCCGTCCGTCCGTCCGTCCGTCCGTCCGTCCGTCCGTCCATCCATCCATCCCTGCCTGTCTATTGTCGTCCACTGAACAACTGGATGAGTGTTATAATGTACAAGCATCCTTGACGAAGACCCTGTGTCCCTAACGTTGGTTCAGTTCAGTTTGGGTGAGTTAACTGAGTAATACTTGTTTATGTAATTATCAAGTGCTTGCCCAGTCCAGGCGTAAATATCTCATATCTTTATCTTTCTTTCTTGATCACATATTCTTTCTCACTTTTTGTGCCATCTACTGATCCAAGAACATTGCTATATACATGTTGAAATATACCAAACCATGAGTAAACATCCCCTACTCTCTCTCTCTCTCGCTCTCTCTCTCTCGCGTCGCCCCTCTCCCTCTCTTGTGCCGTCTTTTGGTCAAATATAACTACTCTAAGAGTTTTGAAAAATAACCAGTTAACAAACGTCACGGGGGTGGGGGGGGGGGGGTGGGGGTGTGTTCAGGTTCGAATCCTTAGTGCCTATCACTTCACTTTTTCTCTTACAACTGTAGCCCTCCTAGGATAACGGGCTCTCCAATGCAATTGACCGTTCTACCCCGTTCTGAAATTTTATTATTCCTTATTCCTTCTGGATGTAGCCACCACCTGAATTTATACATTTGTCATCTATGCGTGACCTTGAAAATAACTTATTTTTCGAACTAAACCAGTTATCACAATCCAGTGTGACATCTTCGTCACTGTCAAAATGATTTCCTTTCAGCTGTTTTTTAAGTTTTGGGAAAAGACAAAAGTTTGAAGCTAAATCCGGAGAATGTGGGTGGGAAAGAATTTCAATATTCAAATCGTTGGATGTTTGCAGCACAAGCCTTGCTTTATGTGAAGGCCGTTGTCTTGAAACAAAGGCAGAATTTGAGTGCGCGCTATCCCTCGTGTTCTGGTAACAGTCTTTCTTAGTTTGGTAAGGAGATCTGCATAATATTGACCATTAACCGTGTTGCCACGAGGCAAGTAATCTTTCAATATGATACCTTTGACGTCCCAAAAAACAGTCAGCATCACTTTTCTTGCAGATTTCTGTGCTCTTGGCTTGACATGTGTTGGTGAGCCCGGGGTTTTCCCACTGCATGCTGGAAATTTTGGATTCTGGCTCATAATGGTGAACCCAAGTCTCATCTACTGTCACCATGGTCGGCAACATGTTTTTCGACCGACACATTTTGAAGAACTGGCCACAGCAATCAACCCTCGTTTGTTTCTGTTCACATGTCAGCAGACGCGGGACCCAGCGGGCACACACTTTTCTTATGTTCAGTCTGTTGTGTACAATTCTAAAAACTGTACTTTAATTCAGTTTTGCTGACCTAGATATCTCTGTAATTCTCATTTTCCTATCCTGGTCAATGATTGTCTTCACTCTTGCAGCATTTTCATCGTTGCACTATGAGGATGGTCTTCCTGATCTTGGAAGATCATCAACATGGGAACGGCCACACTTAAACTGCCTAACCAGTTTTTTTTACAGCATACGAAGGACAGAATTCCTCAAACACTGGTTCCATCTCCTTGTGTATTTATGTATGTGTTTTTCCCTGCAACATCAAGGAGGGAAATTCATACTTCTCAAGTCCAGTACAAATTGAATGAGCTACATATGTGCCAAATGTCAACTTTCTCCTCCTACTCTTTCACAGTCAGGGTCAAGGCTAATGACAAGCCCCTTGTATGTTGACAGTATTACAGTCTACAATACTGACTCGGTTACATTTATCATTTTCAATGAGTGTCTTAAGTGACACAGTGGTATACCGATTCATTCTCACGACAAGCGTTCTCGGTTCGATACCCGTAGTTGACACGCTCCAGTCGACGCAGCTGCATATGTGTACTTAGCCTACTGTTACAGAATTAACCACCAACCATATCTTAGAGGAAGTTGAACCCTTTAACACCTCATCACCAACAGCAGTGTCTGCTATGGGACTGCCTAATCCTGTTCAACTCGGCTACGGCTCTGGTGAATCGTTGACTGTACACGGTACTGATAGTTACTCCTCTATTGACAGTTCTCCCGTCGGGAATCGGCTACCAGGTTGAAATGAATGCGCCATAAAATGACGTCACTACATGGCTTTGGGCGTTGTATGAACGAAGGCGGAACTAATGATATCAAAATTCGATATCGGAAAAGAAAGCAAAAAATGACCCCATAATGCGCACGATGCGAATGAATAATCCATGCATGCGACTGAGGTGATGTGCTTCAGGCAGAACCTTGGAATAGTAGACACGCAGAGTTGCAATCGTAACGGGAGCGAGTGTAAGTGTGTCAGCTGCACGATAATTGACAGGTTAAGATCGTGTCATATAAGGGAGATAATATAGTTGCTTCTCTCCTACCATCAAACACAGACACAGTGCTGGTTTAAAGCATGGGCTTATGAGACTACAGTCTGATGGCATTTGGCCTCCAAAGATACAAACATCTATATTTGTTTATTTGTTATTGAAGATATTACTTGGGAACCTGACAGTAGATGTCCGTAGTCTAGGAACATATAGGACGAACAAGTAAAGACACTAGAAGGAAGAAAAGAAGAGAACAAAGAATAGTGTTGGTACAACAGGCCCTTTCAATACACAAGCTTGAACCGGCACTGTGTATGGGTCTTCTGATCGTTGTCTCGTTGCTTATAGCTTCTGTAGGATGGGATAACATGCACAACCCTCCTTAGTCTGACTTAGCAGCTTCTCTTCTACCATTTAGGTATGCACGGTTTCTAATTTTTTTTCTTGTGGCTCATAGACTTTACAGGATGGAGTAGCTAGCACCCATGCATGACCCTCTGTAATCCCCCCCCGCCCCCCTCCCCAATGACATACCAGGCAGGTTACAGTGTTATTATTCTTTACTCCCTTTTTGGATCCCTGTAATACACATGGGATGAAAGTGAGACAAAAGTAGAATTGATAAACATAATTTAGGGACTGGATTCCAGATGGGTTGTTACTGGGACGAACGAATAGGATCATTGTACCGTATTGTAAAACGCGATTATAGAGAGATATACATAGACATAACAACATGATTACGTCAAAGTACTACTGCTACAGAAACCACTTCTACTTGAGAACATTAATGCTTTGACAGACGCAGGTTTCTACCTGGAGACCAGTTGTAGTGGTGGCCCATACTCCTGCTGGTGTAAACATAGGTTCATCATGATGATAGTGACTGCAAGTTCTGGACATTAATGGCCTGTCGGCACCATGAAGATGAGAAGAACATGTATCATATCATTTAGTACGGATGATAAACACCAGACTGATGTGGCATCTGGAAGAAAAACGAATACTAATTCCACAGCAAGCCGGCTTTAGACAGCACAGATCCACTGAGGACCAGGTCATCCTCATAGCCCAGGAGATAGAAGATGCCTACCAGGCACAGAAACACACAGTAGCTGTTTGGGTGGACCTGGAAAAGGCATTTGACAAAGTCTGGAAGGATGGACTTAGAGTCAAGCTAAGAAGAAGTGATGTTTGTGGGAAGATGTACAAGTGGATCAACCACTACCTCAAACAAAGAACGGCCAGAGTCCAAGTACAAGGGCAGATGAGCAAAAAGGTGACACTCGAGCAGGGAGTACCCCAAGGGGGAGTACTGTCACCCACACTCTTCCTGGTATATATAAACGATATTACAGAGAATATACCAAGAAGAGTCCATAGCTCAATGTTTGCAGACGATCTGGCTATGTGGACCTCTGAAAAGAATCTCACCATAGCAAGAAATCGGATGCAAACGGCCCTAACATCGCTGGAAGAGTGGGCGAACTCATGGCTGGTCAAAATAAACGAGGAGAAAACCACGTGCACAATATTCTCGCTCTCATTAAAACCCCAAAGTACCAAATTAAGCCTAAATGGCAAAATCCTGCAGCCAAACGACAACCCAACCTATCTGGGAGTCACATTTGATCGGCGCATGACATGGAAAAGTCAGATTGAGAGAAACCGAATGAAAGCCAGAGAAAGAATGGCGATCATGAGGAAACTTGCTGGCACAAGCTGGGGAGCAGACGAAGGCATACTAAAGAAACTGTACACTGGAAGAGTGAGACCAGTTCTCGAGTATGGCATCGCGGCATGGACAACAGCAGCGAAGGCGAACTTCGATAAAGTTAACAAACTTCAAAACCAAGCTATGAGAATCATAACTGGTGGAATGAAGTCAACGCCAATTGTAGAACTTGAAAAGATTACAAAACTGCAATCCATGACCGACAGAAGAGACTGCAGAGCCCAGCTGCAGTCAGAGAAACTCCGAAGACTGACGGACCATCCAATGTACCAGAGGCTAAACAATTTGGGAACTGGGAAACTAAAGCGGAGAAACTTTGCAGAAATAGCCAAAGCAAAGATGCACGAAGATCCCATAAACGCACTAACAACACCAAAACCCATCACTACTGTACGAAAACCTACTTGGAGGCAGGATATATTTCCAGAGGTGGTAGAAAATATACCAGGTATTGCAAACAAAAACTGCCAGACCGAAAAAGAAAGGAGAGACACTACCTTAAGCTTCATAACGAAAAGCTACCCAAGCATGGACTGGACCCATGCATACACCGACGGTTCTGTAACAAACACTACACAGAACGGAGGGGCAGGAGCATTCCTGAACCTACCAAATGGCAGAAAAATAACACTGTCATTCGCTACTGGTAAGTACACGAGCAATTTCAGAGCAGAGGCAGAGGCACTGAGGGCGGCAGTGGAAGAAATGGTAACACACAGTGAAAATGAGAGCCATATAGTCCTGCTGACAGATGCTCTCGAAGTAGTCACAGCGCTAAAAAGCCAGAAAAACACTGAGCTTAATGACTTAAGAGCAGCACTCTGCAAACTGTGCCAACAGTCCGCACCAAAAAGGGTAGTGGTACAGTGGGTTCCGTCACACTGCAACATCCAAGGCAACGAGGAGGCAGACAGACTGGCAAAAGAAGGTGCAAGGCTACCACAAATAGATACCAGTATGACGTACGAAGAGTCAAAACGGCTTATCAAAGCCAGGTACATGTCCAAATGGGAAACCGAACATACTGGTTACACCAAAAACGATGCCTATTACCAGTTGAACCGAAGAGAGCAGGTCGTTGTCTTCAGACTTCGCACTGGCCACAACAGACTGAGGTACCACCTCTTCAACAAATTGAAGATAGGGTGTACCGACGAATGCCCGTGCGGTACTGGTAAAATGACCACTGAACATCTGCTGCAGAACTGCCCGACATACGAGGATCAGAGAGAGCAGATGTGGCCATTGCCAGTGGAACTGCAAGACAAGCTCTATGGTAGTGGCGAGAGTCTCAGGATGACCGCCGCTTTTTTCGAGAAAATAATGGTTACTGTCTGACTGTGTACGCAGAAGAAGAAGAAGATATCATTTAGTAGATGTACTTCTTGAATGCTCACAATCAATAAGATTGCTCTTTTGTGTGTCCTGGGCGTTAAGTGGCGGGCTGCAGTAGCTTTCCTCACATCCTAAGCATGCTGATGAAGGTGGACCGGGTTCCTCCAAGCGGTTGTGCTTGGCTTCATCTGCATGCCACTCAGTAGATAATTGCTTCTTTTGCTAACGGGGCATATCATCAGCTTGAGGCTAATTACTCGTGAGCGTTAGACAGGTCGATTGTCAATCTTGTTCAAGGTCTCATCTGTTTCTATTTCTAAGAATTGACGTTACTGCACTCTGGGCATACATATAGGTGCTCAGTCTCTTTCAGCAAATGGCGCAGGATCTGGATGCTGATGGTCCCTGTAGCTTGCTGGTTGTACACTCTCCTGCTCCGTCCTCTCATGCGCCCTACTCCGCTCGAACCTCGTTTAATGTCAAAACTTTGCAGCCTGTGGATTGCTGAATCATCTATTGCAGTGTCCTCATCTAACAGGCGGTCATTGATTGATTTCAAAATGTCATTCCTACCCATAACTAACGTGGCAATGATGGGAGCGTGTGAAGCCAAGATGTCAGCTCTTTCGTTTTCCTGAACCCCAGCATGACTAGGACAGAAGATCCATGTCAACCCCTGGAGGTTAGAGGTCTCAACAGGTCACTGTTGACCTCATTCGCTGTGGTCACTGCTTCCATATCCATTCTCAAACTAGAGGTTGTTGGGATGTATGCCCCACTGCGCTCGGTGACGACCTATCCTCTAAATCTAGCCGAGAAGCCTCATCCTGATGTCCCACCGCGCAGCACTGAACCGTCGGTGTATATGACGGCATCACTCTCCTGCGTGTTCTCAGTTATCAGCTCATTCATCTCGTGCTCTGCTCTCTCGTTGCCCCATTCTCTGCATTTCTTGCCTAAGGTTATGAAGGCACTCTGGTACTCCATCATTCTATCACCAGTATGGGCCCATTCTTCGCCCTCGGTTATCATCTCAACTGGGGTGACTTGTCCGATTATTTTCTCTGCCTGTGCGATCCATGACGCCCCTCTTGATTCTTTTATATCTGAGATACTATTGTACAGACGGTGCCGTGTGTTTGTTGCGACGCGCATATATGCTTTGACTTGTGCCAGTTTATGTTTGGATGTCATCGATAACAATCCAAACATGTACCGCATCATCATAATCGGGGTATCTCTAGTGCAGCCCAGAACCAGTTGCATACCTTCATTCTGGATGCGTTCCAACATTTCACACTGTATTCTAGTGTGAGGATGCCTAGTTCGTAATCGATAACCGACAACATAGCCTGACGAAATAGGATGAACAGGAGGCGTTGTTCCAAGTTGGCAGCAGCCATGGTCTTGAGTGCTTCTAGCCCTCGCTTACATCTCTGTACGGTCTAGTTAACTTGATAATTATAGGAGAGGCTGCGATCAAACGTCAGTCCGAGGTATTTCAATCTGTGGCACCTGTCACTGGTGCATCTCTCACATGGAATGCCAGAGAGCTCAGCCTTTACTGTAGAATTATTCAAAGAACACTACATCATGCAGACCTTGTTCGGATTGATCTTGGAGCTTGAATCGCCACACACCACTCTGAGATGCTTGCAAGGCTTCCAGTATGACTTTGACCAACTCATGCCTGTTTGAGTCAGTCCTGCAAGTCAGGATGTCATCTGCAAATGGTAACGTTCGCCCTGTCTCTGTGGGTTGAATATTGGCCAGTAGTCACAGCACTTAAAAGCCAGAAAAATACTGAACTTAATGATTTAAGAGCAGTATTCTGTCAACTATGCCGGCAGTCCGCACCAAAAAGGGTAGTGGTACAGTGGGTTCCATCCCACTGCAAAATCCAAGGCAACAAGGAGGCAGACAGACTGGCAAAAGAAGGTGCAAGACTACCACAACCAGATACTAGTGTGACATACGAAGAGTCAAAACGGCTTATTAGAGCTAGATACATGACCAAATGGGAAACCGAACATACTGGATACACAAAAAACGATGCCTATTACCAGTTGAACAGAAGAGAGCAGGTCGTGGTCTTCAGACTTCGCACTGGCCACAATAGACTGAGGTACCACCTATTCAACAAATTGAAGATAGGTGGCACTGACAAATGCACGTGTGGTACCGGGAAAATGACCGCTGAACATTTGCTGCAAAACTGCCCGACATACGAGGATCAGAGAGAGCAGATGTGGCCATCATCAGTGGCAACACTAGACAAGCTCTATGGCAGTGTCGACAGCCTCAGGATGACCGCTGCTTTTTTCGAACAAATAAAGGTTGATGTCTGACTACGTACGATGAAGGAGAAGAATATTGGCCAGTCTTACTGTGTAGATGTTGAACACCACCGGCAATAGCGTAGACCCTTGAGGCAGTCCTGGACATATTTGCCTCAGTTCTGATGTCCACGATCCCACACGTAGCGCAACTGTTCAGACATATCATTTAAAGTTACAAAATCAACACAGTTGTATGCGTAACCCAGGTCGAGTGCCACAACGACTGTTTCTTGCTTTGACTGAATACCCTCATCTCTTTGATCATGTACACAACTTTGGTCCCACGAAACTTATTTTCAACTCGGGTTCCACTCAAGCAAAAGCTCACGATATGCAGCTGATAAAGACGCATCAACAGTTTGGCCCAGAACCATATCAAATTAGTTGAACCTAATGAAGCCTTCACTGGCTGTACGTGAGTAATGGCTATAGAAACTCCCATGGTAACTCTGGTTTTTGAAGGCCCGTGTTAAGTGTTTGCCTGGTCGCTGCAGACCAAAGATCAATATTAGTCCGTTGAGTCCGTTTGTCATCTCATGTGGGCTGGCTTTAGCCACGGGGAGGGTGTATCTTTATCATTTGGTACTTCCCCCATGAACCACGGGTGGTGCCAGTGGAAGACAGAATAGTACCACTGTAACCATCTTAAAAAGCGTCACGATAGTCAATAGCAGACACTGCCGTCGGGGATGGAGCGGTAGTCTTCATTGTACAATGTCTTTGTTTTTTGTGAGGTTGGGATGATCAGTTGCTTTCCTTGGTACTGTATAAGTGTTATATTTAAGAGTGGTTTGCCGGGTCTTTGTGTAGAACAAGGACAAGAATAGGACCACTGCCACATAGAGAACGTATCGTAGGAGGCGACTGTGGGACATGGCGTAACACCGGCCATGTTTAGGTGGTTTGTTAAGAGCAGCAAAGATGGCGCCTAACAGGCTGAAGGTCTACTTTGCTTTAGTGTTTGAGGCTATTTAAATAGACATTAGTTAACCACCCTCCAAGGTTGAGTAATAAGCTGCTCGAGCCTAGCCCACTAAGCAGGAAATCCTTCTCCTGACTACATCCAGCTCATACCAGAGATGGGACCTGCACATGAACTTATGACCCTGTAGAAGTACAGGTCAACTGAGACCTGCACATGAACTTATGACACTGAAGAAGTACAGGTCAACTAAGTGGGAACTGCGCATGAACTTATGACCCTGTAGAAGTACAGGTCAACTAAGACCAGTCCTTTAGACCAGAGGTGGCCAAACTATGACCCGCAGGCCAGATCGGCCCGCCAACCAGTTTTTACTGGGCTCTACTAGATAATGCCTTTAATGCAATAAGAACACTGACAAGGGAATTCCGTCCAGTTCTAAATGTCATCAATGACAAAGAGGATAACACATTAACAGAAACCAAAGACATACTGAATAGATGGAGAGAGTACTGCAGAACCATGTATGGAGATAGCACAAAGCGCTCAGTTACAATCCTACCAAAGGATGAGAAAGAACCTGAACCAACATTGGAAGAAGTACGCTCGGCAATCAAAAGCTTGAAAATGGGAAAGTCCCCAGGATGTGATGATATCCCAGCAGAGCTAATACAAGCAGGAGGAGAGGCATGTGCTCGAGTCTATCACAAGCTGTGTAAACAGATATGGCACAGTGCAGAGTGGCCAGAAGCATGGAAGAAATCAATTTATATTCCCCTCCCCAAAAAAGGCAACATGAAGCTGTGCAACAACTACCGAACTATCGCGCTGATCAGCCATGCGAGCAAGATACTCTTGCAAATCCTATTAAGAAGGATAGAGAAAAGGTTTGAATCTGAAATTCACGTAGTCCAGGCAGGTTTTAGGAAAGACAGAGGGACCACGGACCACAAATTTAATTTAAGGAATATCTACGAAAAATGTAGAGAGTTTAATGTAGGCATGTTCACATGTTTCATTGATTATACCAAGGCCTTCGATACGGTAAAACATCAAAATCTGTGGAGAATCATGAAGGAAATGGGGTTTCCTTTGCATATAGTTCATCTCATTGAAACATACCAAGATCAACAAGCCGCTGTCCGAGTATCTTGGCAAACATCAGATTGGTTTGCAATACAAAAGGGAGTCCGACAGGCATGCATCCTCTCACCTTATCTGTACAACATATATGCGGAATGTATAATGAGAAATGTTCGAGAAGACGAGAACATTGAAAGTTTCGACCCATTTACGATTGGGGGATACGAGATTCCAGAGTTACGATACGCAGAGGACACAGTGATACTATCAAGAAGCGCAGAAGGGCTAGAGCAGCTAATTTCAGCCGTTAATGGACATAGTAAAGATCAAAATCTGTATCTAACAATTATGTGCTTATGGTATCTTTGACTTTCTATTTCTCGTATCCTTTGGCTCTCTTCTCGCTCTCTCTTTTTCTCGTATGTTTTGGCGCCTTTCCTGTCTCTCTCTGATGACCTTATTCGTTTCGCTGTCTCCTATGTCCCTCATTATGGTTCTCGTGTCTATTGTTGTTTTCTCGGCACCAAACTCCTTTCTCTCTCTATTCTTTCTCTCTATCTGTGACTCATTCTCCCTGACTCTCTTACAGTGACACTCACTTCATATCACTGTCATGCTAGTCTGACTGGTATTATTCTGCTACTCTCAATTACTTCACGCCTGTCACTTCATACCTCACTCTCTATGCGTCCCTCGCCCCATGCCTCACTCTACTTGGTCGTTGTTCTCTTTCTCTGTAGCTTCCGTGACTCTTTCTCTCCATAACCATCTTTTGCCTTTGTTTTTATTTGGTAACTTTAGTCTCTTTGTGATGTATGTGTCTCTTTCTTCGCACGACATTGTTCGCATATTTCCTAACATGGCAATTTGTGTTTCTGTAGCCAGAGTTTATCCGACTCCAGCTTATTTCTCTCTCACTCTTTGTACATTGACCACTCTCTTCTCCTACCTGTCTTTTTTCTATTGTCTTATCGAACTCTCACTCTCTCTCCATCTCTACCTTCCATAACTCTCTTGCTCTCATATCTCTTGGCAACATTATGTCCCCATCTGCGTGCGTCATCCGGCTCTCTCCTCAGCACCTGCTCTTCATCTTGTTTCCTGGCTTGACAATCTTGTGCCCCTCTCGTTGGTGTCTCCAAACTTATCAATCTTGTGCCCCCCCCCCGTTGGTGTCTCCAAACTTATCAATCTTGTGCCCCCCCCCCCCGTTAGTGTCTCCAAACTTATCAATCTTGTGTCCCTCTCGTTGGTGTCTCCAAACTTATCAATCTTGTGTCCCTCTCGTTGGTGTCTCCAAACTTATCATTCTTGTGCCCCCCCCCCCCTATTATTGCACATTTCCTGTATTGACAACACCGTTTATGGCGATACAACAAGTGGTGCCGGACTGACGCCCAGGATAATGTGAATGTGTGACACTTAGAATCCATGTCATGATAGGAACAAGGGGAGTGAAAGTAGGTATATCTTCTCTTCGCACAAGAGGAGTGAAAGTAGGTATATCTTCTCTTCGCACAAGAGAAGTGAAAGTAGGTATATCTTCTCTTCGCACAAGAGGAGTGAAAGTAGGTATATCTTCTCTTCGCACAGGAGGAGTGAAAGTAGGTATATCTTCTCTTCGCACAAGAGGAGTGAAAGTAGGTATATCTTCTCTTTGCACAGGAGGAGTGAAAGTAGGTATATCTTCTCTTCGCACAAGAGGAGTGAAAGTAGGTATATCTTCTCTTCGCACAAGATGAGTGAAAGTAGGTATATCTTCTCTTCGCACAAGAGGAGTGAAAGTAGGTATATCTTCTCTTCGCACAAGAGGAGTGAAAGTAGGTATATCTTCTCTTCGCACAGGAGGAGTGAAAGTAGGTATATCTTCTCTTCGCACAAGAGGAGTGAAAGTAGGTATATCTTCTCTTCGCACAAGAGGAGTGAAAGTAGGTATATCTTCTCTTCGCACAAGAGGAGTGAAAGTAGGTATATCTTCTCTTTGCACAAGAGGAGTGAAAGTAGGTATATCTTCTCTTCGCACAAGAGGAGTGAAAGTAGGTATATCTTCTCTTCGCACAAGATGAGTGAAAGTAGGTATATCTTCTCTTCGCACAAGAGGAGTGAAAGTAGGTATATCTTCTCTTCGCACAAGAGGAGTGAAAGTAGGTATATCTTCTCTTCGCACAGGAGGAGTGAAAGTAGGTATATCTTCTCTTCGCACAAGAGGAGTGAAAGTAGGTATATCTTCTCTTCGCACAAGAGGAGTGAAAGTAGGTATATCTTCTCTTCGCACAAGAGGAGTGAAAGTAGGTATATCTTCTCTTCGCACAGGAGGAGTGAAAGTAGGTATATCTTCTCTTCGCACAGGAGGAGTGAAAGTAGGTATATCTTCTCTTCGCACAAGAGGAGTGAAAGTAGGTATATCTTCTCTTCGCACAAGAGGAGTGAAAGTAGGTATATCTTCTCTTCGCACAAGAGGAGTGAAAGTAGGTATATCTTCTCTTCGCACAGGAGGAGTGAAAGTAGGTATATCTTCTCTTCGCACAGGAGGAGTGAAAGTAGGTATATCTTCTCTTCGCACAGGAGGAGTGAAAGTAGGTATATCTTCTCTTCGCACAAGAGGAGTGAAAGTAGGTATATCTTCTCTTCGCACAAGAGGAGTGAAAGTAGGTATATCTTCTCTTCGCACAAGAGGAGTGAAAGTAGGTATATCTTCTCTTCGCACAAGAGGAGTGAAAGTAGGTATATCTTCTCTTCGCACAAGAGGAGTGAAAGTAGGTATATCTTCTCTTCGCACAAGAGGAGTGAAAGTAGGTATATCTTCTCTTCGCACAAGAGGAGTGAAAGTAGGTATATCTTCTCTTCGCACAAGAGAAGTGAAAGTAGGTATATCTTCTCTTCGCACAAGAGGAGTGAAAGTAGGTATATCTTCTCTTCGCACAAGAGGAGTGAAAGTAGGTATATCTTCTCTTCGCACAAGAGGAGTGAAAGTAGGTATATCTTCTCTTCGCACAAGAGGAGTGAAAGTAGGTATATCTTCTCTTCGCACAAGTGAGTTAAAAAATAAATAAATAGTGTACATCATATTGTTTGTTACTTAATGCCTACCGATGCCTCTTTAGCAAATTCTTCTTCCCACCTTCTCATCGTGTATGTTCCTCTCCACTTCTTTTATCATACCATACTCATTTTTCCCTCCACTATCGTTACAACAAGTGTATGTAAGAGTTGGTACCTGTACGAGTGTGAAAACACGCCATTTCCCCCTTTATGTAAACATGATATTTATACGTATACTATTAAGCGTAAAAGGTTACGTTTGCTCCTTCCTGTCAACAGATGCGACAGAAAATTTTAGCATAGTGCCAAGCAAAACCTTCCCTTTGTAAATATTACTTACCAAAAAAAAAATGTATATAAAATGATTTTTTTTTTTTACCTCTGCTATGACTTTAGAGATATTTTGACAAACCAATATTAATTTTAAAAATGTATGTTAAACAACACATTCACTACAGGACATATTCAACACACAAATTACACATTATTTAGCGTAGAATAAGAAGCCTAGGGAACGAATTCCAACATGAAGAAACTCAAATACGCAGATACAAAACAGATTTCATTTTTACACAAGAAACGCATAAATCATGACATGCAAACACATTCACTCATAACAAACTTAGGACTACGACATGCGTGGTGTAGCCTAGGTACACATACAGGGCTGTCAGTGCTGTGGGCAGTAACACAGAGGGAGGGTTACTTAATTATAACTACACGCACGTACTAGTATACACGGCCACAACTAAGGCACACCAGCATACATTCATGATTTGAAAACCTTTTAAATACATTAAGTCAGCAATATAAAAAGCATAACATTATAATGGGCGGGGATTTCAACTGTGTTTTAAATCTAGACACATCACAAGGGACAACAAAGGTAAGGGCAAGAAACAACTTAACACTAAGCAAACAGTTAATACCGGATGAAGATTTCAAAAGTGCTCTCAGCTTTTTTCACAAAAGATTTGATGAATTCACGGCCGAGCAGGGTTGCCAGATGATTCTAAAAAATTTTTTTTTTTAAAAACGTCCAAAAACATCTCGAAAACTGCACTAAAATAAATTACTTGGCTTGGCTTCGTTCGTTCTCAATCTCCCGCTACCATACCATGAAAGGGCTTAAGTAGCAGAATGAAGTCCAGAGAACGGAATGTTGTGTCGTAGTTTACAGCTTGACTGCGATATTTGCACATTTCGGTCCAACACATCCGACTTCAGCAAGCATTTTTTTAGTACCGAGTTAGCAGTCCTCTTCGATCCTTTCTCCTTAGCCAGTCTGTCCTGCTGCATCCTGTTATCCAGGATCACCGCATGGAGGTGTAGAAGGGTCTTGGCAGATCTGGTTCGCTGGCCCTGACGCTAGCAGTCAGCTATGGGTCGCTATCACTGCAACTCATGCGCTGCTCAGCGTCTTAATCCCAAAATAAATTACTTGAATTGAGTGAAACTGTATTTTTAAAATAGTTATTATCCCATAGCTGCCGAGCAAACCAGCTCTTGGCAGCCTAATGCCATTCTAATTTGGTAATTGTCGGCAGTGCTTGTAAGAATCTTTTGCTCACGTCCGCAAGCGCCTTGCACCCAAATGAGTAGATATCGAACTGTTTCAGGATGAGAGCAATGTCTGCACAAGGGCAGACTATTGTAAAAAATAGTTAAAGATGAACATAATTATGCTAATATTCATATGCTTTCGAAACGTCACATGGAACGCTCCGAATCCAATCTTTGAGGGCTGAATCTTTTTACTAGTCTTTAGAATAGCCTATCGTTTCCCCGTACTTTGCCCACAACGATTTGTAATAAACAAACTTAATAATAAATTATGCTCACTATTTGAATAATTTATTTACATCAGAGTAAAAACAATAATATTATTCCATTGTATTTTTAAGTCTAAGATGGAACGAAATACAGGTTAATAATGCTGAAATTCACTGAAAATAAACAAATAAGTTGTAGGTTTGACAGCGCATTTGTAACATCGTAAATGCAAGACATGTCTGTGCCAGTTAGCCCAAAAAATAGCGGCCAAAAATTAAAGAAGCCCAAAATACCGCATACCCACAACCAACCTAAATTTCCGCAACTCTCTGAAAAAAGAAGCCCAATTGGGCGGGAAAACTGCGGAACTGGCAACGTGTCGAGTCCACTCTTTTTCAGCGCCTTACACGAGATATTAGAGAAAGGAGAACTCCCGACTAGATTCAACCTATTCTACATACCCCTAATACACGCACCAAACCGGGGTCCTCCAGGCCGTTGTGCTATTCTTTGCTTCACCTGCGAGTCGCTCGCTACTATGAGGATCACATCGGTACCACACCTTGACCTTGTTAGCCAGACTGCCATGAAAATAGACCGTTTCTAGGAAGGGCACGCGAGGAAGCCAAGGCGAGGGTCTTATCTAGTATGTTTTGCCTGAACCTGACTAACATGTCTGATCAGTATATTTTGCCTGACCAGACGTTAGTCTTCATTCCCCCCCCCCATTGTTCGGTAGAAGTATAAAAATAAATACCTGTGTGTTGTCCCCAAAATAATATACATATCTAACATCTTCAAGCTCAAATCATACGAGCAGGATAAAGGCAGTGCTTATAATTGGAATACGTTATCAAGAAGTGAATCAAAGGGACAATAGTCTGTTGCTGGAGTGTACCAGCAAGGCAAGAGACAGCAAGTGGTGTAGATGACATTTTTTTTGGTAAGAGGTTTGCCTCTGTATTCTTCTGGAGGAGGCACGCTCTTTTCCACCCAAGACCTCGGTCAGTTAGGTGATACCAGGACGTATTGACTAGTGCTTGGATGCATGTGTGCGTCTGTATGTACCTATTCTAGTTTGTGCGCTCTCAGAGGTCAATCCAATCAAAGTTAAATGGAAGGGTCGTTGTTGCTTAGATGTTTGCCTCACTAGTTTCTACTGGTGGAGGTGCGCCATTTTCCACCCCAGACCGTAGTCCATTTAGCGATATCAGGACGCATAAACCAGTGCTTGGATGCATGTGTGCGTCTGTATGTACCTATGCTAGGTTTGTGCACCCTCAGAAGCTAGCCCAACCAAAGTGCAATGGAAGGGTCTCACCATGAGGGCGCGTGTGAAAGTTGTGCAAAAGTGTGACTGTGGGACAGAGTCAAATGAAACAGAGTGAGGAGAGAGGCTGAAAGAATCAGTATGAAATGGAAGGGTCTCGCCATGAGGGCGTGTATGAAAGTTGTGTAAGAGTGATTGTTGGATAGAGTAGAATGAAATAGATTGTGGGGTAAGAAGGAGTGACAATAGTCTGTTACTGGTGTGTACCACCAAGGCAAGAGCCAGCCAGTGGACTAGAGTCACTTCTAGTCTTCAATGGCGAGCTGCATGTATTTCCCTCAAACTATGCATTCTGTCTCTGACTTCTTGTATCACTATAGAAATTATTTCTCAATTGTGTTAACTTAACTTAACTTAACGTCTTTATACTGGTTTAGAAGACCCTGCAGAGTCTGTATACAACCAGTTACATTTACATCACCTTGATCTAAAAGCTATGCGCATCCAGCTTATTCTTAAATGCATTAACTGTTCCTGCCTCCACTACCTCCCCTGGCAATGCATTCCAAGCAGACACCACTCTCTGACTAAAAAAATATTTCCTAATATCTAATCTGGACCTCTCTTTAGTCAGCTTGTAGATATGCCCCCGTGTTATTGTAGGTGGCTGTATTTTAAAAAAACTTCTTATAGTCTAATTTATCCGTTCCTCTGATCATCTTATAAACCTGTATTAAGTCACCACGAATTCTTCTCTCTTCGAGAGACTGTAGGCCGGTTTTTCTGAGAAAGCGATGTTGGAGAAAGCAATGTTGGAGAAAGCGATTTTGTCGCTCTGCTCATTCTAGGCAGACTATATTTGAATCGTCTTTTGTATTTCTAAGCCCTTATTTCTGTTCTATGGTTGTGGGAAAATCTGTAAGGGTCCTTTGCAAAAATTATGAAAAGAGTAGCGAATGGGGATAATATATTGTGCTCGATTGTGTCCCTTGGAATATTTTCATTGCTGCCCCTGCCTTTATTGTTTAATATCAAATATGTTAGCGAATGTAAATGACTATTAACAAGTACAGTAGATTTGTATTCACTAAGTACATATATTTATAAATGTTAGTATAGAATAGATATCCCTTCTATTCTATACATCAAATTAATTATTCAGTTACTTTTACATGTTTTTGGAGTACGTTATTATAGTATCAAGAGTATCTGCGAATCGCAAAAAGACCATCAATAAATTTAAGATCATACTTTAGGGATCCTTTCTAGTCGAGTAAATCTGGACGGTACAGAAACCACGATGACGAGATTGCGTCACTCCCTCTGAGCGTGAAGCTGGCTCTTAGGTCTACCATGGCTCTTGTGGTGTCCTCGAGAGGTTTTGAGAATCGTTCCACAAACAAAACCTACGTTACGACCAATAGGCCTTCATCAGGGACACCAATACTGAACTAACAAATCAACATATAAGGAAACAATGATTGAGGCATATTGGTCGTAATGTAGGTTTTGTTTGTGTTCTCATCTCCGTGCGGTATCTGACCATACCAATTTTTAAATTTTGATTAAACTCAACCTTAAATCAACTTTGACAAATTTTCTTTATTAAAGAAATAAATGTTAACCTACCCATTTTCTAATGGACGTTCTCAAATGCATGCATTCTGACTCAACGGAAATATCCTTTTGAAACGTCACATTCCCAAGGCTAAGTAAATAACGGAACTTGCATGTGTCAACTATCAGTGCAACTATAATAGCGTGTTTGGGAAACAAAGATGGTTATGCAGTTGGTTTCAGGGCAGGGAATTGATCACTCTCAACAGTGATTTGTTGTTTTATACTGTGAATATGTTTTATTTCTCTGTATGGAGCATTGCTTGATTATAAACCTTTGCACAATAGAAGTTTCGTTATTTAGTTGGCGGTGGAATGTGACGTTTCAATTCATTTTTCTGGTGAGTAAGACGGCCTATCAAAAGTAGGCCATACCTCAACCCTCTTATCAGTCCCCATTCCTTTCACTCCTCTCCAAGCTACACATATTTTTGATTAAAAAACTGTCATACTTATTTATTTCCATTGTTGTGGTAGTCAAGGGATTTTAAGGCCGATGAAAACAGGACACGTCACCACTGCTGTTACTACGTCTTGTACTGGTTATGTTTGTTTATTTTACACCCACCAAAAAAAAACAACATATGCTTTACCAGGCATTGGATCAGCTGTCCTACATGTCAGCAAGCGGGCATCCAAGCCATTGGGCCACGCGCTTCTCTATGTATCTTTTCATATGACCAAAATTTTATTTTTAATAAATTTTTTTTCTTTCCACTTCTGTCGCGGAGCTTAAGTCGTCAATCTTGCGCCAAGTTCGTTGCGTCGGCCAATGTGAGCATGTGTCTCTGTACAATCACTCTGTTATCTATCCACTTGAGAATAGTTAGATGAAAGATAAAAGTTTGAGAACGATGGAGTAGAACAGGTAGCCAGATATATTTATAAGCCAGTTTTCTTCTGTACCTAGTTCCAAAATTTATATATTTTATTTCTTCTTTGTCCAAGCTATTTTCTTCTATAACACTTCATTTTCAAAGATATCTTTTTTGCAATTGTTGAAGTTAATGTTCATGTCTTGCATCGATATGTTGTATGGGGAGAACCAATGTCCTGATCAATTAAATAACATGGGTCCATCTTCTTGCATTCACCTAACATCAAATGTGTCCCACATGTCCCTTAACTTATCAAATGTGTCCCACATGTCCCCTAACATCAAATGTGTCCCACATGTCCCTTAACTTATCAAATGTGTCCCACATGTCCCTTAACTTATCAAATGTGTCCCACATGTCCCCTAACATCAAATGTGTCCCACATGTCCCCTAACATCAAATGTGTCCCACATGTCCCCTAACATCAAATGTGTCCCACATGTCCCCTAACATCAAATGTGTCCCACATGTCCCCTAACATCAAATGTGTCCCACATGTCCCCTAATATCAAATGTGTCTCAGATGTCCCCTAACTTATCAAATGTGTCCTACATGTCCCCTAACATCAAATGTGTCCCACATGTCCCTTAACTTATCAAATGTGATCCACATGTCCCCTAACATCAAATGTGTCCCACATGTCCCTTAACTTATCAAATGTGTCCCACATGTCCCCTAACATCAAATGTGTCCCACATGTCCCTTAACTTATCAAATGTGTCCCACATGTCCCTTAACTTATCAAATGTGTCCCACATGTCCCCTAACATCAAATGTGTCCCACATGTCCCCTAACATCAAATGTGTCTCACATGTCCCCTAATATCAAATGTGTCTCAGATGTCCCCTAACTTATCAAATGTGTCCTACATGTCCCCTAACATCAAATGTGTCCCACATGTCCCTTAACTTATCAAATGTGTCCCACATGTCCCCTAACATCAAATGTGTCTCACATGTCCCTTAACTTATCAAATGTGATCCACATGTCCCCTAACATCAAATGTGTCCCACATGTCCCCTAACTTATCAAATGTGTCCCACATGTCCCCTAACATCAAATGTGTCCCACATGTCCCTTAACTTATCAAATGTGTCCTACATGTCCCCTAACATCAAATATGTCCCACATGTCCCTTAACTTATCAAATGTGATCCACATGTCCCCTAACATCAAATGTGTCTCACATGTCCCTTAACTTATCAAGTGTGATCCACATGTCCCCTAACATCAAATGTGTCCCACATGTCCCCTAACTTATCAAATGTGTCCCACATGTCCCCTAACATCAAATGTGTCCCACATGTCCCTTAACTTATCAAATGTGTCCTACATGTCCCCTAACATCAAATGTGTCCCACATGTCCCTTAACTTATCAAATGTGATCCACATGTCCCCTAACATCAAATGTGTCCCACATGTCCCCTAACTTATCAAATGTGTCCCACATGTCCCCTGACATCAAATGTGTCCCACATGTCCCCTAACTTATCAAATGTGTCCCACATATCCCTTAACTTATCAAATGTGTCCCACATGTCCCTTAACTTATCAAATGTGTCCCCTTTCCCATGTCCCAAACTTATCAAATGTGTCCTACATGTCCCCTAACTTATCAAATGTGTCCCCTTTTCCATGTCCCCTAACTTATCAAAAGGGAGCCATATAGCGCAGTGGTTAGCAAGCTGGCTTCACATCTGAGTGGTCCTGGGTTCATTCCCCAGTTGAGGCAGAAATGATTTTTCAGACCGCAATCGTTCCCAGGTCGACCCAGCCTTAAACTGGTACCGATTCAGTCCGGGAAGTAAAAGCGGTGAGGGAGAGGAGATGGCTACCGCCCTCATATAGCCGAGCCTTTGAAATGCGAGATCACTAACATCTCACACCCCTACGGCAATAATGCTATGGGTTACTTTACTTTTTAACTTATCAAATGTGTCTCATTTTCCATGTCTCCATCTTATCAAATATGTCCTAATTCCTATGTTCCCTAACTTATCAAATGTGTCCTCTTTCCCATGTCCCCTGACTTGTCAAATGTGTCCTCTTTCCCATATCCCCTGACTTATCAAATGTGTCCCCTTTCCCATGTTCCCTAACTTATCAAATGTGTCCCCATTCCCATGTCCCCTTTCTCATGTCTCCCAACATATCAAATTAATGTCCCATTCTAGTGTATGCTACCATCTTGCAGGTATATCATTCATCCTATCACCCACACTACACTGTCTGTGTGACTTGTCTTCTTTATCAGGTCCTACAGTGTTCTATGGGCAGAGAACTGAATCTTTACAGTGACGTTAAAGAGCAGACCAACCCTGTCGCCATCTTCAAGCTATTTGGCTTGACTAGTCAACCAGTTGACCATGAGATTAATGGCCACAGGAAGCACACATCCTCTGATGTTGGTGAGTACTGCTTTATATTTTATGGAATGAGGGCAACTTTATGGTTCATGGAATGAGTACAGTTTTATAGCTATGTACTGAGTGCACATTTACAGTTTATGGAATGATATGAGGGATGTTTGAAATGTTTGGAACTTCAGTATGAAGGAATCAAGGCACCTAGTGACTTCTTCTTGTTCCCAAACATGAAGAATTTGCTTCGTGGATGTTGTTTTTCTGACGTTTAAGGTTCAATTATTGAACTAGAGACTTGACTCCGGTCCAGACGAAGGAGTTCTACAATCCAGGCATCAGAAAGGTGAATAATAAATGGGGCAAGTGTATCACCTTGCATGGTGAATACATAGATAACGACTAAAGTTCACACCAGTTTCCAGGTGAGTGCCTTGACTCCTCCATACTAAAGAACAAAAACTCTTCGACCATCCTTTGCACAGCTTTATAGTTCATGGAATGAGTACACTTTTATAGTTTGTAGCATGTGCCATTAGGTGAATACATCATTATTCTTTATGGAGTAAGTGCAGGTTTATAGTTCATAACATGAGTACAGCTTTATAGTTCACAAAATGATTACAGCGTTATAGTTCAGGAACCATCAGTATCCATGCCCTTTGTCATTTATTGAGAGAGACTGAACATATACAGGTATGCCAGGAGTGCAGTGAAGTTGATTCTTATAAACAGAAGAGTTCACGGAATGAGTGCATATTTATAGTTAATGAAATGAGTGCATCTTTGTAGTTCCATGAAATTAATGTAGCTTTATAGTTTATGGAATAAATACAGGTTTATAAATCATACAATGAGTGCATCTCTACAGCATGCTGAATTCATTGGTAGGCACTAGAAGAGGCAGAGTGAGAAATGATCTGATGAATGGCAGGAAGAAGGCCATGCATTGCAAACATAGATGGATGGAGAATTAAACCTACCTGTCATATGAGTTTATAGCGTCAGACAGCAGAACTTCAGAGCAAGAGGAACATCAAGAATGTGATGGATTGACAATGTTAAAGTATGCTACAGCGGCATTGATTGAACATAACAAAGATGGCACACAAAAGAAGATTGTACTTCCCCAGCACATGTAACAACATAAGTGGACAGATGATTGTAGAATAGCTAGATATGTGAGTAGCTGCCAGAGTCTTTGTGTATGACAAGGACAAGAATAGTACCACTGCCTCACAGAGAGCATGTCGTAAGAGGTGACTAACTGTGTGACATGGCATAACACCGGCCATGGTTAGGTGGTTTGTTTAGAGCAGCATAGATGGTGTCTTACAGGCTACGGATCTACTTTGCTCTAGTGTTGTCCATTAAGATGGATTCGCACATCGGTTAACCACCCCCCGCTAAGCAGGTCTCTAATTTTTTAAATCAGGTCTCTAACATAGTCATGAGTGTCTGATTAGTCGAATGCTTAGAGAGTTTATTTCTCATGGCGAATGCATTGACCAAGCTGTGAATAAGTACCTGGCTTCTTCTTTTTTATCTTTGCCTTTATCAAACTGGGGTGCAAAGGTGTCAACCAAACCTCTCCAAGCAAACCTGTCCTGTGATATTTTATCATTTCTTGTATCTAGGTATCTTCTCTGTGTGTTCTTTGGCCTTCTTTGCCTCTTTTTCCCAAGGCGTGTCCTTAAAATAGTATGTCTGGTGATACTGACTTGGGGCTTCTGCATTGTGTGACCGTCCGGCAGTACCTTCATCCTAAAATTCCCTGTTCCATCTGTCTGTCCTGTACTCTCCCATAAGCTTTCGTTTGTAACCCTGTCGAACAACTGCAGTACCAGAATCTTTCGCAGGGATTTGTTGATAAAGCTGCCTGGGCCACTGTTAGGGAAAAAATAGCAGGGGGAAAGGGAGTAAGTAACCCCAGCTTCATAAAAAGCTGAGGCCTAACACTAGGAACTCACTAACACTCTCTGACAGCAGTACCTACCTGCTATGGGACTAATGGAACTACTTTTACCTAGGTTAATACTCAACCAGTTGTGAAGCCCACTAACTGGTCTAGCACTTGACTGCAGCTCTACAGTGATGGCTTGTTATAGGAGTTTGTGAGCATATTAACAGAGATGATTCACTATGTGGATTCAAGGTCTCCTGGTTGGGGATAACAAAACAGGGTGACAGCACTTGACTATACATGTCATGGAACGTGACTAAGTAGGGTCATGCAATCTCAAAATGTTCAATGATCTACATAAACTACCTGAGAGCTGGCAAATAGAGTTTAATGTAGATCAATGTACAGTCATTCACACAGATAGGTCCAATATGGAACATAATTAAAGAATGGGCGAGAACAATATTAGAATGATAGAAAAGAAAAAAGGCCTGCGGGGTTAGAATAGATCATACAGGTAAGGTGAGTGAGCAAGTCCATGTAGCAGTAAAAAAGGCAAATACAATGTTAGAAATGATAAAAAGAAATATTAAACATAGGAGCAAGGAAGTGATAGTCAAATTATAAAGCATTTGTTAGAACTAGATTGGAGTACTGTGCACAGGTGTGAAGTCTTTATCGTAGATGGGATATAAACATGCTGGAAAGGATACAAAGAAGAGTGACAAAGAATTATAGTTATGAGAAAAGATTCAGAAAAACTTACTTACAGTGTCTAGAAAAGGAAAGAATTTGAGGTGATTTAATACAGGTTTATAAGATAATCAACAGAAAAGATAAATTATAAACTATAACAAGTTTTTCAAAATACAACCACCTACAAGAACAAGAGGGTACAGCCACAAATTAATTAAAGAAAGGTCCAGATTAGATACCAGGAAATATTTTCTTTAGTCAGAGAGTGGTGAATGCCTGGAATACATTGCCACAGGAAATAGTGGAGGCAGGATCAATTAATGCATTCAAGAATAGATTGGATGCACATAGTTATTTTTATGATAAATGAATGTAAAATAAACTGGTTCAATACAGCCAGTGCAGAGGCTTCTAAACCAGCCTAAATATGTAAAGTACCTCTGTAACATCGCTTACATGCTTTGATGGAGGAGGAGGTCAACTGTAGTGGTGACACCGGGCTCCTACTGGAGTGAACACTAATATAAATGATAATGATTATACTTGGAATTCTGAAGGTCAAGCAAGACATGTGTGTGCCTGCTGTCAGGTAGCCGAAGCTGTCTGTGGTAGACTCTTTTGGGATTTACTTTTGTGGTTTACTGGGTCTGTGTGAAGAAACCTGATAAGGATTATTGTAGACAATTAACTTGCAGTTCAAAAGTCAGAAAAGTTATTGAGGTGTAACATATAACTGCTTCTGTGGTATTATCATAATGGTCAATAGACATGGATAATGTTAGTGGTGATGAAGGTTCATCATCATGTAGCATGTCCTATATAGAACGTCTCTCCCATCACAGTCTGTCTAAAAGAACTCTTTTCCTTGCCAAAACTCCAGCCTTCGCCACAGTCATACCCAGGCATTCCTGGATATCTTGGTGCCATCATCTTCTTGGTCTACCTCTGCCTCTTTTGCCTGGCACCATACCTTCCATCACTGTTCTCTCAAGACTGTTGTCTCTCTTGATGTGACCAACGTATTTACATTTTCTAGCCAAAATGGAATTGATAAACCAGTTTCCTCTATGCTCAACTCTTGCCGAATGTCTACATTTGTCTTTTTCTCTGTCCAGGGTATTCTGAGGATCTTTCTGTAACATTTTTACTCGAATGATTCGATTCTCTCTCTAGAAGTTTTGGTACTCGTCCATGATTCACAGCCATAAGCTGCCACAGGAAAAACACAGGCTCTTAAGACTTTAACTTTTATCATTTTGTTGTTGCTTTGCCATAATTTCTTCAGGCTGTTTCGTCTCTGCATTGCCATAGCTAGTCTTCTTCTGATATCTTTCGAGCAGTCACCATTTTTGTTAATTCTGGAGCTCAGATATTCAAAATGTGTGACCTGATTTATTTCCACAATTTATGTTGACATCGTGTTTTGTCGGTGGTCATTATCTTTGTTTTGTTTATGTTTATAAACAGGTTTTGATCTTTGCTGTGTCCAATTACAGCTGAAATTAGCTGCTCTAGCCCTTCTGCACTTCTTGATAGTATCACTGTGTTGTCTGTGTATCATAACTCTGGAATCTCGTAACCGCCAATCGTAAATGCATCAAAACTTTCAATGAACATTAATACAGGATATTTACTTGTAGTTTACAAGACTACAAAAACTGTTGTGATGGGACATTTAATTACCTCTCTTAGTTAGTGGCCCATCGCAAGCGGTAATGGTGACATCAACAGGTGGTTTTGTCTTGATGATGTAACTTGCGCTGTATTTGACTTATCTTGAGGAATACACTACACTTGTCATCGTCCTGACCTCACTCCCTGGTCCTGAGCTACCTTGGACCAGTGGTAAGACATAAGTCAAGATGAATGGAGGCAACTCAGGATGCAGGCACTCTGGTCTCTCTCACGGGATGTGGGATTTCTACTCTGGTTCCACATCCCGTGAGAGAGACCAGAGGTCACTTTAAAACTTGTGGGATTTCATAGTCCACTGTTTCTGTTCATCGCTTTGGGAGCGAGTGTCTGACCTCTCGACCGCAATGACCCCCAAAAGACTCCAGTCGTGTAGTTTTGTCACAAAGTGACCAGCAGACGATTGGGATGCTCATGCCCCCCAAAGTCACACCTGTGCAGTCATGCTGGCTGGGACGATGGTTTCACTAGGCCCCCGCCCCGCTGCATACCACTCCATCTGCCTCCACCTTGTGCTGTTTACTTGGAAATTTGTTGCCCCTTGAGATATGTATTAATGAGAATTCTGGATGTTTTTCATAGATTTCTCTTTTCATATCTGCATGGGAAAATGCTAGTAATATTGACGACAAGACGATAATTGACTAGATCTCTGTGACCTACAGCAGTCAATGACGTAGACAACAAAAACCGGCTTGAATGAATGATGTGGAACGTTGGGCAGGAAGAAAAGTAACATATTATGATCAGAGAGATCAGCACACATAATGACAGCAGTGATGATAAACATTACATGAAATGTAATCTTTTTGCTTCATATGAAGTATAAAATCGACCACCTCGCAGGAAGTCTGTACCTGAGCACTTGCAAGGGCAATTTCTGCACCAGTAGTTTTACTTGATGAAGTTGTTAGCCCTATGCACATCCTTCTTTAGTTACCTTTAATGACATTCTAAGTAGGTTATGATAGCCTAGCTGCTACTCTGTTGTTGATGACTAGTAATAGAGATTATTTACTTGCAGTTTTAAGGTTGCAAAGTTATTGAAATGTGACAGATATGCTCTCTTTATTATCTCTGTTATTTTTATCTGTGTTTTATCATCAGAGCGGTCACCAGACATAGATAACGACAGCGATGATGATGACATACCTCTAGACTACATGGATTACTCTTCCAATGAGGACCTAACTGACAGTGAGCCTACAATGACTGAGCACAACATTAGATCCAGACAGAGAAAGCACAGTCGGTCCAAGACTCTACCAGCTGCTGCTGTGAGTCGATCTGTTCATACTTCATTTAGTTCATTTCTCACCTGTCAGTTTTTTTTTATGTCAGTATTTCCTCACCTGATTCAGCTATACAGGCATGCTCTGATATTTCAACATGCTAGAATTTAGACTATTGTCAGGGGTCAAGATGCTAAGCAGTGCATGAGCTGCAGTGGTCAGCGACCCATAGCTAACTGCTAGTTTCAGGGCCAGTGAACTAGAGCTACTAAGACCCTTCTACACCTCCCCGCAGTGATCCTGGATAACAGGCTGCAACAGAGCAGACTAGCTAAGGAGAAGGGATCGAAGAGGGAAGGCTAACGCAGTACGCAAAATTGCCTGTTGAAGTCGGATGTGTCAGACCGAAAGGTGCAAGTATCAGTCAAGTTGTAACTACGACACAATGCATTCCGTTCTCCGGACAACATCCTGCTACTTGCAAAGCCTTTTCAGGGCTTAGTAGTGGCAGATTGAGAACGAAGAAGAAGACTATTATCTTAAAACTAAGGTCATCTGATTGCGAAGTGTCAGGCTAGCTGTCTCTTAACTCACCTCTCTCTTGTAGCAAGATGCTTATGCCACCTAGAGGTCCACAGTTCGAATCTAGGCTGCTTATAACTTCACATTCTTATTTGTTAGTTATATGTGATTTCCGAGTTCAGAAAAATACTTGTCTCTTGGACTGTTGTCACTAACAATTTCTGAACAACTCACTGCCTGAAGGTTTTCCTGATTACGATGCATTATATATCTTTTTTCATTTATCAAAGTATGTACTGCACTGAAATTATCATGTTTATGTACACATCACAATAACATATCTAGAACTAAAACAATCATTGTAGCATGCAAATAACTCTGTTAGCATTCATCTTCAACTTATTTGTGGAAGAAGGCTAACCACAACATTGATAAGGAGATCTCACGCAGGAGAGCGGCGGGTTGGCTCAGTTTCAACCGCATTGAACTGATACTCCAGCAGATGATGGACGTCAAGGCAAGGGCTTACATCTTCAATAGCATGGTTATTCCAGCAATGGTATATGAGTGAGGTATGGAGTCTGTGCAAATCAGATGCGGAGATGCTCTGAATTACTGAAAGAGCAATGGAGCGAAGAGTCTTAAATATCTCGCTGAGAGATCATGTCTGAAATACCGACATCCGCAAGCATACAGTGTTTCGGGATGTTATAAACTCTGTGTCAATGTGAATGTACAGATGGACTAGCCATGTGGTCTGCATAACTGACAATAGATGGATTAGGAGGCTGTCTTTCTAGTGACCATACAACTACAACTGCCTGCATGGCCACCCACAAAAAAATGGTGTATCAGAACATTCTGGAAGGTAAAAGCAGATGGCGTGATGCTGACCAGATTATCCTTAGTGTGCTGTATGTCATGATAATGAAGACCTAACACCGTATTCCCAATATACCACATGAAAATGAAGACCTAACACTGTATTCCCAATATACCACATGATAATGAAGACCTAACACCGTATTCCCAATATACCACATAGCATATTAGTGGGATCTTTAATTTTTTGCTATAGAATACTTGGTAAATGAATAATATAGCTTTTTGCTTCACTTAGTCATTCCTCTTCCATCCCTGTTGGGGTGTAGAGATACTTTTAAACTTGCAAGTGGGCAAACATACAGGGATTGAATTATTGTTAATGGATGGACTGCTTCCTTTTGACATTCATGTCGGTCACTGTTAGATGTGGATTTCATTTCCCTTGATAGCAGGGGGTCTCTCACCACCATTTCAAGGGAATGGACTTCAGGGTGGTGGTGAAAGAGCTTACATGTCTCAATGATCACAGGAGCTAAGCCAACAGAAGTGAAAGCTTCCAGAAGGGTCACCCAACTTGGATAGGTCACATGGGAGGGAATAGACTAAACACGGACAACTCACCTAGAGTATAATAGGTTAGGTTAGGGCCGACCACCTAAATCAATTTTTTTAAAGTAGGTTACGAAAACATTGATAACAATGCAAAAGCAAACTGCCTTGAGAAAGGATGAGCCTTAGGAAATGAGAAGAATGATGAAGTGGAGTGAAAGCCGCAAGGAAGCTCCGCGGCTGACTGCCGTCTGAATACCAAGAAGAAAACAAATATAGTGACATGGAATGTTAGAAAAATGTACCACACAGGTAAAACAGTCCAGATAGCTTAAGAGATGAGGAATTATAAATTGGCAGTGCTAGGACTGTATGAAACAAGATGGACACAATCAGGACAGATGAGACGTACTACAGAGGAAATTCCCCACAGATGGGACAGATGAACGAAAATGGAGAAATGTTTGCAGAGTTATGTGCCCTACACAAAATGATAATTGGAGGAAGCATGTTTCCACATAAAAGATACACAAGGTCACATGGAGATCTCCGGACCATGTAACGGGAAATCAGATTGATCACATCTGTGTCAGTCAAGCATTCAGAAGTACACTAGAAGATGTAAGAGTAAAGCGAGATGCAGATGTAGCGTCAGACCACCACATGTTGCTGGGGATTTTACAACTCAAACTAAAAAAGTACCCAGTACAGGACGCAAGGAGAACAAGATATAACGTCCACTTATTGCAACACCAGGAGAAGAAGACAGAATTTAGTTTAAAACTTAATAAGTATTGAGATATCAAGTGCTACAAGAGCTATATGAGGATGAAGAAATTGACATTAATAGTATGTGGGACCAAGCTAAAGAAATGTGGAATAAGACATGTGAAGAAACTGTGGGATTCAAAAGAAACCAACACAAAGAATGGATCACAACAGAGACATTACATAAAATAGAAGAAAGGAAAAAGAAGAAAGCTATATTCAACAATTGCTGAACCCAAGCCACCAAAGCAGAAGCACAGAGTAATTATACTGTTACAGACAAAGATGTCAAGACATGTATAAGGACAAATAGAATGGTATATATAGACAAGCTGGCACAGGAATGGTGTGAAGTGAAAAGTGGAGTGCCACAGGGCTCGGTTTTGGGACCAATTTTGTTCTTGATATATATAAATGAATTGGACATTGATATGAGATCCATGATTGCAAAATTTGCTGATGACACAAAACTATGCAGTAGTGTCTCATCTAAAGCAGAAGTTCATATATTGATGTCGGATTTAGATAAAATTCGAGAATGGTCTGTAAGCTGGCAAATGGAGTTTAATGTAGATAAATGTACAGTCATCCACATGGGTAGATCCAATATGGAACATGATTACAGAATGGGAGAGAACAATATTAGAAAGATAAATAAGGAAAGGGACCTAGGGGTTATAATAGATCATACAGGTAAGGTGAGTGAGCAAGTTCAGGTAGCAGTGAAAAAGGCAAATGCAATGTTAGGTATGATAAAAAGAAATATTAAACATAGGAGCAAGGAAGTGATAGTCAAACTGTATAAAGCATTAGTTAGACCTAGATTGGAGTACTGTGTACAGGTGTGGAGTCCTTTTCATAGAGGGGATATAAACAAGCTGGAAAGAATACAAAAAAGAGCGACAAAGCTGATTGTGGGATTCCAGAATTACAGTTATGAGGAAAAACCGGCCTACAGTGTCTCGAAGAGAGACGAATTCGTGGTGACTAAATACAGGTTTATAAGATGATCAGAGGAATGGATAAATTAGACTATAACAAGTTTTTTTAAAATACAGCCACCCACAATAACACGAGGGCATAGCTACATGTTGACTAAAGAGAGGTCCAGGTTAGATATTAGGAAATATTTTTTTAGTCAGAGAGTGGTGAATGCTTGTAATGCATTGCTACAGGAGGTAGTGGAGGCAGGGACAGTTAATGCTTTTAAGAATAAACTGGATGCGCATAGCTTTTAGAGCAAGGTGATGTAAATAAAACTGGTTGTATACAGACTCTGCATGGTCTTCTAAACCAGTATAAACGCGTTAAGTTAAGTTAAGAAGGCAGAAGTGGCAGCAGAGAGAGGAAATATGAGAGATCTCTTCTCATTAACAAAGAAATTGGCAAATAGATATATATAGACAGACAAACCAATCAAAGATAGAGAAGGCAGGATATTAACATCATCGGAGGAACAACAGAAACTAGTTGAGTATTTCAAAGAAAGTCTAAACAGACCTCCACCACAAGAAGCACCAAACATCCTACCAGCAGAGGAGACCCTGAACTTGGACGACAACCCACCAAGTAAGATAGAAATCCAAAGGGCCATATCCAAACTCAAAAAGGGAAAGCGGCATGACCACACGGAAAAACAGCGGAAGCCATAATGGCAGATATAGATAAGGCCACTGATACATTTGCAAGGATTATTCTAGAAGATATGGGAAGGGGAGAGAGTGCCAACAGAATGGAAAGAAAGACATCTGATTAAACTGCAATTATAGGGGGATTACATTGTTGTCAGTGCGAGACAAGATAATCGACAGAATCATCTTGGACAGATTATAAACTGAAGTACACAAAGAGCTTGGAGAGGAACAGGCAGGATTTCGCCAGGAAAGATCATGCACCCATTAAATAGCTACGCTACGCATCATAGTAGAACAAATCATTGAATGGAAATCATCCCTATACGCACATTTTATAGAATATGAATAGACGTTTGACAGTGTGGATTGAAGTACTCTATCGCAACTGTTGAGACACTATGGGATACCAGAGAAGCACACAACCCTCATCCAGCATATGTACAAAGACAAAGTTAGTAGAGTGGTACATAGAGTATTGACTGACAGCTTTGGGGTGCAAACAGGGGTGAGACAGGGATGCCTGCTCTCACCTTTCTTGTTGGCTATAGATTGGATAATGAAGATATATAATCTTCTTTATCTTCTTCGTACGCTGTCAGACGTCAACTTGAATTGGTTTGAAGAAAGCAGCTGTCATCCTGAGGCTGTCGACACTGCCATAGAGCTTGTCTAGTGTTGCCACTGGTGATGGCCACATGTGCTTTCTCTGGTCCTCGTAGAAGACATATAATGAAGGCCCAAAAACGGGTATTCAGTGTACACTATTGTCACAATTGGAGGACCTGGACTACGCAGATGATCTGGTACTTTTGTCACACAGTCATAGCTTAAAACAAGAGAAACTTGACAGGGTGAAAGAATAATCGGCCAAACTGGGACTGAATATCATGCAGAAAACCAAGATTCTTAAACTCAACATCAACAACAAAGAACCAATCATGCTGGAGGGAGAGCAGTTGGAGGAAGTGGGTACCATTACCTATTTAGACACATCAGGAGGTACAGATGCAGATATAAGAATCAGAATTGGAAGGGCATGAAGGGAATTTCTGATATTAAACAATATATGAGGGGACGGCGTGGCCTAGTGGTTAAGTGGCACGGCTCACGATCCAAAGGTGCTGGGTTCGATCCCCATCACAGCACTGGCCGTTACCCCGGGGAAGGAAACCCTTACAAAAAATGCTTGCAGAAGTCGGATGCACTGGGCCGACAGGCGCAAAATAAAAACCACAGTGCAACACACAACGCCTTGGGGATTAGATAAATAAGGCGAAAGCAAAAAAAAAATAAAAATATATGGAGATCCAGAGATATCAGCATTCACACCAAAATTATAATATTCAACGCAAGTGTCAAGGTGGTGTTGCTGTATGGAGTGGAGACATGGAGAACGACCAAGGTCATACAACAAAGACTCCAGTCCATCATTAACAAATGCCTAAGAAGGATAATGGGCATAAAGTGGCAGGACATGGTGAGGAATGAAGACTTGTGACGAAAGGAGCCAACAACATCCATTGGAACAATAAATTAAGCGAAGAAAATGGGGCTGGATAGGACATACATTGCGGAAGGCACAGTCTAACATAGCCAGACAGGCTCTTGCATGGAATCCTCAGGGAAAAAGAGATAGGTACACCCAAAAATATGTGGAGAAGAGAATGTGAGAAGGAGCTTAAATCGAAATAATTACATCCAGAGAGAGGCAGAAAAGCAGCGCAGGACCGAGTACGTAGGTAACATGTTGTCGATGGCCTATGTACCAAGAGGAGCGGCAGGCTTTTATTGATTCATTGACACCAGGGAGTGCTTCGAACTTGCGGGATTCTTCTTCTTCTTCTTCTTCTTCTTCTTCTTCGTACACAGTCAGACAGTAACCATTATTTTTTCGAAAAAAGCGGCGGTCATCCTGAGGCTGTCGACACTGCCATAGAGCTTGTCTTGTGGTTCCACTGGTGATGGCCACATCTGCTCTCTCTGATCCTCGTGAGTCGGGCAGTTCTGCAGCAGATGTTCAGCGGTCATTTTCCCGGTACCACACGGGCATTCGTCGGTTCCACCTATCTTTAATTTGTTGAATAGGTGGTACCTCAGTCTATTGTGGCCAGTGCGAAGTCGGAAGACCACGACCTGCTCTCTTCGGTTCAACTGGTAATAGGCATCGTTTTTGGTGTAACCAGTATGTTCAGTTTCCCATTTGGTCATGTATCTGGCTTTGATAAGCCGTTTTGACTCTTCGTACGTCATACTAGTATCTGTTTGTGGTAGTCTTGCACCTTCTTTTGCCAGTCTGTCTGCCTCCTCGTTGCCTTGGATGTTGCAGTGTGATGGGACCCACTGTACCACTACCCTTTTTGGTGCGGACTGCTGGCATAGTTGACAGAGTGCTGCTCTTAGAACTTGCGGGATTCAAACCACCAACATTTTCATACTTTTGTTAGTTTGTTGAGAGGTGAGCACAGTTATTAAAACAAATACATTGCACTTTACTTACCTTTGAGAAGACTGTCTGGTCAGGCAAAATATACTGATCAGACATGTTAGTCAGGTTCAGGCATAACATACTGGATATACCCTCACCATGGCTTCCTTGTAGCCCTTTCTGGAAACGGGCTGTTTTCGTGGCAGCTTGGCTAACGAGGTTGAGGGATTGACGTAATCCCCGTAGTAGTGTGGAACATGCAGATGAAGCCAAGCAAAGCACAACTGCTTGGAGGGCCCTGGTCCACATTCATCAAAATGCTCGGGATGTAAGGAAAGCTACGACAACCCGCCACTTAATATCCTTTTTAGGGCGCACAAAGGAGTAATCCTACTCATTTTGGGCATTCAACAACAACAATACTTAACCTTTGATGTAAAATGGAAAAAAAGGGGGTCGTTGAAGGCAGTCCTAATAAGAGGACATATTTTCAATCTTTCATCTGCAATTATTGAGCTATTTTATATTTAATCACATGACACAAAGAAAATGAAAGTTATAAATAGTTTAATATTTATCTAGTCACAATACATAGCACAAAGATACAATGAGTACTGTACGATACAATCAAATGTCTAAGGGACCGTATCATGTCCCAAAAGTGTTGTATTAGTGTAACAGCTGCCACCAAATAGAATGGTCACAGTTGAACTGTTAATGTGTGTAGCACCTGAAAACAAATTGTCACAATGTGAGAATTGCCAATATTTCAATGCAGTGAATATTACGGTACCATTTTAATAAATTTGGTTCATGTAAAAAAATATTCTAACAGTTTTACCTAATTAGATGTACTAGAGCAGAAATCTTGGCATTCAATTAGAAAGATGAGGCAGAAGATGCAACAATGAATGGACTGACATCAGCCATTGACTTTTAGCTAGCTGCTTGCATTTGGGTCAGTGAGCCATAACTAACCAAGACCCTATTCCGTCTCTAAGTGAAGTGGCATCCCTGGAAACAGACTGCAACCATGCAGCTTGACTAAGAGATTAGGGATCGAAGATCGAAGAAAAATCCGTTCACAAAAATTACGTTCTAAATTGGATGTGACAGGCCAAAAGGTGCAGAGATTGCAGCCTCACTGTAAACTGGCACACAACATCAAACATCCTTTTCAGGATGAGTGTTAAGGAGAAGACGAATTAAAAATATAAGCTGTGTAAAGTTTTATATTTTTGGGTTTTGGAGGTAGTCATGTTTTATGCTTTGTCTACTTTTCAGCAAGGAAATATCAAGCAGAAGTTTGTAGCATTGTTGAAGAGATTCAAGATTTCTGAAGATGTAAGTATGTACTCTTCTCCAAATGAACCCTCCTTTATTTTGGAGAAAAGAGAGATGTGCATGGGTCTAGCCATCTCGTAATATATAATAAATTGCTACTGAAACCACTACTGCAAGAGAAAACAAAAGTACTTTGTCACAAGCTTTCTTTAAGGAGACATCTACAATGGTTGGCCCATGCTTCATATGGAGCAAACTAGAGAAGAAGATAAAGTATGCAATTTATTTATTGTGCAGAGGAACGTCAATACACAAAGACCAAACAGAATAAAATATGTCATCCTTTTTTCGTTATGTTATGAGAAGATACGGGTTGGAGCATACTGTGGCAGGGTCATCATTTTTGGATAACTGAGCAATACTGCAGTCATTGAATTAGAAATCTACAGATTGCCTTGAGTTTAGCATCAGGCTTTGGTCTAGCAGGTAGGAGAGCATGATGAGACTGAGCAGAAGTGTAAATGATCAGCGAACGACAGGAACTAATAGTATCCATACACGTTACTATTTCCTGAGGGAGACTGAGCACCTATAGGTGTGCTTGATGGGCAGTGATGTCAACTTTGTAACTAGGGGAAGAAAATTACAATAGATGATGACATTGGATGAACATCATATCATTATGGAAGACAGTACATTGTAAGGGATGTACAGAATAGTGGTTTCTAATATTCTGTCCAATATGAATCAACCAATCAAAACCCTTCAACTCCCTGTGAAGCGTAGATCCTCAACAAAAGTCTTCCTCCCTTGTGCCATCATTTCCAGCTCCCCCTACATCTTTTCAGCCATTTCTAGGTTTGTCCATGAGTGTTTAGGTCTGCCCCTACTTCTCTTGCCCTGTGGATTCCAGAATAGTGACTGTCTTATAATGCTGGTTTCCATAATCTGTATCCTATTTATCACTAATGCCTTCTCTTTACGTCTAGTCCCACTGGCATCTGTCAGGTTCTTCTCTAGAGTTATATATTATTGACTTTATTGTATCATTTTATTCTCTCAATTTGGTGCAAGCATCCAATGACGAAAGCTTGAACCTTTTACAAGGGGCATTCAAGTCAAACTGGTAATTGTTTTTTGCGAGGATAATTTTTTATTCTTTCCAAATAGTCAAAATGCTATTTGCAATTTAATTATATAAAACACCAGTTACTCAAATATTTTTGTAGTATTTGAGATTTTCAGTCTAGAAAGATTGGAATGTCTGGCAATAGGAGCAAAATCCAAAGAACTTTTATCTCAATAGTAAGAAGATTCCACAGGTAAGATATGTAAATTTTGCAATGTGGTGTGTGAATTGAAAATCCACTTAAATACAACAGCAGCCATCCCCTGAGTTATCCACATAACCCTCGCTCCCCCTCTCCTGTGGGCATCTTTAATGGGTATTCCTAAAGGAAGTTTGAGCACACGACCCACTGCCCCATCATGCAGAAACTAAAATCCATAAAAGAAAGAAAGATTAGTACACCCCAAGGTAGAAGAGGAGTAACTAAGTCGTCAGTACATAAGATCATCATATTTGCCTGATTTCTGTTTCAGGTTCTTACAACACTAGATTCTGAACCCGACCATGACCACATCCCCAACCCTCAAGAGCTTGATGACCTCTTTGATGAGCTTGAGGATTCTGATAGCGGACCAGAACTGGATACTTTAAGTGTCATGTCCACACCAAAGCCTACGCTACGGTTCGTTCCTGACAACAGATTTTAAGGGACATCTCATTACTTACACATTACTTAATATGGGCTTGGTTCTTCAAACTCTAGCTTAACTTAGCTTAACGTCTTTATACTGGTTTAGAAGACTTTGCAGAGTCTGTATACAACCAGTTTCTTGGAGGGTGTCCGAGTCCATCTCAATAGACTCAAACACTACAGCAAAGTAAACTCGCAGCCAGTTAGGTGCCATCTAAGCTGTTCTTAACAAACCACCTAACCATGGATGGTGTTATGCCATGTCACACAGTTAGTCGCCTCTTACGACACGCTCTCTATGGGGCAGTGGTGCTATTCTTGTCATTTGTCCTACACAAATACCCCGGCAGACCACTCAGGACTTTAGATCACATTTAATTACTCACACCCAAGCTCTTATGGGTGGTAAACTCTCGCTTCTGAGAAGTGAACTGGGTAGGGTAGCTGCTGGAAAGCAAACTATACTCCAGTGGCTGCCATCCAACTGTGGCGTGCCTGGAAATGAGAGGGCAGATGGACTTGCAAGGAGGGAAGGAGAATGTGAACAAGAAGACAGTGAAATCACATACTTGGAGAAAAAAGGAGCTGTCCAGGCTGTCAGAAGAGAACAGAACCAATTCAATGATGACTGCCACACCCTTGACCGGTAAGGGCAGACTCATTCTTCGCTTCAGGAATTGGCACAATAGACTGAATAAACACATGTACAGGCTTCGTCTGACTGCTTCGCCGCTGTGTACATGTAGGACAGACGAACAAACTGCCAAGCATGTTTTGCAGGACTGTCCTCTGTATGGTCAGTTAAGGAGGATACACTGGCCAAATGATTGGACACTATGATCAAAGCTGTATGGAGCTAAAGAGCAACTGCAGTCAATGGTAGAGTTCATCGCGGAAACTCGCCTGATGGTGTCAGCATGTATGATGCGATCACAAGAAGAAGAAGAATTACTCGCACCATTAGCTAAAATATGTTTGGTTATCAAACTTCAAACTCTGGCTCATCATTCTTTACTCATGCAAGGGGTAAAGTAAATCTAAAGGTAGTTCTGTAGCAGAAACTGCTGTTGGTGATGAAGTGTTAGTTTATTGTACTAGGCCTCAGCTCTTTAGAGGTTGAGAGGTCTGTTCCCTTCTTTGCTGTCTTTCCTTACTTAACAGTAGGGCAGGTAACCATTTAAAACTGTTGACTGGTGAGTGTCAATAAAGGGGAATCCAACCTGATACCATTGTTACGAGAAGTGAGCATTCTACCATTCTGCTACTACAATGGTCACTCAAGTGGAAAGAATAGTGCCTCTGTATCCTTCCAAGCATGTCGTAAATAGTTGCTGATTAGAGTATTGAGCTCGCCCTTGACTCAATTCATGACTGACAGCTTTCAGGATCAATCTCTAGAGAAAATTATTTGATACATTCAAGATCTCTCAAGAAATTCCCCATCCATTCTAAATCCACTAATAGTATATTTGTTACATCTGTGTGAAGGTTTACATCTTTAGGGTAGAAGTATCTCCAGTTACTGAGATTGCACACTCCTCCCACCATTCATTTCATTCATAAATTTCACCTTTTCACTCTACTAAGTATAGGGCCATCATACCACTACATCTGGCCTCTTTACAAGATTGTATCTGAGCATTTGCATTGGTGGTTTCAACAGCAAGGTTTTGGGGAACCAAAATCCAATCTAGTCCAGTCAGATACAACATACTGACCAGGACGCCGTGTCAGGGTCAGGCACAATACACTGACCAAGACCACAATCTCTTTCATGTAGCGTCCTTGGAAAAAAGGCTGTTTTCAAGGCAGCCTGGCTAATGAGATGGGGGTCAATGTGATCCCTGTAGTAATGAGTGACACACAGATGAAGCCAAGCATATAACACAACTGCCTGGAGGACCTGGTCCACCTTCATCAGCATGCTCGGGATGTGAGGAAAGCTACTACAACCTGCCACTTAACGTCCTTTTCAGGGCACACACGAGAGTAAACTTACTCAACAACAGCAGCAAAGTTTTAAATGATGAGGTTGCCAGCCCCATGAGGAACCCTCTTTAGTCTTTTGTTTATGAGATGCATGGAAAGCTACATTGCTCTTATTCTTGTCAACTGAGGCATCACTCTGGTCACTCGACTGTTCATGCAGACTAAAATTCTCCTGATCGTTGAGCAGCCTTCTGGGTTTGGAAGAAAACTGGAAAACATCCTTGGATAGGAAACTCAATAAGGAGCTGAAGATACAGCACAGTGAATGAGCTTACAGCAGCCAGTGACTCACAGTTGGCTACTTGCATCAGGGTCAGCGAACCAGAGCTGACCAAGACTCTGAGCAGTGGTACTAGAAACGAGCTGTATTAGTCTGGGTAAGATAATAGGGGTTGCAGGGCGAAGGAAACTACTCCATACTAAAAAAAGTCATCGAAAACAGGATGTCAGAACAAAAGGCACAGATATTGCAGCCTTGCTGTAAACTAAGACACAATGTCCTTTTCAGGATGAACGCCAAAGAAGAAGAAACGCAATGAAAATGTGGATAACCTGTTCTTGTAGGATCAGGAAGAGAAGATATTTGAAATTTGTGTATCTTTAAAACTTTAACTTTCTTTTCTCAGCCCTTTCTTTGCTGGAAGAGGCACAACACCCGAGGCACTAGAGATGCAGAAAACCACATCACAGGTGAGTTCCACACCTGTCTGGGCTTTGTTGTCAGATGTTAGCAACAAATTATTCCGTATACATGATACCTTAGTAGAAAAAAATCGTTGATGCAGAACTGGGAGTCATATGAAAAAATATATACACAAAATGCTTCAAATTGCCTTCACTGCCTCGTTGAGGGGGATCTTCATGGAATGTTTCAGAAATTGATCACTCTCTGTATGTTTCTCATTTCTGCGACTGTTTTAATAATTCTACTGCTGAAAATTAAATTAGCATCTAACACTCTGTAAGTATGTGAAGGCTTCTCTCTGTTTTATAGACAACTTGAACTGTTTCTTCTATACTTCCTGTACACCCAGACTTCTCTGTATGTTTCTAGACAACTTGAACTGTTTCTTCTATACTTCCTGTACACCCAGACTTCTCTGTATGTTTCTAGACAACTTGAACTGTTTCTTCTATACTTCCTGTACACCCAGACTTCTCTGTATGTTTCTAGACAACTTGAACTGTTTCTTCTATACTTCCTGTACACCCAGGCTGTATCTGTCTGTTCCTTTGTCTTCTGACTCTGTGTGATCTTCTCAGATCTAATTCCTGACTTTGGTTTACGATGACTGTCTATATCAGATTTCTATATTATCTGCTTGACTTCGGCTGCACTGTTTTGTTTTCAGACTTTCTCTTGCTCTGAATCTGGACTCAGCTGTGCGTCCTTCTTTTCTATAATTACTCTGTTTCTGTAGGAATCTTACTGCCACAGAACTCTGCTTCTCTAAGCAAATTCTCTCATGATGTTCTGTCTTTCTTTGTCTTGTTTTGTTTCATATTTATTTAACCTCTTCTGTTCCCTAACACCTGTCTATCCTCACACCTGTCTATCCTCACACCTGTCTATCCTCACACCTGTCTATCCTCACACCTGTCTATCCTCACACCTGTCTATCATCACACCTGTCTATCCTCACACCTGTCTATCCTCACACCTGTCTATCCTCACATCTGTCTATCCTCACACCTGTCTATCCTCACACCTGTCTATCCTCACACCTGTCTATCCTCACCTTTAGGCACCCCCTTATTTTAAAGAATGGCTCCCTGACCTCCTTATTTCACCAATAATAATATCTTACTGTTTGATTGACACTCTCTGGTCTATGCACTTTTCACTAAGTTTGTAACATTCACTCACTAAGGTAGCCTTTCAACCTCACATTCTTTTCCAATCTGACTGATTCCTGGTGAATCCGACCACTCCCCAGTAATTTCACAGATTCGATAATATTGGTCAGACTTCATCCAGTTACCCCACCTTGAGTAACCTGACGCTGTTAATTCCACCTTCCTAGAACACCTGTGACTTGTTAGACCAATGGACTACCTAGACGCGTCATTTATGACAGCGCTGTGCAAATCTAACATTCAAGCGTCAGCATTTCGTCTAAGTCACCTTATGATGTTTTATCACTGTTGAGGCCTCTGGTCTGGTGAATAATTCTATGGACACCTGGTCAATTATGCGCCCCCCCCCCACTTGTTGCAGCTTCTCATAGACTAGGAGGTGAAAGAAACAAAGACTCACTCCCACTTGTTGCAGCTTCTCATACTGCGAGTTTAGTTTTTTTCCCTTTGGCACTCAAGACTCTGTCACATAGAGGTATGGAGAGAGATACCAACAACCTCAAGTTGATCATTGCTTCCTTTGAGCATATTCAAGTTGGTACCTGAGTAGAGATATGTTGGCATGGTTAAAATAGGTGACAGGCTTATCACAAACTTCCGCTTTGCTGATGATATTGATGTATTGGCAGGCACAGAGAGGGAACTCCAGGAGTTGATTGGTAGATTGGATAGAATGGCCCTGAGTTTTGGTATGGAAATAAATGCTGATAAAACAAAGCTCATGACCAATAACGTTGCAGGGTTTCAATCTGTCATAGAGGCAAATGGGCAGGTACTTGAGGTGGTGAAACGTTTCAAATATCTTGGATCGTTGATCAGCGAAGAGGGTTCGAAGCCAGAGGTAATTGCAAGAATAGCACAAACAACAGCGGCACGGACTAGGCTGCAACCTATTTGGCGAGACAAGCGCCTCGCCCTCGGCATAAAAGTCAGACTACTGCGCTCTTTGGTGCTGTCAATATTTCTGTATGCCTGCGAGACCTGGACCATTACAGCAGATATCCAGGGCAGAATACGTGCAATGGAAATGCGGTGCTATAGAAAACTCCTAAATGTTACATATAAGGATCGTGTCACGAACGTAGACATCCGTCAGAGTTGAAGAAGCTATTGGTCCTTTTGAAGATCTGTTCACAACTATCAAAAGACGAAAGATGGCCTGGTGCGGGCACGTCGCGAGGTCCAACGGAATTCCCAACTCGATACTCTTTGGATCCGTACCGGGACAGAGAGGGCGAGGGCGTCCAAGGAAGAGATGGGTGGACAACATCGCTGAGTGGTCAGGCCTTCGTCCCGATGAGATAGTCAGGCGGCGACAGACAGAGAAAGCTGGCGTGGGATTTTCATGTCTTCATGTGTGCCCCAACAACCTGATGGGTTACGGGATGAACTGAACTGAACTGAACTGAAGAGATATGTAGGGTGTATAACTAACTATAAAGGAACTGACCAGTACTTTCATTGAAAATGTCCAAGTTAATGTCTGAAAGTGAATAAATATTAAAGACTATATAGAGTGACCAACTACTTTTGATTAGACACATTTAAAGTCCAATGGCATTCAGCAGAAAGAAAGAGTATCTCCAAGTTTCTCAGTGTTCCTCTTTCATTGCGTTTTTTATTACTCAGCATTCACACGAAGTCTTTCGTTCACAAGAGGAAACTACGGTAAAAAGAAGTGATTCGGACCTCCACCCTGTAAGTTCATCATCCTGTGCTACTCCATGTCTTTGTGTACCTCTTGTTGTTTGCATGACACCCATGACTTAGTAGTGGAAGCATTTATTAGATTTAAGCCTTAGTAAAAACAAGACCTGTGACTTAAGATCAGGCATGTGCAACCATTTACTGGCTTGAGGACTGAATGTAGAGTCAAGTGGATGCTCTGGGTTGAGCCATGCGTTAAGTGTGTGGTCGTGGGTCAAGCAACGAGTTAAGTGGGGGGTTGTGGGGTTAGGGTCAGATGGAAAAAAAAATTCCTGATAAGTATAACAGCATCCACATTTCATCATAATATATAATAGTATTGTGCCAGTGTCAAACCTAATTATAGAAGACAGTGAGTGGGCATAAATAATGAGTACTCTGAGTGGTGTGATGTCAAAAGGGGAGTGCCACACGGCTCGGTTTTGGGACCAATTTTGTTCTTTATATATATATATATATATATATAAATATATGTATATATATATAAATATATGTATATAAATATATGTATATAAATATACGATTTGGACATTGATATTGATACCATTATTGCAAAATTTGCAGATGACACAAAACTATGCAGTAGTGTCTCATCTAAAGCAGAACTGGATATATTGTCAAATTTAGATGCAATTCGAGAATGATCTGTGAGCTGGCAAATGGATAAATGTACATTCATCCATATGGGTATAACCAATATATAACATAATTACAGAATGGGAGAGAACAATATTAGAATGATAGAAAAGGAAAGGGACCTAGGGGTTATAATAGATCATACAGGTAAGGTGAGTGAGCAGGTCCAGAGAGAAGTGAAAAAGGCAAATGCAATGTTAGATATGATTTTAAAAAATATTAAACATAGGAGCAAGTAAATAATCGTCAAAAATGTATAAAGCATTAGTTAGACCTAGATTGGTCTGTACTCTGTACAGGTGTGGAGTCCTTATCGTAGAGGAAAGAATACAAAGAAGAACGACAAAGCTGATAGTGAGATTCCAGAATTACAGTTATGAGAAAAGACTCAGAAAAACGGGCTACAGTGTTTAGAAAAGAGAAGAATTCCAGGTGACTTAATACAGGTTTATAAGATAATCAAAGGAAAGGATAAATTAGACTATAACAAGTTTTTCAAAATACAAACACCTACAAAAACAAGAGTGCATAGCTACAAATTAACTAAAGAAAGTATAATTTCCTGGATCTGATTTCTTTCTCCTTCTGAATAAGGGGATCACTCCTGCATCTTTGCACTCTCTTGGAACAATACCTTTTGCAAGTTATTGAGAACATAATATAGCCAATGGTTTTGCTAGTTGGTCTCTAATTTCAAACAGCATTTTTTTATGGATACCATCCATGTTTGAGCCTGCCTTGCTATGCTGGATGGTGCCTTCCTCAGTGCATGTGTTATCCAGCCCAATTTTATTCACTTAATCTGTTGTCATGAAGAGAGAATAATAGACTTATTAATGTACAATAAGATTATAGAGAAGTGTGTGGCTCAATAATCAGGTGACTGGTCTCTTGATTAAGAGGACACTGGTTCAAAACCACCAAAAGGCATACGTCTTTCCTCTTCAGGGGTATAAGTTATACAGTTAGCATGTACACTCCATGGTGACTGCAGGAACAAGTGGCCTTTATTATTACTCAGCCCTATAATAATTCTTGCGACCCAAGAAATAGGAAAAAATTATGTAATGATTTTCTTTAAATAACTTTTTAGAGGCTGGTGGTTTTTACCAATGTGCGAGTCCATCTTAATAGACTCAAACACTAGAGCTAAATAGACCCGCAGCCAGTTAGGCGCCATCTATAGCTGTTTTTAACAAATAAGCTGGGGAAAGGTACAAATAACTTGGATAGATTTTTAATTTGAATTTTGTTCGGGCAGCGGCCGTTAAGCCTACCCTTTTCGATTTCCAACTGCGAACAAAATTTGAATGTGCTCGACACTGAACACAGAGATCATAGGAATTTTTACCAGAAGATTCACATTTTAAAAAACCCTGTCTCCACCGTGATTATAGATGAAATAGTCAATCAATCAGTTACAAGAGAAAATAATGAGAAACGAGTTTGCACTTAGTATTTGAAGCATGTATGAACCGTTATGACAGTGTATTGATCTATCTATCCATTTGATATCCAGTTTATTTGAGAGCTCATGTATTCTGTAGTGTCATACCTGTCAACTTGTACTAGTTGCCTATAAAATGTTGGTGCATTTGCTTCAGAGTATGGCCATATAGATTTTATACATAATTTTTGTCCCTAAAGATTTTTATTGTAACACAATTATGTAAATATTAAAGGTAAAGGTCATTCCCATGGCAACAATTGCTGTTGGGATGAAGATAACTCTTCATGTACTAAGCTGCAGCCTATGTGATGAGGGGTGGCCAGTTACCTTCTTTGATGTTTTTACCTTCCCTAACTAATAAATCAGGTACCTATTTACAGCTGGGTTGACTGGAGAAGCAGTCGTATCAGGCGTGAACCACGGCCCTGATTTTGTTGTTCGGTCCGTCTGTGAACTCGAACCCTTGGCAGGCTGTAACCCCAGTCTAGTAAGCCAACTCACTGCCAACGAGGCTACACGCTCCACGCCAACACACTCCACATGTAACAGTAAATATAGGGAATTCTTTTAGATGTTTGGACATGATTTGTTTAAGTAAAAATAGTCCAGCTGTTGGGGGTTCCCTTCTTATTGTTGCTATGAATCTAGCAGTACCCTGGATATCACATTTTGACCCATTGTCATGTAATAGCATCTGCACATGTTTGTTAGTTGTTGTGTAGTTTCATTCAAACTGTTCTAAGTGTCAGACCCTGGAGGAAGAAGCATTTTTCTTAACATTAAGTGTGATTTAATTATAGAATATGCAATCTTTCAAAAATATAAGCAATTCAGTTCATTTCTGAGTAGATTAGCTAGTATGAGCTACCAAGTTTTTATAATGAAATGACCAATAGCCTACTGTAGATACAGGTCTTCTGACTCAAAGGAGAAATTCCTTTGAAATGTCACATTCCAAGGCTGACTAAATAATGGAACTTGCATGTGCCAACTATCAGTGCAGCTATAATAACATGTTCGGGGAAACAAAGATTGATATACAGTTGGTTTCATGTCAGGATTCTGTGAAAGGATCACTCTCAACAGTGATTTGTTGTGTTTTGTACCGTGAATTTGTTTTATTTCTTAGTGTAGAGCATGGATTGATTTTAAACCTTAGCACAATATGTGTTCCGTTATTTAGTCGACCCTGGAATGTGGATTTTCAAAAGGATTTTCCCGGTCAGTCAAACAGCCTCTCATTTATAGAACACTAGAAGATTTAATATTAGGAATAGCATTTAGGTTCGGCTGTGATTGATTTTTTTAGGAGACCCTAATGTTTGCAAGATACCGTCCAGACACTCCTGAAATTGTATTTACACAATTTATAAAAACTAAACTCTTTAGGTTAAACAGCATGTACAAAACAGTTTGTGGTTGTACAATAAAGGAAGTGTGGAAATATCATACAAATAATGAGTTGACATCTGTGTAATGTTATCATTTACTGTTTTTTATATTTCACAGTGAATAAATTATGATTATGTATATGTTCATTTCCTCTTTATTCCTCCTTAACTTTCATTTTTTAAATGACGAAAGTCAAGAAAATCTGGACTCTCCAAATTGCTTTGATTGTTGTGGTCTGAACTTTATTTTTGTGAAGGTACACTCCTTTTAACCACAGTCTCCTTTGGTTATATTAGGGTGCCTGAGCTGTGAAAAAATAGTCCATATCCATGCCTGAACTCTTGTGCAGCACTGAAAAAGACTTCAGCCTGAGCAAATCACCAAAATGATTGACCTAATTACCCTGCCATCCTGAAGAAGCAGTCCACATTTTTGGACTTGTAATTGTAAAAGTTGAGTTAAATGACTGAACATGTCTTAACAAAGATATGATGCCCACACCACCTTCCATCCTCTCCATTTCAATATTTCAGGAAAGATATGAGAGCATTTTTTAGCCTTTCCTGTTTTTAGAAGTGTTTGTGAATATGGTTTGTGGGAAGCAACGCATTGTTGTCTCTTCTTTGTTCTATGGGAAGCAGAAGCCACTACCGTAGCTTGTTCCCTTAGAGGAAGCCTGTGTGAAATCACTTACTAGATCTTGCTTTAGTGGTTTCTGTAGAAATGTGTTGTGGCAAGGTTGCTATCCCTATCCACAATCCTCTATAGTCCAATGTTATATGCTTTGAATGTTACATGGGGTTAATTTTGTTCCTACATTGTACTACTTGGGTAATTTTTCCATTCAGCCTCATGTGACTTCACCCAGGATCACACATTTATGTGCACTCTGTGCTCAAAGATTATGGTTCCTTTCGCTCTTAGGGAGTTGAAGTAGAGCAATGGCTTCCCAGCCGAGCGATAAGGGTTTGGTCCCCAGTTGACGCAGGATTTTTTAATTGCAAAATGGCTTTTGGGGTTGATCCATCCTACACAATTTGGTCCCTGAATAATCTGGGAAAATAAAGTCAGCCGACGTGATGTTGACCACATCACACCTAGTGTTCCATTTGTCAAAGAAAAATTTGGGTCTGACGTCATATTCTCAATATGCCACACAGGAAGGTTAAGTCTTTTCTTTCTATTGCATTCATAACATATCTGTGAGATAGCACTGTGTAAGTCATGGATCAAGGATCTAAGAAGATTTACTTTAAAACAATAAAGAAAAGCCTTAAAATCTTCAATATAGATCTAAATAAATCCCTCTACTTCACCTGGTCTGTGGTATCCTTCATGTGGTGCCCCAGCTCTGACTTATGATCCTTATTTTGGCTTATATGGCTATTCGCCAAGTTGTCTTAGAAAAGAGAAGAATTCAAAGTGATTTATTAGAGATTTATAAGATAATGAAGTGAAAGGATAAATTAGACTATAACAAGTTTTTCAAAGTTCAGCCAGTTACAAGAGCAAGTGGGCACAGCTTCTAATTAAGTAAACAGAGGTCCAGATTAGATATTAGGAAATATTTTCTTAGTCAGAGAGTGGTGAATGCTTGGAATGCCTTGCCACATGAAATAGTGGATACAGGGTCAATTAATGTATTCAAGAATAAATTGGATGCACATAGTTATTTTTAGATCTAATGAAGTAAAAGAAACTGGTTGTATACAGATGCTGCAGAGTCTTATAAACCAGAATATAGCTGTTGAGTTTTAAGTCAACAGGTTCTTTTACTATAATATGGTCAGACTAATTCCAGCATTCACTGGTTATCAGTGTGTGCATATCTCTATGGTTGCTTATCAATAATATGGAAATATGTTTTATTTAGCAATGTTACTTTCTTCCTCCCTTGCAGGCTATATGTATTTATGCTAAAAGCTTCCAGTAATGTTTATAAACAAACTTACTTAAATACTACTTGAAAAGTAAACAGTAAAGATCCTGTTTACCCTCAGTGTGGCAAATTGGGAATATTGTGTTAGGTTCACATTTTCTTGACCATCGGCACAATTACGGTTACAACTACTTAGTGAGTGAGCAACATATTAAAAGAAGAAATGTGGCTAGATAGGACATGTGCTGAGGAATGCACGATCCAACATAGCCAGGTAAGCTCTCACATGGAATCCTCAAGGGAAGAGAAAGAGGTAAGCCTAAAAATAGATGAAGATAGTATATGAGAGGGAAGTTCAATGAATTGGTTACACCTTGAGAGAGACAAAAAGAGTAGCCCAGGATCATGTATGCTGGCGAGATGTGGTTAGTGGCCTATGCACCTTGAGGAGCGATGGGCTTTGATTGATTGATTGATACAACTTAGTGGCGCCTCTGCTACACTGGCGTGTAAAGGTAATCTTTTATTTTCTCTTGTGGCTTATAGTTTATACAAAATTGGGTAGCCAGTCCCATGCTTAAGTCTCCTTAGTTGCTTCTGGTAGAGCAGTATAACTATTTTTGGTTCACTTTCATGCCCCAGGTACACACTGCCACATAAAACAATGTTGAATATACTTCCTTCGGACAAATTTGTTCATAGTTGGAAAATGAGTACATTGTCAACATTAAACAAAACCCTAATAAACTCTCTCTTCTTGCATTGTTCAGTCCAATGGAGCATGGGGGCTATGATTGCATATGGTATCTGTGTGGGGAAAAAGAGTGGAAAAGCAAGAATATAAAATCACATTTGTTCTCTTGCAGTAGTGGATTCTTTGTGTTTTACACAATGTCGGCCTAGGTACAACCCTCCTTAGTAACCTTTTACAACATCCATTGTGCTTGTAGATTGCATTGGTCCTCTTCTTGTCTCCACAGTAAGGATCTCTACGATTGACACAGAAGCCTAACAAACAATCATCTTTCAACTTTGAAGTTGTGTTACCCATAGTATTTCTTAGTCCAGTTATATCTTCAAATTCTTGGCCTACAGCTGACAAAGTTGGGGACTAATATGTCTGGTGGAATCTTTTTAGAAGCAACAAGATCCCTCTGCTTATCTTGGCGTTCAGCTATTTCTTGTACCGTTCCCTGTGGTAGTTGAACTTACATTTGTTTTGTTTAGTTTTATGCGCTTATTCCCGTATGTTTTCAATTGATATATGTGATACCAAATCATTTTTGGTCATTATTATTTTCTTGATGTTAACTGTGTATATAGCCTAGAACCCAGAAAACTGTATTACCTGGCAAACTGTAAATGGTTGAATGTATTTTTGTTTTAAATGCTTCATTTTGACAATAATCTTCCTGTGACCTCTTCCCCTGAATGCATGCTCGTTAACCTTCATCTGGTCTGCTTCTCCCTTCCTTTTGCTGGTCCAGAGGCCACACTCGGACATTGAGTTTGATGGTTCAGACTCGCAGAACGCAAGTACAAATGAATCTTCACCGAAAGCTCGCTCTCATCGACTCAAGAGCACTGAGTTGACCCGGGAGAAAGTCCAGGGCTCTTCCTTTAGAGAGTTACGAAGTAAAGCCGAATTTGTTCGCCAGGGCACCAGTAGTGTGGAGGATGACGAGTCGTTGGTCAGTGGATGTGCTTTCTTTGTGTTCTTGTGCTCTCATGCTCCTTCTAGTGACAAAGAACTAACACACTAATTCCTGGTGTTTCTATCTGTTTATTGAACTCTCATCCAACACTTTTATTTGTCTACAAATGCTTCTTTATACAGGTTGGCTATTTTTTATTTGTGACTGTGGTCCTGTACTCCCATACTCCTTCCTGGGACAAATAACTAACACAATAGCTCTTAGTGTTTATATGTGTTTATGAACTGTAGGTCAATATTTTTGTGTTGTAATGCTTCTTGGTTTTGGGAGGATGTCCTGTTTGTGAATGTTCTGTGCTTGTGTGTGGTTGTCAGAGTGAAGAATATCCTATGTGTGTAACTGTTCTAGTGTATAGGCGTGTGTGTAAATATGCTTATTGCATGTGTGTGAATTGGATGTCTGAGTGGTGCTTGTGTGTGAATTTGATCTTTGTGCTCGTAAATGTGCAGTTTGTGTGTGGATATGCTGTTTATGCATGACAATATGCTGTTTATGCATGACAATATGCTGTTTATGCATGTGAATGTGCTGTTTATGAACAGGCTGTTTTAATATGGGAATGTTATGTTTGTGTCATTAAACTGTTTGTATATGTGAGATAGCGCAGTGATTAGTGCACAGGCTTCCTAGCCGAGTGAAACGGGTTTGGTCCTCAGCAGATGGTGCTGGATTTATTCCGATAATAAAATGGCTCCCAGAGTCAACCCAAAATTGGATACCAGAACAATCTGGGAAGTGAAGGCAGCCAGGGTGGTGTTGACCACATTGTGTGTGAATTTGTTGTTTGTGTGTCAATTTGTATGGGAACTTGTTTGTATGATAATTTGTTTGTTTGTTTGGGAATTTATTGTGTGTGAATTTGTTGTTTGTGTGCCAATTTGTTGTTTGTGTGCCAATTTGTTGTTTGTGTGCCAATTTGTTGTTTGTGTGTCAATTTGTATGTGAATTTGTATGATCATTTTTTTGTTTGTATGGGAATTTGTTGTGTGTGAATTTGTTGTTTGTGTGTGATTTGTTGGTTGTGTGGGACTTTGTTGGTTGTGTGTGAATTTGTTGTTTGTGTGGGAATTTGTTGTTTGTGTGTGGATGTCTTGTGTTTGTGTGTGAATGTCTTGTGTTTGTGTGTAAATGTATGGTGTTTGTGTGTGAATGTCTTGTGTTTGTGTGTGAATGTCTTGTGTTTGTGTGTGAATGTCTTGTGTTTGTGTGTCAGTATGCTGTATTGTGTGTCAATGCACTGTATCGTATGTCAATGTGCTGTATTGTGTGTCAATGTAATGTATTGTGTCAATGTGCTGTATTGTGTGTCAAAGTGCTGTATTGTGTGTCAAAGTGCTGTATTGTGTGTCAAAGTGCTGTATTGTATGTCAAAGTGTGTGAGTAAATATGTTGTGGCTTTTCTGTGAATTATATTCTATTTGATACTAATTATGTGGCTGCTTAAATTCATCACAAATATTTATCTCGTTATTTTGTACCGTCTCATCATCTCTCTTTTACACTTTCATGTGCCAGGGTCAGAATGTCTCTGTCTTTCCCTTGTGTAGTCCAATCTTGTATATTGATCTGGTAAATGTAGCATGGTTCTCACTGTGTATACAACATTAATAAATTCAACCCATTGAGTTCTGGTTCAATAGAGATCAGCTGACAGCTAATAACTGTGTGTGGCATCTTTTTACATCTTCTTTACTGCTTTGTCTATTTGACCATCTTTCTAGTAACTTTTGTTGCATTTTTGTTAGCAGCAGTTTAGCATGATCTTTATTGTAATTGTTAACAAACTTTAGGCTTTATTAAAATGTTTAAGCTGGTAGAATGTATTGTATTGGATCGGATACCATACTTATCCCATTTCTCTTCCTTACCAAGCATATGGTCATACGGACTCATGATAAGAAGGAAGTCTGTACCAAAGCCCAAAGCACTTTTTGACCACATGCAGTAGTCGTTTCGTTAACAATTTGTTTCACATCATGAGGCTACTAGCATATGGTCATACGGACTCATGATAAGAAGGAAGTCTGTACCAAAGCCCAAAGCACTTTTTGACCACATGCAGTAGTCGTTTCTTTAACAATTTGTTTCACATCATGAGGCTACTAGCCACATGCATATCCCTATTTAGATGCCTTTTAAGACATGCATAGTAGCTTGCAGTGGTCCCATTTTTCTCTCCTCAGTAATGGACACTAGTAACCACAACGTAAGTGTATAATACTTCCTACAATCCAAAAGCTTTGAAAATCTGTTCCAAACAAAGTAAGATAAATAGTTTAAAATATGATACAATCCAAAAGCTTTGAAAATCTGTTCCAAACAAAGTAAGATAAATAGTTTCAAATATAATACAATACAAAAGCTTTGAAAGATAAATAGTTTAAAATATAATACAATCCAAAAGCTTTGAAAATCTGTTTCAAACAAAGTAAAAAAAATAGTTCTGCCTCGGGTGCCGAAGGTAGTGGGTTCAAATCAAGGAGGAGACTGCGATTGTTCTTCACGTGGATCTTCTGGTAAAAATTCCTCTGATCTCTGGGTAGTGAAATTGGACTCCTGGAGATTGGAGCATGTTAAAAATTCCTTGGCAGTTAGAAATAATAAAAGAGTAGGCTTAACGCTGATGTCCGGACAAAATAAAAAAATTATAGTTAACAATTTACCCAAATAATTTGTACCTTCCCCCAAGCCTAGTAAGCCCCAGGAAGTTTAAAATACTTATTACAGATAGCCTTTGGTAACCTAGCAGCAGACATTAATAACATGCCTTTTTGAATACCAGGATTCCAAGTATTCCAAGTAGTATTTTATGAGCTTTGAAAATCTGTTCCAAAAAAATAAAAACAAAACGTTTTAATTTATTATACAATACAAAAGTTCTGAAATTGGTTCAACTGAAAAATAAAGTCATTAAAATAATTCAACCCTAAAATTATGAAGTTGTTTTTCTTAAAATAAATTATGGTCATTAATATAATACATAAAAAAAAAAAATGAAGTTAACTAAAAAAAATAATGGTCATTAATATAAAATAAACCAAAAAGTTTGACAATAAATAAAGAGCAACCAAGCATCCCTTAAGCATTGTTCTTTCATTGACACCATTAACATAACAGTCATATTATTATTATATTATTGTGAACCACATGTATGCTAATTATTGAGGTTTAATCTGGGGTAAGTACCAGTAGAGTCTCTGATTGACATAATGATATGGCACTTATTTTTTAGGACAAAGATACATGTTTAACTCCCATTACCTCCACGCATCAGTTGACCCGGCTGTGAACTGGTGTCTGGCTAAATAGATGTTAGGGAAGGAAAGGCAACGAGGAAGAAAACTGGCCATCCGCACCTCATAAACAAGTCTCTAACACCACTTCATCCCCGACAGTAGTGTCCACTATAGGACTACATTTACTATTTGCAGTAGGAACATGAAAACGTTGAACATTTCCAGGAATGAAAGAGGAGACCCAAGATGTACTAGATAGTGAGTTTTAATAGAGACAGAAAGACTGGAGATGGACAAATGATATGTGATGCCCCAAAGACTTCCTAGCTTATGGGACAGACGAAGAAGACTATTAGTAGTGATACTTTTTGTAAGAGTATCTGGAAGAGAGTTGTTTGACGAATAGCAGATTTGTTTACCTATACATTTAGTCAGTTGTGTGGACGGTCAATAAATGTGGTCCTAGGTTCTATGTCTTTCATTACATGACAAGGGGCTTAGCCTAATCATATGTTGCAGTCTACCCAGCTGTAAATGGGTGCCTGACTTAGATGTAAGGAAGACAAAGTAAGGAACGTAACTGTTTACCCAATCTCATAAAAATTTAACTAGTAAAATGAAGTATCTAATGCCGAATTAGGTCAGGGAAAAAAAATGGTGAGAATAACATAGGCAAGTATGCGTTAGTACGATGTGGACACGAATATACAATTGGCACATATAAAAAGAACTAGCCACAATTTCTTCATCAGGATCTCAAACACTTAATCCCCAATGAAAGTCTGTTATGTTACGGAACAAGTTTTACCTGCATTGTGCAATTATATTATTTGTTGGAAATCCATGTTTCTCAATCTTAGATGTTTGTAACTTACAGCCTCGGAAAGCTTTGCTTGACCAGTTGACCTCAGCATTTGGTAGCACAGACGACCATTTGCCTGACTCGATTTTCCTGGTTAGCACTCTGGAATGGCAAGGTCAAATGCTGGCCCAGAAAGTGCAGGACAGCCAGCTCAAGTTTGTATGTACTCACACTGAGGCAGACGTGAAGGCAGCCATGTGTTTTCTTGTCAGCAAGATTCAAAAGTTGTAAGTTTGGCTGTTTACAAGACACTTTTGGAAATATCATATTATAATTCTGATCCCCAAGAAATTAAGTTATATCTTCAATTATGTGCTACGATGCTGAGACATGGACACTCAATAAAATCACCGGAAGACGAATTGAGAGTGATCCAGGATTCTCTTTAACTTAACTTAACATTTTTATACTGGTTTAGAAGACTCTGCAGAGTCTGTATACAACCAGTTTCATTTAAATTACCTTGCTCTAAAAGCTATGCCCATCCAATTTATTCTTAAATGCATTAATTTTATCTGCCTCCTGTGGCAATGTATTCCAAGCATTCACCACTCTCTGACTAAAGAAAATATTTTCTAATACCTAATCTGAACCTTTCTTGAGTTAATTTGTAGCTATGCCCTCTTGTTCTTGTAGGTGGTTGTATTTTGAAAAACTTCTTATAGTCTAATTTATCCGTTCCTCTTATCATCTTATAAACCTGTATTAAGTCACCACGAATTCTTCTCTCTTCGAGACACTGTAGGCCGGTTTTTCTGAGTCTTTCCTCATAACTGTAATTCTGGAATCCCACTATCAGCTTTATCGCTCTTTTTTTGTATTCTTTCCAGCATGTTTACATCCCCTCTATGATAAGGACTCCACACCTGTACACAGTACTCCAATCTAGGTCTCACTAAAACTTTATACAGTTTGACTATCACATCCTTGCTCCTATGTTTAATTTTTCTTTCTATCCTACCTAACATTGGATTTGCCTTTTTCACTGCTTCCTGAACTTGCTCACTCACCTTACCTGTATGATCTATTATAACACCTAGGTCCCTTTTCTTTTCTATCTTTCTAATATTGTTCTTGCCCATTCTGTAATTATGTTCCATATTTGATCTACCCATTTGACTCAACACGCCAACACTGTAAAATGACTGACAAATCGAGAGCACTTTCGTTGGGTCTAATAGTGAACGTGTGCTGGTATTAGACCCACGGAAGACAGGTCAGTTGTAATGAAAGAGCGTCTGCTACAGTAACCCTGCTTAACCCTACAGAAATAGCAGGTTCCAGACTTTTGGTCACTGACTGACTAAAAAGCCCAAATTTGATTCGTTGGGTCTAATAGTGAACGGGTGCTGGCATTAGACCCTCGGAAGACAGGTCAGTTTTACCCTACTAATGACAGGGTGTTGCTACGGTAGTCCAGCTCAACTTGAGAGGAATCGCAAATCGCAGACATTTGGTCCACGTGCTAGGCTGATAAACCAACGGCGCGAGGCTACCATAGGAGGGACTACGGCCGAACGCCTCTAAGCCGGAATCCCGCCCTAAATCTCAGCACCACTGCGATGGGAGGCTACGATAGGGTTGGGGCCTGGGGCTCGCACCTCAGCCCGACCCGGTCGAACCACAGAAAGAGGTCTCTGCCGTCCGCCGATCAAAGTGGGCAGGAAGCTGCCCGATATTCACCCCATACGGCGATGAGGTGTGAAACCACTAGTAGAAGACTTAGTTCTCGGTCGGGGTGTCGTAAGCAGTAGAGCAGCCACCTCACTGCGAACTGTTGAGACGCAACCCCTTGATCATGAGATATGTCCGCACACCAGGCAAACAACATCTCCTTGCCATTACCAGGCTTGTCCCCTGGTTAAATGCACTCCTTCGAGAGGAATCGCAGGTCGCTGACATTTGGTCCAAGTGCTTGGCTGATAAGCCAATGATGCGAAGCTACCACCTGAGGGACTACGGCCGAACGCCTCTAAGCCAGAATCCCGCCCTAAATCTCAGCACTGCTGTGATGGGAGGCCACAATATGGTTGGGACCTGGGGCTCGCATCTCAGCCCGGCCCGGTCGAGCCGCAGAAATGCACCTGGCCAAATGCACTCCTGCCTCGCTCTTTACCTCTGTCTGCTATCAGTCATCCCAATGGACGCAGAAGAGATGCAGTCCAGCCCTATTGTGACAACGTCCCAGGTGGCGGGGAATGCTAGGTGTGCCATCACTGCAGATGAGCCGAGAAAATAAAGGGAGCAAAGAGATACCTCACTCACATGCATATGCTACGTTTCTGGCAGGACGTGACGATCCTGGGACACAGTCACACTGGACTGCCTCTCTTCCGGGATAGTACAAACTAGTACATAGTCCATTATATCATATCATTGCCAAACTCTATAGACACGAGTGGGGAAGACTTGATAGTCCTGCAAGACAACTTCCCTAAGAGAGACAACTCTGACCAAAAACAACTGCTGCCTTGCAGATAGGCTGAGGGGACGGCGTGGCCTAGTGGTTAAGTGACATGGCTCACAACCCAAAGGTGCTGAGTTCGATCCCCATCACAGCACCGGCCGTTACCCCGGGGAAGCAAACCCTTAGAAAATGCAGGAGGAAGCAGACCCTTACATAAAATGCATGCTGAAGTCGGATGCATTGGGCCGACAGGCGCAAAATAAAAACCACAGTGCAACGCACACCGCCTTGGGGAATAGAGAAATAAGGCGTTAGCCAAAGGCTAAGGAGGGCATCCCTACAGAAACGCCTGTTGAAATCAGATGCACTGAGCCACAGGCTTAACAAAATAAAACAGTGCAACGTAAATATCGCTGTAAACAGCGTACGATGAAGAAGAAGAAGAAGATCTACCCATGTGGATGACTGTACATTTATCTAAATTAAACTCCAATTGCCAGCTCGCAGACCATTCTTGAATTTTATCTAAATCAGACAATATTTCCATTTCTGCTTTAGATGAGACACTACTGCATAGTTTTATGGTGTCAGCGAATTTAGCAATCATTGATCCCGTATCAATGTCCAAATAATTTATATATATCAAGAACAAGATTGGTCCCAAAACGGGCCCTGTGGCACTCCACTTTTCACCACTCAGAGCACTCCTTATTTGTGCCCACCCTCTGCCTTCTTCCCGTTAACCAATTTTATATCCACTTGGCAACTTTCAAAATAATCTTTTATGATTATTTTATTACTTTGGTAAATGATGCGGTAATCTATGCAGACAAGACAAAACATAGATGGTAGGTCACAAGTTGCGATGAAACAATGGTCGATGGAGCATGGGGGCAGCAGTCTTGTACACCTGAGATAAAAAGAGGCTATGAGGAAGACCTCCAATGCGTTGGTCAGACTCCATTGCTGTTCACAACACCATCGGTGAAGCCTCTGGAGGAGAGCTTACCATACACAGATGGGATACCTTTCTGCTGAGAGAGACTGAGCCATATGGAGAAACCCACGACAATGAAGTCGAGCCTTCGCCTTTAACCTTTTTATAGTAATTGTCTTTTACTCTGAAGGTGGGTGTTGATCAGCTCATTGTCCCCGAAGTTGGCTTTAATTATAGTTTTGCCTCATACGTGATGCTCAGGTCTGTTTGTAGGGAAGCTCCTCCACACTTCAGTAAGTTCACCACAGTATGGTTCAGTCAATCCACACCTTGTTGGTCAAACACAACCTGTTTCCAGGATAATAATGAGGATTTGAGATGGTGGTCTTGGCTAGTATGTTTCACCTGACCCTGACATGCATCTCTGTCCAATAATTCTTTAGTAAGCATAATCCTTAACTTTATTTTGTCCATGTTTTCAGTTGTAACAGCAATGCACGGACCCCAGTTCCAGTCAAGGTGGCAGTTGTAGGCGGAGATGCTTACATCAACTCAGTTCTCCGACCTTACGTCGAGCAGTTCTCTAACAAGTCTCCTGACTGGCAGAACTACATCAGATTTTTGGTCATCCCATTTGGTATGTCCCATAGCTTAGACATATATATTCCGTTAGATCGGGTAACTTTCCAAACAGGCCAGTTACAATCTCACTGAGTGGACGGTTGTCAACATTGACCTTTAGTAAATAAATTAATATAGTAGCATCAAACCATACAAAATTATAAACATGGTGTTCACATTATAAAATTAAAATTTATATTTTAAAATAATAGGCACATTTTGGTGGTTTAATGTTATTTGTCACGAGAAAATCTCGTAATATTAGACGACAAGCTGGATGGAACGAAATACAGAAAGTAATCTAAATGGACATCAGTAGGCTTCTTAACCTGATCTACATGTGTTTAAATTTTGCGGAAAGAGTATATATATATATTGATATACTGGTGAATTGATACAATTTATTAACATTTATCTTACCATGCTAAAAATGTACACAACTTCCCCTGCATCCACACTACGTTTCAGCACATCATTTTGACTATGGTTGTTAACTTTGAGAGTCTGTAACCTTTTTATTTGTTGGTCTTTAGATATGATTTTATTGCGTGTAGAGACATAAATTAACAAAAAACTTGTGTATGTGTTAGTTTCTGAGAAACATTTAGATACATTTCACAAACATTTAGGCAACGATTAGGGAACGTCTGTTCCTCAATAAATCCTTTGAACTGTTCTTTTATACGATTGGAATATCTGTTAGTTTCCACTACAAACGTATTTGCTACATCTACATAAACACAATAAACAGATCAATCTCACCAAGATCTTTTGCAATAACTTAACCTTCAGCACGCCAATGTTAGAAGAAAACCACCCTTCCTGGCCAACAAAAACGGTGTGCGGAAAAAAAAATTTTTTTTTTAAACTCCCGACAGCCATTTTTTACTGCTGAGTACGTCCTCCATATATACACGATATTTTGCCGGTTAAAGTATCGTATGTTCGATTACAAATGGCTTTTGAACAGTTTTAATTTTGTATACGCCGTTTGGAGCAAGCCGACTTTTGCGAAAGGTGAAGTAGGTTGTTGGAAAAGATCTTTATCGAGTAGATCTGTTTATTTTGTTTGTTTAAATGAAAGAACTACGTTTGAATTGGAAACTAACAGTTGTGGCGATATTGTAAACACAGTATCGATACGTTGTTGTGGTTTCCATGGTTTTCTATCGAAGCGACTAGGCCTAGTGGTCGAGTCCAAATTTTTCCCGAGATTTTCATAAATTTTCAACTTCATCTTTTTGAATCTCAAAAACTAACAAACACACAACAAAAACAAAAACACACACATGTTTGTTATGCTATTGTGTATCTACAAGCCAGAAAATCATATTTATTGACAAACAAACATAAAAGTTACAAATTTTGAAAGACGACTATCATAGCGACTAATTAAGAAAATTAATTAGGTCACAAAAGACTGACAATTTTTTCAAAAATATATTGGAGTGCTTAAGGTTAACTTCACCATTCTCACAAATGAACTGACTCCAATCCGCGTGAAGATAATAAAAAGTGTTTCTAATTCATTTTTCAAATCTGTGAAGAAGGATGTAATGTTTTTATCATAACAAACACAGTCGATTTCTATGACAGCCAGGTTGATCATATATGATAAACCAGTACGGGTCTCAACAATGGAGTTGAAGCAGAAATTTTGTGCAGACGCCAGGTCTCAACACCGGATCGAATAAAGTAAAAAATTGCACCTTTCTACAATGAGTCTGAAATATGTACTAGTATTACGTTTTGGGACCACCTCTGGCCAGGAAATATAAAATTTTATATTTTGTATCGTGGGCCAAATATTTTTTACTTTAATAATTTGCAATTGGCATCACAGATATGTGTACTTGTGGCACTGGTGCTATGCCAGCCAACAATTTGTTAAAGGCTTTGAGCTGACTGATGCTTTTGTTATTCATTGGTATGGATGTCTGAAGTTAGATGAGGAGGAAGCTTCAATACCTTTAATACATTACTCTCAGTGCTGTGCTTCTCGTATCTATCGTTTTTGCCACTGTGTATTATTAATAGAAATAGCTATACGTTATTAATATGAATGGTTTGTCATTATACATTAATATAAATAGGCTTGTTGTTATACATGATTTATACAACTTACACTTGTGGTCACTGAAACGTGGTGTTGTTTTCCGTCTGGACTTGTTATTTCGTTCTTTTTTTGTGATTTCTTCCATCCGTTTATCCTGGTCTGGATGCCGGCTGAATGGCGCTATGCTTATACCTGTGACGTATTTTACGGGTTAGTTCTGCCGGTTCACCTTCGCGAATTTGGCGTGTGGGAATTTTAGATGCTATAATGATGAGTTGAATACAGCTGGGGAGAGATGCCAGACCCACTCACACGCTGAGTGTTGTCTATACGACCTCTTGTCGTTATGGAAAAGGCACGACAAACTGCGTTAGATGCCATCCCACCTTTCTACCCTGCGGGTTACATGTTTACGGAAAGGCTTCGGTGGTAACCCTGAGGCAAAATCTGCATCCTATGCTATCTCCAGTCGTCTCGATGAATGTCTTGCCACTGGCAAAAGGCAGCTTAGGCTCTGTGAGTGAGGTTGACAAAAGGCGCAGTTTCTTCCTCACTTTAATCCAAATCACCGCGCAAGTCACCCATTTCAGCGGACACAGCAAGAGATACGACTGTCAACACGGCTGAACAAAGAGAGTGGTCTTCATCACTTGTGATGGACAACTATTATTATACATGATTAATATAAATATGTTTGTCATTCTTCTCTTCTCTATTTGGTTTTGTCCTGTTTGTGCCTTTCAGTGTTAGGTTATAAAGAGATTTATTGACCTGGCCCAGGTTATAAAGAGATTTATTGACCTGGCCCAGGTTATAAAGAGATTTATTGACCTGGCCCAGGTTATAAAGAGATTTATTGAGCTGGCCCAGGTTATAAAGAGATTTATTGACCTGGCCCAGGTTATAAAGAGATTTATTGACCTGGCCCAGGTTTTAAAGAGATTTATTGACCTGGCCCAGGTTATAAAGAGATTTATTGACCTGGCCCAGGTTATAAAGAGATTTATTAACCTGGCCCAGGTTATAAAGAGATTTATTGACCTGGCCCAGGTTATAAAGAGATTTATTGACCTGGCCCAGGTTATAAAGAGATTTATTGACCTGGCCCAGGTTATAAAGAGATTTATTGACCTGGCCCAGGTTATAAAGAGATTTATTGACCTGGCCCAGGTTATAAAGAGATTTATTGACCTGGCCCAGGTTTTGAAGAGATTTATTGACCTGGCCCAGGTTATAAAGAGATTTATTGACCTGGCCCAGGTTACAAAGAGATTTATTGGCCTGGCCCAGGTTACAAAGAGATTTATTGACCTGGCCCAGGTTACAAAGAGATTTATTGACCTGACCCAGGTTATAAAGAGATTTATTGACCTGGCCCAGGTTATAAAGAGATTTATTGACCTGGCCCAGGTTATAAAGAGATTTATTGACCTGGCCCAGGTTATAAAGAGATTTATTGACCTGGCCCAGGTTATAAAGAGATTTATTGACCTGGCCCAGGTTATAAAGAGATTTATTGACCTGGCCCAGGTTATAAAGAGATTTATTGACCTGGCCCAGGTTATAAAGAGATTTATTGACCTGGTCCAGGTTATAAAGAGATTTATTGACCTGGCCCAGGTTATAAAGAGATTTATTGACCTGGCCCAGGTTATAAAGAGATTTATTGACCTGGCCCAGGTTATAAAGAGATTTATTGACCTGGCCCAGGTTATAAAGAGATTTATTGACCTGGCCCAGGTTATAAAGAGATTTATTGACCTGGCCCAGGTTATAAAGAGATTTAATGACCTGGCCCAGGTTATAAAGAGATTTATTGACCTGGCACAGGTTATAAAGAGATTTATTGACCTGGCCCAGGTTATAAAGATATTTATTGACCTGGCCCAGGTTATAAAGAGATTTATTGACCTGGCCCAGGTTATAAAGAGATTTAATGACCTGGCCCAGGTTATAAAGAGATTTATTGACCTGGCACAGGTTATAAAGAGATTTATTGACCTGGCCCAGGTTATAAAGAGATTTATTGACCTGGCCCAGGTTATAAAGAGATTTATTGACCTGGCCCAGGTTATAAAGAGATTTATTGACCTGGCCCTCTTATCGGGCTCAAACATTGGGAGCTTCACTGCTTCTGTTGTACCTGCTGTCCATCTTTTGCGTGGTCAGCCCTTGGCTCTCTACAGCATTGCTTTCTGAAGTATACTATCTTGTGTTTGTATTGTCATGTGGCCGAACCATTTGGTTTGCTGTCTCTTGATGAAGTGTAGCCCTGGTGTTGTGCCTACTTGTCTCCTACTATCATCTTTTCTAATTCAATCCGTTCTTGTTACCCCAAGCAATCATCGCAGGCATTTTATCTCTGTTGTTCCGATGTTTCTTTTATCTTTGTAATTATGGGCTATTAATATAAATAGATTTGTCATTATATATATTAAAATACTTATAAGTAGGTTTGTCATTATATATTATTATTATAATTAGGTTTAACTTAACTTAACTTCTTTTTACTGGTTTAGAAGACTCTACAGAGTCTGTATACAACCAGTTTCTTGTAGGGTGGTTTTTAACCGACGTGCGAGTCTATTTTAAGACTCAAACACTACTGCTAAATAGACCCACAGCCAGTTAGGCGCCCTCTAGAGCTGCTCTTAACAAATTACCTTGGGGAAAGGTATAAATAACTTGGGTAGATTTTAATTTTAATTTTGTCCGGGCAGTGGCCGTTAAACCTACTCTTTTCAATTTCCAACTGTCAAGGAATTTTTAACGTGCTCGACACTGAACACAGGATTCTGATCTCACTACCCATAGATCAGGGGAATTTTTACCAGAAGATCCACGTGAAATAAATCCCGATCTCCACCGTGATTCGAACACACGACCTCCGGCACCCGAGGCGGACACCTTACCTCGAGATAATTTATCGTGCATTGAAGCAGCTGACATTTCGACTGAAAGCACCCTAAAACAGATACTAAATATATATGAGGGGATGTATTGAAATTAATGACCTCCATCTAGATAGTGTGATCATTGAATCAGCGAACCTCGAACTTCAGGAGCTGGACATCAAACTTTGGTTGAGTGAGAAAGTTCACCTTAGATGATCAAGCAGGTGTTATTGGATACAGCAATGTCCATCCCCTATGACATAGGACAACTAACACCTCTGAGTCTGCTCAGGTAGAGTGAAGACATTTCAGTATAACAGGGCCAGTGAACCAGAGCTGCCAAGACCCTTCTACACCCCCATGTGGTGATCCTGGATAACATGTTGTATTTGAGCAGGCTGGCTAAGGAGAAGGGATCAAAGAGGAAAGGCTAACCTGGTACTCAGCAATGCCTGCAGAAGTCGGATGTGTTGGACCGAAAAGTGCAAATATCACAGACAATCTGTAAACAATGCATTCCGTTCTCTGAATTTTTTTCTTCTACTTGCCTTTTTCAGAGCTTGGTAGTGGGAGATTGAGAACGAACTAAGCCAAGCCAAGCCAAACGCGTCAAAAACTTATTACTAACTTAGAGAACTAGGCATTGGATGCTGCTTATAACTATAAGTAATGACATATAATTTCTCTCTTGCCAGGTCCAAATTCTATAGGCAAGTACATAGCAAGTGTGGACATAACATATGGCTCTCTGTTTCTGGATCATCAGTGGAAAGACACATTTGAGAAACCAGAGTCACCAAAACTGGGTATGTTGTATCCATTATCAGTTAATAAAACTGGGCATGTTATATCCATTATGTCACCAAGACTGGGTATGTTGTATCCATTATCATTCATCAAAACTGGGTATGTTGTATCCATTATGTCACCAAGACTGGGTATGTTGTATCCATTATGTCACCAAGACTGGGTATGTTGTATCCATTATCATTCATCAAAACTGGGTATGTTGTATCCATTATGTCACCAAGACTGGGTATGTTGTATCCATTATGTCACCAAGACTGGGTATGTTGTATCCATTATCATTCATCAAAACTGGGTATGTTGTATCCATTATGTCACCAAGACTGGGTATGTTGTATCCATTATGTCACCAAGACTGGGTATGTTGTATCCATTATCATTCATCAAAACTGGGTATGTTGTATCCATTATGTCACCAAGACTGGGTATGTTGTATCCATTATGTCACCAAGACTGGGTATGTTGTATCCATTATCAGTCATCAAAACTGGGTATGTTGTATCCATTATGTCACCAAGACTGGGTATGTTGTATCCATTATCAGTCATCAAAACTGGGTATGTTGTATCCATTATGTCACCAAGACTGGGTATGTTGTATCCATTATCAGTCATCAAAACTGGGTATGTTGTATCCATTATGTCACCAAGACTGGGTATGTTGTATTCATTATCAGTCATCAAAACTGGGTATGTTGTATCCATTATGTCACCAAGACTGGGTATGTTGTATTCATTATCATTCATCAAAACTGGGTATGTTGTGTCCATTATCAGTTAATAAAACTGGGCATGTTGTATCCATTATGTCACCAAGACTGGGTATGTTGTATCCATTATCAGTCATCAAAACTGGGTATGTTGTATCCATTATCAATCATCAAAATTGGGTATGTTGTATCCATTATTTCACCAAAATTGGGTATGTTGTATCCATTATTTCACCAAGACTGGGTATGTTGTATCCATTATGTCACCAAGACTGGGTATGTTGTATCCATTATCAGTCATCAAAACTGGGTATGTTGTATCCATTATCCTATAGTTGCCAAAACTAGGTATGTTTAAAAAAAAAACAACCCCAAAACTGAGTTTGAAGTTATTAAATTTACTTTGACATTTATTTCCATCCTAATTTTCTTAAATTGGCATTGAATTAAATGGAAAATAACATGTAAATTAATTTTACTATTGCTTTTTGTTTCATTGCAGTCACATAGTTGAACTAAAAACAAAAAAGTGAGTGTACAGATAAAAACTAAATAGTTGTGTTAAATTTGACATTTAGGTATTACTTCACTATTTTATCTTTATCTATTTTCCCATAAGTTTCCATCCATATGTTTATTTTTATACCCCAATATTTTAAAATAATTATATTTTAAAATAATGATTTATAATTATATATAAAAAGGCAAAAATGATTTTTGCCTAGAGCAGCGGAAGAGCTAGTCAGGTACTGCCTTTTATTATAGTAGAATTTTTTATTTTTTTTTGCATTCGCCTTATTTCTGTTATCCCCAAGGCATGTGCAGTGCACTGTGGTTTTTATTTTGCGCCTGTCGGCCCAGTGCATCCGACTTCAGCATGCATTTTATGTAAGGGTCTGCTTCCTCCTGCATTTTCTAAGGGTTTGCTTCCCTGGGGCAATGACCGGTGCTGTGATGGGGATCGAACCCAGCACCTTCCGGTTGTGAGCCGTGCCACTTAAACATTAGGCCACGCCGTCCCCTTATAGCGTATTGATCTGAGCCAATACAGCATTTTTCTGTCTTCTCAGATTCTCAAGACATCATCAATAGAATCTCCAGGTATTTGAATGGAGCTAACATGGTCCACCAGATGCCTATTGCTGAGGCCCTGGTCATGTGCAAAGGGAGAGGGTAAGTATTGCTTGGAGGGTTTCTATTGGAACAGCAGCAACTCAACGGAAACATTTATAGGTGTTGTTCAGATAGTGGGACAGAAACATTTATAGGTGTTGTTCAGATAGTGGGACAGAAACATTTATAGGTGTTGTTCAGATAGTGGGACAGAAACATTTATAGGTGTTGTTCAGATAGTGGGACAGAAACATTTATAGGTGTTGTTCAGATAGTGGGACAGAAACATTTATAGGTGTTGTTCAGATAGTGGGACAGAAACATTTATAGGTGTTGTTCAGATAGTGGGACAGAAACATTTATAGGTGTTGTTCAGATAGTGGGACGGAAACATTTATAGGTGTTGTTCAGATAGTGGGACAGAAACAAAATGAAGCTTATGTTACGACCACAAAGCTTTTGTCAGTGACAAAGATCAAATGAAAAACAACTAACAAAATCACAAAATGAACAAAGATAAAAACAGCAGATATTAACCAGAGAGTGGCAAAGAATGTTTGAAAAATGGCATGCCACTCAAGACGGAGTAGGCCAGACAATAAATGATCAAATACACAAAAACAAATATTGTAAAATGTGTACAAATGAATAAATACCTACATTCATAAATATGCACAAATACAAATATGTATATTAGATAAACCAATAAATATACACACTAACACATACCACTACATGTATACACATGTCAAGACACATACATATATGAAATACAAGCATATATGCACACCCACACACACATATACATATATATATATTTTCCAGAGACATACAGAGGGATTAAGATCAATCTGTATTACAGAGGAAATGGGTTTTTTTTAAATTGGAGGGGTTGAAAGTGGATAAATGTCCAGGTCAAGACGGTATTCATCCAAAATTGCTGTTTGAAATTAGAGACCAACTAGCAAAACCATTGGCTATATTATGTTCTCAATCACTTGCACAAGGGATTATTCCAGGGTATTGGAAAGATGCAGGAGTGATCCCCTTATTCAAAAAGGACAAAAAAATCAGATCCAACAAATTAAAGACCAGTGAGTTTAACAAGCATAGTTTGTAAATTGTTAGTCAATAATCAAAGAAAACATTGTAATGCATTTAGACAAGTTTAATCTAATCAAAAATAGTCAGCTAGAGTTTACTAGAGGGAGATCGTGCTTAACAAATCTATTAGAATTCATGGATAAGGTTACTAAAATGATAGATAAAGGGGATCCATTGGATTGGAGTACCTCATGAAAGATTATGTAGAAAGTTAAAAACACATGGATTAGGTGGGAAAGTTGCCAAATGGATTGAAAATTGGTTAACCGGAAGAAGCAGAGAGTGGTCATAAATGAGTATTCTGAGTGGTGTGAGGTGAAAAGTGGTGTGCACATGGCTCAGTTTTGGGACCAATTTTCTTCTTGATATATATAAATGATTTGGACATTGATATGGGATCCATGATTGCAAAATTCGCTGACACCATAAAACTATGCAGTAGTGTCTCATCTAAAGCAGAAATGGAAATATTGTGTGATTTAGATAAAATTAGAGAATGGTCTTCGAGCTGACAAATGGAGTTTAATGTAGATAAATGTACAGTCATCCACATGGGTAGATCCAATATGAATCATAATTACAGAATGGGCGAGAACAATATTAGAATGACTGAAACGGAGAGGGACCTAGGGGTTATAATAGATCATACAGGTAAAGTGAGGGAGCAAGTTCAGGTAGCAGTGAAAAAGGCAGATGCAATGTTAGGTATGATACAAGAAATATTAAACATAGGAGCAAGGAAGTATAAAGCATTAGTTAAACCTAGATTGGACTACTGTGTACAGGTGTGGAGTCCTTATCGTAGAGGGAATATAAACATGCTGAAAAGGATACAAAAAAGAGCTAAGAAATCTGATAGTGGGATTCCAGAATTACAGTTATGAGGAAAGACTAAGAAAAACCGGCTACAGTGTCTAGAAAAGAGAAGAAATCGAGGTTACTTAATACAGGTTAAGATAATCAAAGGAAAGGATAAATTATACTATAACAAGTTTTTCAAAATACAAACACCTACAGGAACAAGAGGGCATAGCTACAAATTAACTAATGAAAGGTCCAAATTGGATATTAGGAAATATTTTTTTAGTAAGTGAGTGGTGAATACTTGGAATGCATTGCCACAAGAAGTAGTGAAGGCAGGGACAATTAATGCATTTAAGAATAAGATCCACATAGCATTTAGAACAAGGAAATGTAAATGAAACTGGTTGTATACAGACTCTGCATAGTCTTCTAAACCAGTATAAGTTAAATGGATGTATAAACAAAATAATTATGTTGTCATTAAATGCCCACAATGAGTAAGACTACTCTTTTGTGTACCCTGAAAAGGGCGTTAAGTTGTGGGTTGTAGTAGCAGTCACATTCTGAGTATGCTAATGAAGGTGGAGGGAGTCCTATAGGAGATTGTGCTGTGCTTATCTTCATCTGTATGTCACTTATTACTACGGCTATCATGTCGATCCCCCACCTTGTTAGCCAGGCTGCCATGAAGCAGCCTGTTTTCAGGTAGACCTGCGGGGAATTGAGATGTGGGTATTGGCCAGTATATTTTACCTGACCTTGACTAACATGTCTGATCAGTATGTTTCGCCTGACCAGACGCTAGTCTCCTCTCCCCAATAATAATAAAATATGAGAAATAAAAATAAAGTAACATTATTGAGCTGCATAAAAGAACCATCACACATATCTGGACCATAGGACTGTACGGGCTTGAAACATGAACTCTGAACAGACAGGATGTAAATCTCTTAGAAACTTTTGAGATGTGGGGCTATCACAGGATGCAAAGAAATAGTTGGACAGAAAGAGGTCAAATGAGCAATATAACAATATAGACAATTGTTGCGGCTGAAAACGGATGTGTCTGACCGAAAGGTGCAAAAATCGCAGCCAAGCTGTAAACTAGCGACACAACGCATTCCGTTCTCCGGAATACGTCCTGCTACATGCGAAGACATGTACAGGGCTTGGTAGCGGGAGATTGAGAACGAACGCAGAAGAAGAAGAAGACAACTGTTGAAGAGTATAAAAAAGGTTTTTTGTCTTGGCTTGGCCACAATGTTAGACAGGAGGTCTACTATTGAAAATACCGGAAGGTAAAATTCAGGGGAAAAGAGGATGTCCAAGAAACAAGAGCATCACACAGGTGTGCAAGAACATCACACAGGTGTGCAAGAACACCAGGCTGCAGATTTGTGCTAAGCTGAGGAGATCTGTCAAAAACAGAGGACTGTGATGTGATATGATCAGAGGACTTCAGCATCAGTCTCTAGACTGACCAGATGATGATGATAAGGGAAAAGAAAAAGGGGAAGAAAGAGAACAAAAGAGAGAATTTATTTGAATCTTGCCTCATATGTTACTGCCATTGGTGATGAAGTGTTAAAGACTTTATTGTACTAGGTCTCAGTTTGTAATGTTAACTTTAGTTTCTCTTTGAGTTGTTACGTTTATCTGGCTGGTGACTGGAGAACGAGATAAAAGATTAAATGATCGTTTTAATTATGAACAGGGACAAATCAGGAATGATGTTTTGACAAATAAAGGTTATCAAGGACTGGAGGGGGGTCGCTATAGCTGAGAGATAATATGCGTTGGTCTCAAGAAATGATCAAATGAAAGCGATAAACGGTGGGTGTTCAAATCCTGCAAGTTTCAAGTGCCCTTGGTCTTAAGGGAGTCAAGATCAGCGTCAAATCCTATCTGAGAGGGATGATAAACTCTGAGAACCTGTGTACACACTATGCATGTAAATGAACCCTTGGCAGTTTAAATCAAAATGAACAGATTTCCAGCTGCTGTCTGGGCAAACATTGTAAAGGTAATGAAATTCCTACCCTGTATTGACCAGCACATCATGAAGACCAAGTGGAGGCAGTCCCTCCATCATGTAAAGACACAACAGACCAATCATGTGTTTGTCTGCACACTCAATTGTCAAACTATCAACGTGACTTTTTCCCATTACTGGGGTAGTTGAGAGGTTTTTTAGGCTGAGAACTACAGGCCGCTTTGCCACTGCTGTCGCCACGTCGTGTGCTGGCTATGTTTGTTTATTTTACCCCCAACAGAAAAAAACATATGCCATACCGGGATTCGAACTACTGCTCTACTTGTCGGCAGGCCTCGAAACCATTTGGCCACGCGCTTCTACACTTGATTATAAGTGTATGAAACCCACAAAATCTTACCTCTACACCCTAGGAGTAGAAGAAAATGACTAATGAAGAAAGTCAAGGACTGGGCAAACATGAAATGAAAAACGATTCAGAAGAAGCCAGTTTACTTAGCTAAACTATATTTGATTAATGCCATAATTCTGTTCATTTGTAATATTTATTTGTTTACAGTTCAGACGAGGTTTCATCACAGATATTTATACCTTTTCTCAGCGTAAGTCATTGTTACATCTCATATATTTATACCATTTCTCAGTCTAAATAGTTACATCCAATATATTTATACGATTTCTCATTGTAAGTAATTGTTACATCCAAGATATTTATACCTTTTCTCAAAATAATTGCTATATCACAGATACTTATACCATCCTTCGGGGTAAGTAACTGTTATAATAATATAATAATAATAATAATTTGTCCATCGTCGTTGATGAGGACCATCATCATCGCATGTCAAAATGCAACGTTGAGTATGTGTGTACGCTCGTGACTGACTGATCAAGTCAATTTGAGCCTAGAAACGTCCTTGGCATGACTGGCAAACGTAATCAGCAGTTGTGTTTGAAATTTTCTCTGCTCTTGACTTCCTGATTGCACTTCTATCCTGAGCTGTCTGGATATGGAGACCCTCGATGAATTCAATGCCGTGCAAGACCATGCTCTTCCATGTTGAGCAATTGTGAGCCAGGTTCTCCCATGTCTTAATGTCTATTTGACAGCACTTAAGAGACTGTCCTTGAAGTGGCTGTCACATCCCAGATATTTATACCATTTCTGAGTAGTAAATAAGACGTAGGCTGCTTTTTAAATGTGTTATGATTCGTGAGTACATAAGTTTGTCTTGTCCATTGTTTAATCTCCACAGGAGGTGAGAATTGGTACCCTAGACAGTTTTAATACATCAAGTAAGTGCCAATTGTGTGCCTCTGTCAGTCTGTATGGGGTGTTCGTGAGTTTTTACTGCAAGAAAACAGATACAGAAGAAAACAAATATAAAAGAAAACAAATATAGAAGAAAACAAATACAGAAGAAAACAAATACGAAAGTCTGGATAAATTAGGGGTACAAAGAGAATTTATGAATGAAATCAAGAGTTCAACGGTTAAGATATTTTGGTCACATCTTAAAAGACACATCATCATCATGTAGCATGTCCTTTTCAGAACGTCATTCTCATGATAGCCTGTCTGTAGGGAACTGTCTTCCTTCAGTCTTCGAGCCTGCTCCGAGGTCAAATCCAGTGTCTCCTTGATGTCCTGAGTCCATCGTCTTCTCGGTTGGCACTTCCCTATCTTTCCATTGACCATGCTCTCCATAACCACTCTCTTCAGTCTATTGTGACGTGTCAAAAAAACCTGTTTTCGGGTCATCACGTCATTTATGAACCAATTCTCCTCCACAGTCAGGTCTTGCCAGATGGATTTGTTCCTTTCTTTCTTTGTCCACAGGATTTTCAGGACTCTTCTGTAGTACTGTCACAAAAGCACCGACCTTCTCTCTTAGTTCTTTTGTAATCGTCCAAGTTTCAGATCCATAGGTTGCCACAGGAAAAATGCATGTTCTTAGGATGTTTAGTTCCTTGTTTGTATTATGCCATAAGTTCTGCATACTTCTTACAACACCTTACTGAAACAATCTTGGAAGGAAAGGTAGAGATAAACAAAGGTATGAGAGGAAGGAAAACATCAAGAGAGGGGCAGGGAACAGTCTTAACTGTTTGTACCATCAAGGCAAGAGGGAGTTGGAGATCTACTGACAATGACTTTTGCTGTGGAGATGGCATCTGAACTGAGCTAAAATGGAAGATTGTTGGAAATTCAATGAACAACAAAGAAAACTAATGAAGATGGGCTGAGGCTAGATGACACAAAGACAGGTCTGTGCACTCTCTTCTCGCCTCACTCTGTTTCATTTGACTCTGTCCTACAGTCACACCCTTGCACAACTTTCACACGCGCCCTCGTGGTAAAGCCCTTCCATTGCACTTTGGTTGGGCTAGCTTCTGAGGGTGCACAAACCTAGCATAGGTACATACAGATGCACACATGCATCCAAGCACTGGTTTATGCGTCCTGATATCGCCCAATTGACTACGGTCTGGGGTGGAAAATGGCGCGCCTCCGCCAGTAGAAACTAGTGAGGCAAACATTTAAGCAAAAAAAAAAAAAAAGACACAAAGACAGATTATTACACACATTATAAAGAAATAATTCTGATTCTTGTGTGGATATACTAATCACAAATGCATGCTGTGACAAGAAACAAAATTGAAGGGAGAAGTTAATTATTATCTAATCTCCACCTAGCTATTTATGGACATAAACTTTGAGCTGACCCCAATTCGAAGTCAATGTCAAAGGACTTTGTGTGTTCCTGCTGTTGCAACCTATGTTCTTCTCTGACGTTTGTTCTTGAAAGGATGTTGTCATATCTTACAGTGATATCCACGCCTTTCAGCCCAATTCGTTTCAGCTGGTATTTTTGGGTACCAGGTTGGCCTTCCAACGGCGATCTCTATTCTCTTAGCCAGACTACACTAGTGCAACCTGATTCCAGGCAGAATAGTGTCTTGGTAAGCTATTGTTCGCTGACCCTGATACAACAGCCAGCTATGAGTCATTCACTGTGCTGCATCTTTGGTCCCGTGGCTTATGTTGATCAATCAACAAAAAACACCTTTTCAGTTCCCTGTGGAGCATAGATCTTCAATAAATATACCATGTCATCAAACGTTGACCTGCCCATATTAACTGTAGTTTTTGTGACCTAAAGTTACAGGCCCCATGCTCAACACACCTTAGTCACCTCTCATGACATGCCTAGCATGTTACAGTGTTACAATTCATTGCTCCCATTTCTGACCCCCTGTAACACTCCATATCTGGCTCCTGAAGCATTACATTTTTTATGGTGAAGTTGCAAACCCCATGCACAAACCATTTAGCCGTTTATGGCCTGCTTTGCAGGTTGCAGCGATCTTAACGTTAACTGAACATTTTTTAAATATTGGTTTAGAAGACTCATCAGAGTCTGTATACAACCAGTTACATTCGCATTACCGTGCTCTAAAAGCTATGCACATCCAATCTATTCTTAAATGCATTAACTGTCCCTGCCTCCACTACAGGGCAGAGACAGCTAATGCATCCTATTCTCTTCAGCTTGGGCACCACTCAGGGAATAGTAGAGTGCAAAAGTTTTATCCTTTCCCTCACAGTAAGGGATATTGTGAATAATTGAGGATAACGACCAAAGATCAGCTAGAATAACTGGTTGTACACTTCTTCTTCTTCTTCTGCGTACACAGTCAGACAGTAACCATTATTTTCTCGAAAAAAGCGGCGGTCATCCTGAGACTCTCGCCACTACCATAGAGCTTGTCTTGCAGTTCCACTGGCAATGGCCACATCTGCTCTCTCTGATCCTCGTATGTCGGGCAGTTCTGCAGCAGATGTTCAGTGGTCATTTTACCAGTACCGCACGGGCATTCGTCGGTACACCCTATCTTCAATTTGTTGAAGAGGTGGTACCTCAGTCTGTTGTGGCCAGTGCGAAGTCTGAAGACAACGACCTGCTCTCTTCGGTTCAACTGGTAATAGGCATCGTTTTTGGTGTAACCAGTATGTTCGGTTTCCCATTTGGACATGTACCTGGCTTTGATAAGCCGTTTTGACTCTTCGTACGTCATTCTGGTATCTATTTGTGGTAGCCTTGCACCTTCTTTTGCCAGTCTGTCTGCTTCCTCGTTGCCTTGGATGTTGCAGTGTGACGGAACCCACTGTACCACTACCCTTTTTGGTGCGGACTGTTGGCACAGTTTGCAGAGTGCTGCTCTTAAGTCATTAAGCTCAGTGTTTTTCTGGCTTTTTAGCGCTGTGACTACTTCGAGAGCATCTGTCAGCAGGACTATATGGCTCTCATTTTCACTGTGTGTTACCATTTCTTCCACTGCCGCCCTCAGTGCCTCTGCCTCTGCTCTGAAATTGCTCGTGTACTTACCAGTAGCGAATGACAGTGTTATTTTTCTGCCATTTGGTAGGTTCAGGAATGCTCCTGCCCCTCCGTTCTGTGTAGTGTTTGTTACAGAACCGTCGGTGTATGCATGGGTCCAGTCCATGCTTGGGTAGCTTTTCGTTATGAAGCTTAAGGTAGTGTCTCTCCTTTCTTTTTCGGTCTGGCAGTTTTTGTTTGCAATACCTGGTATATTTTCTACCACCTCTGGAAATATATCCTGCCTCCAAGTAGGTTTTCGTACAGTAGTGATGGGTTTTGGTGTTGTTAGTGCGTTTATGGGATCTTCGTGCATCTTTGCTTTGGCTATTTCTGCAAAGTTTCTCCGCTTTAGTTTCCCAGTTCCCAAATTGTTTAGCCTCTGGTACATTGGATGGTCCGTCAGTCTTCGGAGTTTCTCTGACTGCAGCTGGGCTCTGCAGTCTCTTCTGTCGGTCATGGATTGCAGTTTTGTAATCTTTTCAAGTTCTACAATTGGCGTTGACTTCATTCCACCAGTTATGATTCTCATAGCTTGGTTTTGAAGTTTGTTAACTTTATCGAAGTTCGCCTTCGCTGCTGTTGTCCATGCCGCGATGCCATACTCGAGAACTGGTCTCACTCTTCCAGTGTACAGTTTCTTTAGTATGCCTTCGTCTGCTCCCCAGCTTGTGCCAGCAAGTTTCCTCATGATCGCCATTCTTTCTCTGGCTTTCATTCGGTTTCTCTCAATCTGACTTTTCCATGTCATGCGCCGATCAAATGTGACTCCCAGATAGGTTGGGTTGTCGTTTGGCTGCAGGATTTTGCCATTTAGGCTTAATTTGGTACTTTGGGGTTTTAATGAGAGCGAGAATATTGTGCACGTGGTTTTCTCCTCGTTTATTTTGACCAGCCATGAGTTCGCCCACTCTTCCAGCGATGTTAGGGCCGTTTGCATCCGATTTCTTGCTATGGTGAGATTCTTTTCAGAGGTCCACATAGCCAGATCGTCTGCAAACATTGAGCTATGGACTCTTCTTGGTATATTCTCTGTAATATCGTTTATATATACCAGGAAGAGTGTGGGTGACAGTACTCCCCCTTGGGGTACTCCCTGCTCGAGTGTCACCTTTTTGCTCATCTGCCCTTGTACTTGGACTCTGGCCGTTCTTTGTTTGAGGTAGTGGTTGATCCACTTGTACATCTTCCCACAAACATCACTTCTTCTTAGCTTGACTCTAAGTCCATCCTTCCAGACTTTGTCAAATGCCTTTTCCAGATCCACCCAAACAGCTACTGTGTGTTTCTGTGCCTGGTAGGCATCTTCTATCTCCTGGGCTATGAGGATGACCTGGTCCTCAGTGGATCTGTGCTGTCTAAAGCCGGCTTGCTGTGGAATTAGTATTCGTTTTTCTTCCAGATGCCACATCAGTCTGGTGTTTATCATCCGTTCCATCAGCTTGCCGACACAGCTCAGTAGGCTTATGGGCCTGTATCCATTCGGATCTGTTTTGTCCTTTCCTGTTTTTGGTACTGGTACCAGTATTGCATCTTTCCATGCCTGGGGTACAATACCCCTTTTCCAGCTTTGGTTCAGGACTGATAGTAGTTTTTCCTTCGCTGTTTGGCCCAGCCCCATCAGCATTTCGTTTGTTATCCCGTCTTTTCCGGGAGATTTCCTTCTCTTTAGTGTTCTCATAGCCTCTTCCATTTCGCGCATTGTTAGTTTGGCCATCATGTGCTCTTCAGGAGCCGTATTTATGTTTTCGTGCCCCTTTAGCTCTTCGCTAATGTCTGTATGCTTATCTGCAGGGACCTCGATGTGGTTTGCTCTGGCATAGTGATCGACAAAGGCGTTTGCGGCTTTCTTACCTGTGATCAAGTTCTCGCCTTGCTTGATAGTAATTTGTTTATTTGACGGGGTTTCGTCGTTCATGGCTCTGACTAGCTTCCATAGCTTGTTCCCTTCTTTGTCCAGGTTTAAACTTTCCGTTTTATTTTTCCAACTTTCTCTTGCTGTTTGCTTGAGAGTGTGTTTGTACTTCGCCGCGGCGGCTTTGAGGGCGATGTTTGCCTCCACGGATTTTTCTCGTTCTGCCATGTTCCTCGCATTAGTTACTGCATCTTCCACTTTCTGTAACTCATCATTCCAGTAGGGCTTATAGTTTTTCCTAGCTCCTCTTGGGATGGTTTCAGTGGCGGCTTGCATTATTGCCTTGCTTAGGCTCTCTACCATGGGCTTCATTTTGGTGTTTCGTGTGTTGATGGTTTCACACAGCCCATCTGTCAGGATTGCAAATCTGTCCCAGTCGGCTCGTTTGTAATTCCAACGTGGGAGCGGTTTTGTTTCCTGTGGGCCTACTTCCATGTCAATGGTTAGCCTGATCGGCCTGTGGTCGCTACCTGCCAGTTGGTTTAGCACCTGGCGGTCTATTTTATAGTGTATGTCCTGTGTGGAGAAGGCCAAATCTGGAGTCGAGGTGGTATGCCATGTTCTTGAATAGAAGCTAGGGCTATCCTCCGGCCTATTGATTAGGGAGAGATTTGCATCTATCTCCCAATCTTCCACTTCGTCACCTCTACTGTCTGTGTCAGAGTATCCCCATCTCTCCGAGTGGCTGTTGAAATCTCCAACTACTATGCAGTTGGAGTCTCTGACCTCCATACTCGAGAGCGATAGGTCTCTGTTTGGTGGTCCGTACAGATTGAAAATGCGGAGTTTCGTCTCTAGAGCCATTATGTCAACTCCTACAATTTCTGCTTGTCCGGTGTGATTGACAGGTACCGCGCTACTCGGTATGCTGTTTCTGGTCAGTATCAGGACCCCTCCTTTGTGACCTTCTCTATCTAGACGGAAGGTCTGGTATCCTCTGATTGAGAATTTATGGTTATTGTTGAGGTGCGTTTCCTGGATACATGCCACGTCAATCTTACCTTCATGCAGGTGGTGTGTTAGGGAAAGTTTTTTGTTAATGACTCCCTCCGCATTCCACTGTAGTATTCTGAGGGTCTTGAAGTTTTGGCCAATAGACGTTACCCCATAGCCATGTGCCTTGACTCCACGACACATGGGTGGGTGACCACCAGTAGTCAAGGGTGGGCCCCTTCGAGGCGTGAGGCCCGGCGCTATCGCTGCCTGGCGGGTCTCCTCAGGATGAGCGCCATACGTTTTTCGAATAGGTTGTGCTGCCATCATACTGTGATTTACGTTGCACTGTTTTGTTAGGCTTGCGGCCCCGTGCATCCGATTTCAACAGGCGTTTCTGTAGGGATGCCCTCCTTAGCCTTTGGCTGTCCCCAGCCTATCTGCAAGGCAGCAGTTGTTTACGATCAGAGTTTTCTCTCCTATGGAAGTTGTCTTTCCAGACTATCGAGTCTTCACTACTCGTGTCTATAGGGTGCAATGATGGTATGTGATATATGAGATGGACTGGTTTACCCGGAAGAGAGGCAGTCCAGTGTGTCTGTATCCCAGGATCGTCACGTCCTGCCAGAAACGTAGCATTTGCATGTGAGTGGGGTATCTCTTTTTCCCTTTATTTTCTTGGCTTCTATGCAGGGATGGTACGCCTAGCATTCCCCGCCACCTGGGGTGTTGACACAGTGGGGCAGGTGTGCAATGTCCGCTGGTCTGCATCTCTTCTGCGTCCAGCATGATAGTTATGGCTGATAACGTACAGAGGTAGATATCGTAACCGGAGTGCATTTAGCCAGAGGACAAGCCTGGTAATGTCACAGAGATGTTGATCGCCTGGTGTGCGGACAACTCTCATGGTCAGTGGTTGAGTCTTGACAGTTCACAGTGTGGTGGCTGCTCTACTGTTTTCGACACCCCGACCAGGTTCTAAGTCTTTGGTTGGTGTTTTTCGCACCCCATCGCCGTATAGGGTGAGTATCAAGCAGTTTTCCGCCCGCTTTGATTTGCGGGCGGCAAGGACCTCTTACTGTGGCTCTACCTGATAGGGCTGGGGCGCAAGCCCCAGGTCCTGAGCATGTAGGAGCCTCCCATTGCAGTGGTGCTGAGATTTTGGGCGGGATTGCGGCTTTCAAGGGTTCGGCCGTAATCCCCCACATGGTAGCCTCGCGCCCTTGGCTTATCAGCCTGGTACGTGAACCAAAGTGTCTGCGGCTCCTCTCGATTTGAGCTGGTTTTCCGTAGCAACGCCCTGTCATTTGTAGGGTAAAACTGACCTGTCTTCAGATCTATTTCCAGCACCCGTTCACTATTTGGTCAGACGAATTTATTGAGGGCTTTTGTTTGTCAATGACCAGGTATTTGAAATCTGCGGAGTTAAACACGATTTCCGTAGCGTTCTTTCATTTGAGCTGACTTGTCGTCCGTGAGTCTAATACCAGCGTACGTTCATTATTAGACCCAAACGGCAGCGCTCTCAATTTGTCAGTTTTTCTACAGCATTGGCGTGTTCAGTCAAATTAAGCCGCAGGTTCCACACCTGGTGGTGCCCTTTCGTCAATTCCCTTAGCGAGATAGTCAAGTTTCTTAAAGGGTAGCCCCAAAGATTTTCGAGGGTCTAATTCCAGCACATGTTCTCTATTAGACCCCACTAAGGTGTACTTTTTGATAGTCATTCTGCAGTATTGGCGTGGTAAGTTAACTTAGGTCTCAGGCTCCACTCCTGATAGTGCTCTTCCGTCAATTCCTTTATCAAACACTGGATGCAGACAAAACCGAGCCAGATTTCTGGGGGTCTAAGTCCAGCACCAGTTCCATATTAGACTCCAGAAGAGTGGTCTCGGCATGTCAATCATTTCAGTGTTGGCCGTGTTGAGTCAAATTAAGCCGCAGGCTCCACTCCTGGTGGTGCCCTTCCGTCAATTCCTTTAAGTTTCAGCTTTGCAACCATACTTCCCCCGGAACCCAAACACTTTGGTTTCCCGGAAGCTGCCCGCAGAGTCATCGAAGCAACTCCTGCGGATCGCTAGTCGGCATCGTTTATGGTCAGAACTACGACGGTATCTGATCGTCTTCGCGCCTCTGACTTTCGTTCTTGATTAATGAAAACATTCTTGACAAATGCTTTCGCAGTAGCTCGTCTTGCGGCGATCCAAGAATTTCACCTCTAACGCCGCAATACGAATGCCCCCGTTTGTCCCTGTTAATCATTACCTCCAGTTCCGAAAACCAACAAAATAGAACCGAGGTCCTATTCCATTATTCCATGCACCATTATTCAGGCAGCCGAGGCCTGCTTTGAACACTCTAATTTTTCAAAGTAAACGCGCCGGCCACCCAGGACGCTCAGCGAAGAGCACCCGTGGGAGAGAGCCGGCAGACGGTAGGGCAGGAGACAACGGGCAGTGAACCGGCGCGAGCCGGACCGCCCGCCTGCGCCTGAGATCCAACTACGAGCTTTTTAACTGCAACAACTTTAATATACGCTATTGGAGCTGGAATTACCGCGGCTGCTGGCACCAGACTTGCCCTCCAATAGATCCTCGTTAAAGGGTTTAAAGTGTACTCATTCCAATTACGGGGCCTCGAAAGAGTCCCGTATTGTTATTTTTCGTCACTACCTCCCCGTGCCGGGAGTGGGTAAGTTGCGCGCCTGCTGCCTTCCTTGGATGTGGTAGCCGTTTCTCATGCTCCCTCTCCGGAATCGAACCCTGATTCCCCGTTACCCGTTACAAACATGGTAGGCATGTCACGTACCATCGACATTTGATAGGGCAGACATTTGAAAGATGCGTCGCCGGCACATGAGGCCATGCGATCAGCACAAAGTTATCCAGAGTCACCAGTGGGGACGCCGCAACCCCGCGAGGGGAAACGACGATTGGTTTTGAACTAATAAAAGCGCTCTTTCCGCGAGGGTCGGAGCTTGGTAAGCATGTATTAGCTCTAGAATTGCCACAGTTATCCAAGTAGGATCGTGTCATCTAAGGAACCTCGACTGATTTAATGAGCCATTCGCGGTTTCACCGTGAGACAGTGTGAACTTAGACATGCATGGCTTAATCTTTGAGACAAGCATATGACTACTGGCAGGATCAACCAGATATCTGTCGGAGACGTACGTACTGCGCACACCGGTCGGCGGAGGAAGGGTGTGTAAAAAGCCTCACTGGGACGGCCGCAGGGACCGACTGACGGGACGGACGGACGGTTGTTCCACCCGTCCCTCACTCCGTCGACCTAGGACCGCCTGACAGGGGCCTCCCACACGCACCAGACGACCGACCGACCGGGCTCGCTCGAGGAGGGATGGCAGCGCTCTGTGCAGAACGGATCCCAACGACCTCGGCGACGAATTTCACTGGGACTAGAGACACAATTTGGCCTGCCGGCCCTTCTTCTCCGTAGGGAGAACGCAGGGCCTCGAGGCAACGATTCCTGCTTTCCATTTGCCGGTCACAAGCTCTTTGCGAGAGTCGGACCACCAGCGAGACGTACTGTCGAGCTCTGCTATAAGCCTTAGATAAATCACCACGGACGGACCACGTTTCCTGATACGGACCAGACTAGCGCACCTCGGTGGAGGAGCCACTACCACAAACCGCACCCAATTCGCACTACGGGGAAAGGCAGGCGAGCGTTTTCCGCAAGCCCGCGCTATCGCTCCGCCTGGCGGGACTGAGATCGCTTTACGAACACTGGTTGAAATTGAGTCGCCGCAGCGAGACAACTACCCCAGATGGTTGTACACTAATCCTGCAGAGTTTTCTAAACCAGTAAAAAGACATTATTTCTTTTAGATAACAAAGATGTTCACAAAAGTAAAGAAAGGAAAATTAAAATATGCAATTGTGCGAGAGAAGCGATATCATCTGAGATGGGGATAGTATTCTGCAGTTGACTATTTTGTATGTACTATTTGTTCATTATCGTGTCCTGTATTTTGTACCAGTTGAGTATGACGATGGTGTGCAGTCTGCCTCTCTGTTCATTATCCTGTCCTGTATTTTGTACCAGTTGAGTATGATGATGGTGTGCAGTCTGCCTCTCTGTTCATTATCCTGTCCTGTATTTTGTACCAGTTGAGTATGATGATGGTATGCAGTCTGCCTCCAGTTCTCCACCAGCCTCAACTCCAGTGTTAGAGAAAACCAAAGACATACACACTCCTCCAAGCTCACCTAACATAGGAACATCAAACATGTCTCCTTCAACAAGGTAACACTGGAAACTGTCATTTGCTTGTTTGTTCCCATTTATAGGGTCTGTTGGAAGATTTATAGTATGCCATCCAGATTTTAGGCATGGTTCTTATGCCATCCAGATTTTAGACATGGTTCTTATGCCATCCAGATTTTAGACATGGTTCTTATGCCATCCAGATTTTAGACATGGGTCTTATGCCATCCAGATTTTAGACATGGTTCTTATGCCATCCAGATTTTAGACATGGTTCTTATGCCATCCAGATTTTAGACATCGTTCTGTAAAAAGTAAAGTAAAGTAAGGCTTACTTAGCAAGCATTACTGCTGGTGTGAGATGTGTAGCGATCTCACATTTCAAAGGCTCGGCTATATGAGGGCGGTAGTCATCTCCTCCCCCTTGCCGCTTTTACTTCCCGGACTAAACCGGTACCCATTTAAGGCTGGGTCAACCTGAGAGCTGTTGCAGTCTGAAAAAAACATTTCTGTAGAGTATCACATCTAGACTTTAGGTATAGTTCTGTAAAGAATCACATCTAGACTTTAGGTATCGTTCTGTAGAGAATCACATCTAGACTTTAGGTATAGTTCTGTAGAGAATCACATCCCGACTTTAGGTATAGTTCTGTAGAGTATCACATCTAGACTTTAGGTATAGTTCTGTAAAGAATCACATCTAGACTTTAGGTATAGTTCTGTAGAGTATCACATCTAGACTTTAGGTATAGTTCTGTAAAGAATCACATCTAGACTTTAGGTATAGTTCTGTAGAGAATCACATCTAGACTTTAGGTATCATTCTGTAGAGAATCACATCCTGACTTTAGGTATAGTTCTGTAGAGTATGACATGGCATATAACTAAGAGTATCACATGCAAACTGCAGACCTTCATCTACAGATATCTGTTGCACACTCTGTTTCAGACAGCCAGATTTAATAACACCCACAACTAGGACAAAAGATAAGAAACAAAAACAGGTGGAGATTAAAGAAAAAGTCCAGATAGATAGGACACCACACCTCCAGCTATAAACCTTACAATTTAACCAGACATACACTAACTTAGAACCAACAAGGTCAGAGAAAAATCCAGATTCTCAAGAATAGCTAGGCATAGATTACGTATAGATTAATCAAAAAGGAAATTCAGGCAACTAGAGTCTCATGTCATAGAGGTTAGTGAAAACAGCCAAAAGTAGGGATCAATAGTAACACCAACAGGACTTACTTACTGCACTGGCACAGATACAAAATGAAACCTATGTTACGACCAAAAGGGCTTTGTCAGCGACAAAGAAACAACACAAATAAAAACGATTGAGTCGCATCAACAATTAGCATGGACTGAATACAAAATATTGGTTGGTTTTTCTTTTTTTTAAAATTTTATTTATTTTGTTGTACATTAATACAAAAGTGTGGGATCAAGATGCGGAGCGGTGCATGAGCTGCAGTGGTCAGTGATCCATAGCTGATGCTAGCATCAGGGCCAGCGAACCAGAGCTGCCAAGACCCTTCTACACCTCCACATGGTGATCCTGGATAACAGGCTGCAGCAGGGCAGACTGGCTAAGGAGAAGGGATCGAAGAGGGAATGCTAACCCGGTACTCAAAAAATGCTTGCTGAAGTCAGATGTGTTGGACCGAAAGTGCAGTTATCGCAGTCAAGCTGTAAACAACAACACAACGCATTCCGTTCTCTGGACTACATTCTGCTACTTAAGCCCTTTCAGGGTTTGGTAGTGGGATATTGAGAACGAACGAAGCCAAGCCAATACAAAATTGTGTACAGAACAAGATCGCAGTTGTTGCACATGATACAGATATTGACAGCACACAAATCTATCTTTCGTTCCTTCCACAGTAACTCTGGCATGGCTCTCTCCTCAATGTCATCCCCTGCAGAATTTATGGACCTACAAGTGGATTACTGGGTTGTCGGTCCAGCCAGTGTGGAGAAAGATAAGGATAAAGACAAAGATAAAAAGGATAAGAAAGATTCCAATAAATGTTCCCTGAAAACTGCATTCCGGGCCTTGTACGCCAATCGCTTGCCCCACTCTGGAGGCATTCACTCAGCAACGTTCTCACTGAAGGTTGTAACCAAAGAGAAGAAACAGAAAAGTAGGTTGTTGTCTTCTCTTACTCTTGTCAACTAATGTCACTCTTCTCTTACTCTTGTCAACTAATGTCACTCTTCTCTTACTCTTTTCAACTAATGTCACTCTTCTCTTACTCTTTTCAACTAATGTCACTCTTCTCTTACTCTTGTCAACTAATGTCACTCTTCTCTTACTCTTTTCAACTAATGTCACTCTTCTCTTACTCTTTTCAACTAATATCACTCTTCTCTTACTCTTTTCAACTAATGTCACTCTTCTCTTACTCTTTTCAACTAATGTCACTCTTCTCTTACTCTTTTCAACTAATGTCACTCTTCTCTTATTTTTTTCAACTAATGTCACTCTTCTCTTACTCTTTTCAACTAATGTCACTCTTCTCTTACTCTTTTCAACTAATATCACTCTTCTCTTACTCTTTTCAACTAATGTCACTCTTCTCTTACTCTTGTCAACTAATGTCACTCTTCTCTTACTCTTTTCAACTAATGTCACTCTTCTCTTACTCTTTTCAACTAATGTCACTCTTCTCTTACTCTTTTCAACTAATATCACTCTTCTCTTACTCTTTTCAACTAATGTCACTCTTCTCTTATTCTTTTCAACTAATATCACTCTTCTCTTACTCTTTTCAACTAATGTCACTCTTCTCTTACTCTTTTCAACTAATGTCACTCTTCTCTTACTCTTTTCAACTAATGTCACTCTTCTCTTATTCTTTTCAACTAATGTCACTCTTCTCTTACTCTTTTCAACTAATGTCACTCTTCTCTTACTCTTTTCAACTAATGTCACTCTTTTCAACTAATGTCACTCTTCTCTTACTCTTTTCATTGGTTTGGTAGAGGAGAAATTATGGTGATGGTAGCTCAAAGTCTATGTAATGGTAGAGAATGAAGGATAAAGGGAAGTAGACTAAGGAGGATTGTGTATGAGACCAGCTACACCCTCCAGTAGAAAGCCACGAGAAAAAGGAAAGAAGACCTCTACACCTTAGAGTAGAAGTAGAATGACTAATCAAATCAGATTCCTTGAGTTACATGTAGGGTTAGAGTGTGATGAGCTATGGTGTATTCTTTGTATATGTTTGTAAAGTATTCAGACAAATTTTAAAACATCTGATCTCCAGTTATGAGAATTGGTAAGAAAGGAAAAGACATGGAGTCAAAAAGTCAGGCTATAGAAGGAGTAAGTCGCATGGTATGCACATCAAAAAGTCAGAACGTCAAACTCAGAGGTGAGTTGCATGATAGTCACAAGATCTGTTGAATGCATCTTGTTATATGAGCTCATTTCTCCATCTCACAACCAATGTTAACTCATCACACAACCTGGAAGTCCATGGTTCAATTCCGTGTGCTTTTTATTTCACTTTCTTGGGACGATGAGGCTAACGTCTGATCAGGCAAAACACACTGATCAGACAATATTATCCAGGGTTAGGAGAAATATACTGACCAAGAGCCTCACCTGACCTCCTCGTTGGTCATCCTGCAAACGGGCTGTTGTCGAGGACAACAGTCTGGCTAACAAGGTGAGGTTTGACGTGATCCCCATAGTAGTGAGCGACACTCAGATGAAGCTAATCATAGCACAGCCGCCTGGAGGACCCCGATCCACCTTCATCAGCACACTCTGGATGTGGGGAAAGCTACAATAACCCGCCACTTAACGCCCTTTTTAGGGCACACAAAAGAGTGACCTACTCATTGTGGGCGTTCGCAAACAACTTACTTTCTTTGATGTTGTTTCGAGTAACGTATTGCCGTGCTATACAACCTCCCACTTTATGAGCACCCATTCATACAAATGACTTCTTCTTCATCATCGTACGCTGTTTACAGGGATATTTACATTGCACTGTTTTATTTTGTTAAGCCTGTGGCTCAGTGCATCCGATTTCAACAGGCGTTTCTGTAGGGATGCCCTCCTTAGCCTTTGGCTGTCCCCAGCCTATCTGCAAGGCAGCAGTTGTTTTTGGTCAGAGTTGTCTCTCTTAGGGAAGTTGTCTTGCAGGACTATCGAGTCTTCCCCACTCGTGTCTATAGGGTGTAGCAATGATATGATATGATGGACTATGTACTAGTTTGTACTATCCCGGAAGAGAGGCAGTCCAGTGTGACTGTCTCAGGATCGTCACGTCCTGCCAGAAACGTAGCATATGCATGTGAGTGAGGTATCTCTTTGCTCCCTTTATCTTCTCGGCTCATCTGCAGTGATGGCACGCCTAGCATTCCCCGCCACCTGGGACGTATACAAATGACTTCAATTATAACCAGAATCCCTTGCACACGAAAGTGAGTTTGCTCTTCCAAACATTTCCCGAGCATGATTTTTAAACAAACCAAGCGGTCCATAAAAAAAATAGACTTTGCCGTGTTTTCCTTCCGTTTAATTTTCAAAGTGGTGCAAGTCTTTGAAGGTGTTTATATTCTTGTGTTATATTTGTGTTTATAATGGATCCAGGTTGTGGAGTTCCTTGTCCCAATTAGGAAAGAAGTGCTAAAGTCAGTTCAATACTACAAAGCTCAAAATCCTGTTCAAGTGAAATGCGAAAAAGGAGACAGAACTCGGTGCCATAAACTACATCTTGTTCTTGATAACCCATTCCTCAGCGTAGCTGTCGGTCCCAAGTTAGTCTCCAACGGACCCTGTCTTGGGCCACGGAAGTCCAGTGGGTGGTAAGCACTTCTCTAGAGGTGTCTCAGATGTTGCGTACAGTAATAGATTCTGACCAACGCATTGCAGGCCTTCCCCGCTGTCTCTTTTTACCCTTGGTGTACCACCATGCTCCATTGACCATTGTTTTGTCGCAACATGTTTTTTGTCTCGTCTGCAAAGATTACAGCATCATTCACAAAGAACAAACGTCGTATGTCAGAACTGTGGAGATTTTGCATACGTTGGTTCCGGAGAGTGATTCAACCAAGCGTCTCAAGAGAGACCTGGGTCACTCAACTTGTCCTCCAGTGATTTTGTTAGTGTCCATGTCTCAGCACAGTAGCACATCGCAAGGACCACGGTGATGTTGAAGAGAGAGCCTCGTTGATTCTGGTCTTAGTAACTGTCCAGGACTGTGCTAATGGGGAGATTTAAGTTGAAAGGGGACACCCAACTCACACCCCACATAGTAGCTCGCACTCACATACAAATCAATCAAGAGTAACAAACCCTCTCATCTTTGAAAGTTTTGTACTGTCCAGCCAGACCCAAGTAAACTTTAAGATCATGTCCCTCTTGCCAGGCCTTCTAATCTTTCTAAACTCACAATCTTAATTACAAAGATCTAATCTTTCTAAACTCACAATCTTAATTACAAAGAGAATGTTTAGTAACTGGTGTTTCACATAAATGGATTGAGTTATCGGTGTACAAATGTTGTTTTGTATAGAACTAAACTAAGTTTTTACTAAAGGAAACTCATTACAAAATGTCTGCTGAAGTGCTTCATTTGAAGGTTGGCTATACCTGAGAGGGAAGTAAAGAAATGCCTGAATTTTGTGGGCGTCTTTTGTGAATGGCCACTTTATGAATATACTATGGTCCCTATCTGTTGGTATCTTCTTCTTCTTCCTCGTTCGTTCTCAATCTCCCACTACCAAACCCTGAAAGAGCTTAAGTAGCAGAATGTAGTCCAGAGAACAGAATGCGTTGTGTCGTAGTTTACAGCTTGGCTGCAATATTTGCACCTTTTGGTCCAACACATCCGACTTCAGCAAGCATTTCTTGAGTACCGGGTTAGCATTCCCTTATTGATCCCTTCTCCTTAGCCAGTCTACCCTGCTGCATCCTGTTATCCAGGATCACCGAGTGGAGGTGTAGAAGGGTCTTGGCAGCTATGGTTTGCTGGCCCTGACACTATCAGTCAGCTATGGTTTGCTGGCCCTGACACTATCAGTCAGCTATGGTTTGCTGGCCCTGACACTATCAGTCAGCTATGGTTTGCTGGCCCTGACACTATCAGTCAGCTATGGTTTGCTGGCCCTGACACTATCAGTCAGCTATGGTTTGCTGGCCCTGACGCTAGCAGTCAGCTATGGTTTGCTGGCCCTGACACTATCAGTCAGCTATGGTTTGCTGGCCCTGACACTATCAGTCAGCTTTGGTTTGCTGGCCCTGACACTATCAGTCAGCTATGGTTTGCTGGCCCTGACACTATCAGTCAGCTATGGTTTGCTGGCCCTGACACTATCAGTCAGCTATGGTTTGCTGGCCCTGACTCTAGCAGTCAGCTATGGTTTGCTGGCCCTGACACTATCAGTCAGCTATGGTTTGCTGGCCCTGACACTATCAGTCAGCTATGGTTTGCTGGCCCTGACACTATGTCAGCTATGGTTTGCTGGCCCTGACACTATCAGTCAGCTATGGTTTGCTGGCCCTGACACTATCAGTCAGCTGTGGTTTGCTGGCCCTGACACTATCAGTCAGCTATGGTTTGCTGGCCCTGACACTATCAGTCAGCTATGGTTTGCTGGCCCTGACACTATCAGTCAGCTATGGTTTGCTGGCCCTGACACTATCAGTCAGCTATGGGTCCCTGACCGCTGCAGCATCTTGATCCCTGTCTGTTGGTATAATGGGGCACTACTGAATATGTTTTCTGAATGTTGATTTATCTTTGCAATCTTTTGTTGTTACTTTGTTTACAAGTGGACTAGCCACTTGAGCTTCCTCCCTAAACTCTCAACTTATCTATGTTCTTTCTGCCAAGTTTTCTTCAATGTGTGTGGTCATTCTCTCTTTTAGTAATACTGCTATACACCTTGTTGTTTGTGTTTGTTCTTTTATTGTTGACACAGTTCTCAATGACCATCTAGTGAAGGCTAACATTTGTTGACAGTTCTCAATGACCATCTAGTGAAGGCTAACATTTGTTGACAGTTCTCAATGACTGTCTAGTGAAGGCTAACATTTGTTGACAGTTCTCAATGACCATCTAGTGAATGCTAACATTTGTTGACAGTTCTCAATGACCGTTTAGTGAAGGCTAACATTTGTTGACAGTTCTCAATGACCGTTTAGTGAAGGCTAATATTTGTTGACACAGTTCTCAATGACCATCCGTTGAAGGCTAACATTTGTTGACAGTTCTCAATGACCGTTTAGTGAAGGCTAACATTTGTTGACAGTTCTCAATGACCATCTAGTGAAGGCTAACATTTGTTGACAGTTCTCAATGACCGTTTAGTGAAGGCTAACATTTGTTGACAGTTCTCAATGACCGTTTAGTGAAGGCTAATATTTGTTGACACAGTTCTCAATGACCGTTTAGTGAAGGCTAATATTTGTTGACAGTTCTCAATGACCGTTTAGTGAAGGCTAATATTTGTTGACACAGTTCTCAATGACCATCCGTTGAAGGCTAACATTTGTTGACAGTTCTCAATGACTGTTTAGTGAAGGCTAACATTTGTTGACACAGTTCTCAATGACCATCCGTTGAAGGCTAACATTTGTTGACAGTTCTCAATGACCGTTTAGTGAAGGCTAACATTTGTTGACAGTTCTCAATGACCATCTAGTGAAGGCTAACATTTGTTGACAGTTCTCAATGACCATCTAGTGAAGGCTAACATTTGTTGACAGTTCTCAATGACTGTCTAGTGAAGGCTAACATTTGTTGACAGTTCTCAATGACCATCTAGTGAATGCTAACATTTGTTGACAGTTCTCAATGACTGTCTAGTGAAGGCTAACATTTGTTGACAGTTCTCAATGACCATCTAGTGAAGGCTAACATTTGTTGACAGTTCTCAATGACCGTTTAGTGAAGGCTAATATTTGTTGACACAGTTCTCAATGACCATCCGTTGAAGGCTAACATTTGTTGACAGTTCTCAATGACCGTTTAGTGAAGGCTAACATTTGTTGACAGTTCTCAATGACCGTTTAATGAAGGCTAACATTTGTTTACCAGTTCTCAATGACCGTCAATTAGAATGATCATAGTTAACACAACTGATGAATCAGCGATACGCAGATTGCAGGAGTTTGTTATCAGTGTGAGTCCACTAGGGGGAGGGTGTCTCGTGGGAAGGATGAGCAGTGAGTATCAGAATAGATGTTATTTTATCCTCCACCATTTGCTGAAAGAAGCTGAGTACCCATGGATCTGTCCTTAATGTTGTGATGTCAGTTCTGCTTACCATAACACAAGTCAAGTGTGCTCTGTTCAGCCGTGCTGCATATTAGGAAACTTGTTGGGGCCGAAGGTGCGGCACATTGAATGAGCTGGCAGCAGCCAGCTACTTATTGCTGGCTGCTTGTACCAGAGTCAGCGAGTCAGAGCTGACCAAGTGGTGGCCCAGTAAGCAAGCTGTGCTGGTGTGGTCTGGCTAAGAGACCAGCAATCCAGTGGGAAGCAGCCCTGGCACCAAAACAAGCTAGTTGATACCAAATGTGTTGGGCTGTAAGAAGGTTAATTGTTGTTGCAACTCATGTTGATTGTTGTTCAATTTTCAGTTCTGGTTGATGGAGTCGAGTGCAACGGCGTCAAGTTCTTTCAGCTCTCTTCCCAGTGGCAGACACATGTGAAACACTTCCCGGTGGCCATCTTTGGATCCCTGGACTTGTGAAAGTCTCCTTTACGTGTGATTGTTTACCTACAATTGTGTTCAATTCAGTTGACGGATGTTAACAGACGCGAAACTTCTTCCTGTCCTCATATTTTTATCAACTCTGTGGTCATTCATAGTAATCTTAGACAAAAGTAAAACCTGATATGATCAACTCTGTGGTCATTCATAGTAATCTTAGACAAAAGTAAAACCTGATATGATCATATCTGTGGTCATTCATAGTAATCTTAGACAAAAGTAAAACCTGATATGATCATATCTGTGGTCATTCATAGTAATCTTAGACAAAAGTAAAACCTGATATGATCATATCTGTGTGACAGATAGCACTTGCTCTATGACAGCAAGGGTAGACAACACTCCCACTTTGACATCTCTATCATCGACTGTCTTGGCTTTGATGTGTGTAAGTGAGAAGTTCAGATGAACTGCTTCACTCTCTGGAGCCGATATATTGGCTCAGACAAATAGCCGATAAGTAGACTTTTTGCTAGTTACACATGAATGGAATATATTTTTGATAAATGTGAAATGTGTTCCACAAGTAATATTTGAATACATTTGGGGGCTAAAAAAAAAATGATTTAAATAAATATACTAAACTGCCTTCAGTAAATGTTCACTTTATTCAAATGACTGCACCTAATTATTTGAAACGGTTAGAAAATCTTCCACAATATCTGCAGTGAAAAGTCACTGTAATATGCATTGTATTTTCTAGTTCCAGGAGACGTTTCTCGCCATCCCTTCCTCTCATAAATGTTTTCTTTTTGTTTCCTTTTCAGTTCAGACTGAGTGTAGGACCATCACTTTAGTTGTGGCCTCATTTAGGAAGCCTGCACCAAAGCATTCTGTGTGCTTTTGCTGTGTTAGTTTCTGTACACCAAGCTAGTTCCATGCACAATGCTTTGTAGTATAATTTTACAACATGCATGTAGGTGCAGTGGTCCTATACATTTCTTTCCTCTCCAATAGGGCATCCCTGGATCCACTCAAGGATAGATAGGGGAGTTTACATTATTTTCTGGAATTGTCTGTCTTGACATGTCTTCAGTAAATGTGCATATTGCAACAAATACTTCACCTAAATATGTGAAATTGGAAACAAATATCTTCCCCGATTGATTATCTGCATCACAAAGCCACTGTAATGTGCATTGTATCAATGTATAGAAGAATACATGATTTGATGAGTGGAAATGTTAAATGGTAACTAGTAAATTGCCACAGTATTCTTTCTACCTGTTGTACATATACACCCGTACATATCAATTGTCTTTATCGTCTTGTACTCAGTTTTCAGCTGTGAACAGTTTCATATGATATATGATACTTCAGTGATACTTTTCTGAAGGTAAATCAGCCTAAAGTGTAGGGTATTGTGCTGGGATTTTACGTTGCAAAAATAAATGCGCACATAAGCTATAAATATTGTTAAGGAAATGAGATATTGCGAGCACCTGAAGGTTATTTGTTAGCTTATGTGTGATACGTGGTTTCATTATCCCATGCATGGCTGTATCAGTTTACGTCTTCCTTTTCTGATGCTCTGGAAAATGAGAGAATCACTGTTTTCAAAAGGGGTGAACTTAATGATTTAAGAGCAGTACTCTGTCAACTATGCCAGCAGTTCGCACCAAAAAGAGTAGTGGTACAGTGGGTTCCATCCCACTGTAACATCCAAGGCAATGAGGAGGCAGACAGACTGGCACAAGAAGGTGCAAGACTACCACAACCAGATTATAGTGTGACCCACGAAGAGTCCAAAAGGCTTATTAGGGCCAGATGCATGGTCAAATGGGAAACAGAACATACTGGCTACACAAAAAATGATGCCTATTACCAGTTGAACAGAAGAGAGCAGGTTGTGGTCTTCAGACTCCGCACAGGCCACAACAGACTGAGGTACCACCTATTCAATAAACTGAAGATAGGGGGCACTGACGAATGCACTTGTGGTACAGGGAAAATCACTGCTGAACATCTGCTGTAAAACTGCCCGACATACGAGGACCAGAGAAAGCACATGTGGCCATCACCGGTGGTAACACTAGACAAGCTCTATGGCAGTGTCGACAGCCTCAGGATGACAGCTGCTTTCTTCGAACAAATACAGGTTAACATATGACAGTGTACGAAGAAGAAAAGGGGATATCTTGTCTCATTTAAGCCAGGCCACACTTTGTCCAATCTTGGTTATTGACAACTTGACCATTTTATTTAGCCAGGCCACACTTTGTCCAATCTTGGTTATTGACAACTTGACCATTTTATTTAGCCAGGCCACACTTTGTCCAATCTTGGTTATTGACAACTTGACCATTTTATTTAGCCAGGCCACACTTTGTCCAATCTTGGTTATTGACAACTTGACCATTTTATTTGAGTGTGATTGATTGCTGCTTCTTGATTTTGACACGTGTTCCTTAATATGATGCTGGAATCTGTGGTCTTGTAGTTTTCTTGATAGTGCCTACATTCTTGACTTAGCCATGTGAATGACTCTTAACCTTGTGTGTAGTTCTTGCGGCTTGCCAGTCTTAATGTGTCATGATGGTTCGAGTGTCAGCAACCTTGGCCTGTGAGTACTTATTAGGACTGGTTAAGTTCTGAGCCCCTGTAACGTGTTAAGTACCTTCTGACATGACCTGATATGGTTGCTCACCCCTAAATACAATGTTAGGTATGATAAAAGAAAATATTGAATATAGGAGCGAGGAAGTGATTGTCAAAGTATATAAGACATTAGTTAGACCTAGATTGGGGTACTGTGTACAGGTGTGGAGTCCTTATCATAGAGGGGATATAAACATGCTAGAAAGGATACAAAGAAGAGCGACAAAACTGATAGCAGGATTCCAGAATTACAGTTACGAGGAAAGACTTAAAACAAGGGCCAACAGTGTCTAGAAAAGAGAAGAATTCGAGGTGACAATACAGGTTTATAAGATAATCAAAAGAAAGGATAAATTAGACTATAACAAGTTTTTAAAAATACAACCACCTACAAGAACAAGAGAACATAGTTAGAAATTAACTAAAGAAAGGTCCAGATTAGATATTAGGAAATATTTTTTAAGGTAGAGAGTGGTGAATGCTTGGAATGCATTGTCACAAGAAATATTGGAGGCAGGATCAGATAATTCATTCAAGAAAATATTGGATGCACACTTATTTTTAGATCAAGTGGAGTAGTATAAACTGGTTGTATACAGACTCTGCAGAGCCTTCTAAACCAGTATAAAGAAGTCAACATATACTCATAGCCAACATGCATAGGAAAGAAAATGGTCAAGACAGTTGCATAGCAGATACTGCTGTCAGGGATGAAGTGTTCTGCGAGGTAAGTGTGGAGAATTCCCTTCTTTGCTGCCTTTCCTTTAACAGTAACTCAGTTACACACTTACAGCTGGGGAAAAAACAGAGTTATTTCAACCATAGATTGTTCTTTTTGGTTTATGTCAGTGCCTGCAAGTGAGAAATGTTTAAAACAACGAATCGTTACGGCATGTATTCTCTGTGTTAGGGTACATGTGGCGGTTTATAAAGCTGAGGAATAAAGGCAGTTGCTCTTGATGTTACCATGTAGTGCGTAGAGTAGGTTTTTTCATTTTTCCCTGTATATAAAAAAATGTAGACCCTATCTGGGTTTTGAACTTACATCATTTTGGTCAGGAGCTCGATATCCAAACTGCTCAGCCACTTTCTCCACATGAATAAGGTAAGAATTTTTTTTTTAAAAGCTGGTCAGGTTGCATGTAGCCTGGTACCTGTCTTCAGTACCTGTTCTACCTCCCTTCTCTGGCTGGGGGATATGACTGTCTTAACCTTATTTGCTGTCTCATCTTGCTTCTCGCTGAGGTTAAAACACAACAGCATCCAAAAAAGTATGTGAGATAGATGTGGGCAAGAGTATTTGAGACAAATAAGTCTTGCATTCCACATCACTGCCCCATTTGGAGCCAAAATCCAGAGAATTAGGCATAATTTATTTTTGAAATGTTCAATATGGCAAATGAGAATGAATGTGTGATAACTTGTGATACCCTTTCACTTTTATCAAGTGGTGGTGACATGTCGGTCAGTCATTATCTTGTGACGTGCTGTCGGTCAGTCATTATCTTGTGACGTGCTGTTGGGCACATCAAGTGGTGGTGACATGTCTGACAGTCATTATTGTATGACGTGCTGTTGGTCAGTCATTATCTTGTGACGTGCTGTTGGGCACATCAAGTGGTGGTGACATTTCTGGCAGTCATTATCTTGTGACGTGCTGTCGGTCAGTCATAATCTTGTGACGTACTGTCAGGAATATCAAGTGTTAGTGACATGTCTGACAGTCATTAACTTGAGACGTGTCTGGTAGTCATTAACATTAATCTTAACCAAGTCTGTTTTGCTTGTTCTTGCCAGACTGTTTTATGGTCTCTGATCTTTGGACACTTTTGTGTCTTGTCTTTCTATGTTTCTTGTTTGTGTAAATCTGACAGAGAAAGAAACGTGATTCAGAAAGGAAGGAGAAAGCGGAGTTGGTGTGAAAAAACATGCATGCAAAACAGATGGCCAAGAAAAACGGGACATTTTTGTTGTTTGCGTTCGTCTTATTTCTCTATTCCCCAAGGCGGGTGTGCGTTGCACTGTGGTTTTTATTTTGCGCCTGTCGGCCCAGTGCATCCGACTTCAGCATGACAGGGGAAATGACTTCATAGCAATGATAAAGTTTTGAATTAATAGGTAGATAGAAAGAGCAGGCTAGGGGGCACGTAGGATGTACTGGGTTAGGGGGGGGGGGGCACGTAGGATGTACTGGGTTAGGGGGGGTACATAGGATGTACTGGGTTGGGGGGGGGGGTGGTATATAGGATGTACTGGGTTAGGGGGGGGGTACATAGGATGTACTGGGTTAGGGGGGGTACATAGGATGTACTGGGTTAGGGGGGGGGGGTACATAGGATGTACTGGGTTAGATGGGGGGGTACATAGGATGTACTGGGTTAGGGGGGGTACATAGGATGTACTGGGTTAGGAGGTACATAGGATGTACTGAATTAGGGGGGGGGTGGTATATAGGATGTACTGGGTTAGGGGCGGGGGTACCAAGGATGTACTGGGTTAGGGGGGGGGTACATAAGATGTACTGGGTTAGGGGGGGTACATAGGATGTACTGGGTTAGGGGGTACATAGGATGTACTGAATTAGGGGGGGTGTGGTATGTAGGATGTACTGGGTTAGGGGCGGGGGTACCAAGGATGTACTGGGTTAGGGGGGGGGTACATAAGATGTACTGGGTTAGGGGGGGTACATAGGATGTACTGGGTTAGGGGGTACATAGGATGTACTGAATTAGGGGGGGTGTGGTATGTAGGATGTACTGGGTTAGGGGCGGGGGTACCAAGGATGTACTGGGTTAGGGGGGGTACATAGGATGTACTGGGTTAGGGGGGGTACATAGGATGTACTGGGTTAGGGGGTGCATAGGATGTACTGGGTTAGGGGGGGTACATAGGATGTACTGGGTTAGGGGGTACATAGGATGTACTGGGTTAGGGGGGTACATAGGATGTACTGGGTTAGGGGGGGGTACATATGATGTACTGGGTTAGGGGGTACATAGGATGTACTGGGTTGGGGGGGGGGTGGTATATAGGATGTACTGGGTTAGGGGGGGGGGTACATAGGATGTACTGGGTTAGGGGGGGGTACATAGGATGTACTGGGTTAGGGGGTACATAGGATGTACTGGGTTAGGGGGGGGGTACATAGGATGTACTGGGTTAGGGGGGGTACATAGGATGTACTGGGTTAGGGGGTACATAGGATGTACTGAATTAGGGGGGGTGTGGTATATAGGATGTACTGGGTTAGGGGCGGGGGTACCAAGGATGTACTGGGTTAGGGGGGGGGGGGGTACATAAGATGTACTGGGTTAGGGGGGGTACATATGATGTACTGGGTTAGGGGGTACATAGGATGTACTGGGTTATTTGGTACAATTGGACTTTTGGTGATAGAAAAGGAGTGGGGTGGGGGTTGAAGGGAGGAAAAGATGGATTCAGCAGACAGAGGAAGAACTAGGATTTGGTGCTCAATGTAAACAGTTTTTGGGTACTCTAGTGTAAACAATTTTGTGTGCTCAATGTAAACAGTTATAAGTGCTCCAGTGTGAACAGCTTTTGGGTGGTCCAGTGTGAACAGCTTTTGGGTGGTCCAGTGTGAACAGCTTTTGGGTGGTCCAGTGTGAACAGCTTTTGGGTGGTCCAGTGTGAACAGCTTTTGGGTGGTTCAGTGTAAAACAGCTTTTGGGTGGTCCAGTGTGAACAGCTTTTGGGTGGTCCAGTGTGAACAGCTTTTGGGTGGTTCAGTGTAAAACAGCTTTTGGGTGGTCCAGTGTGAACAACTTTTGGGTGATTCAGTGTAAAACAGCTTTTGGGTGGTTCAGTGTAAAACAGCTTTTGGGTAGTCCAGTGTGAACAGCTTTTGGGTGGTTCAGTGTAAAACAGCTTTTGGGTGGTCCTATGTGAACAACTTTTGGGTGGACCAGTGTGAACAGCTTTTGGGTGGTTCAGTGTGAAACAGCTTTTGGGGGGTCCTATGTGAACAACCTTTTGGTGGACTAGTGTGAACAGCTTTTGGGTGGTTCCGTGTAAAACAGCTTTTGGGTGGTTCAGTGTAAAACAGCTTTTGGGTGGTCCTGTGTGAACAACTTTTGTCTGGTCCAGTGTAAATGTTTTTGGGTGCTCTGTAAAGCTTTTGGGTGGCCCAGTGCAGAAGGTTTTGGGCGGTCCGGTGTGAAACAGTTTTTGTGTGGTCCAGTGTAAAACAGTTTTTGGGTGGTCCAGTGTAAAACAGTTTTTGGGTGGTCCAGTGTAAAACAGTTTTTGAGTGGTCCAGTGTAAAACAGTTTTTCCTTGTCATTGTTATCATGTTGATGTCAGCAGTTTTACTTTTGTTATCCAACTTATTGGGATGTACATAAATAGTCAAGAACTAAGTCATGTGTTAATATGTACACATAGCAGCTTTATATGTGTGTGTATGCATGCGCGCGCTGGCTGCTGCGTTTATGTATGTTCATGTAGACTATAATATTTATGTGTAGTGTCTGTACCATATTTTTGTCATGATGTTGTATACATCAAGATGGCCACATATTTGTGTCAATGGTATATGTTGTATAAATATGTGCATATGTAAACCACCATCTTTATATTCAACTGCAGTGGTAGCCTTGTGCTTCAGATGGTGCCCAAAAGGGAACAACAAGAGAAAGTCTATGGTTTCCTTTTTTTCATTCATGTGATTTGTCTGATCTATTTTCCTGTCAGCATTTCAATGTTGAGAGACAGAAGCAGATGGGATATAGGATAGACAGAATCAGGTGGGATACAGGAGAGATAGAAGCAGGTGGATACAGGAGAGATAGAAGCAGGTGTGATACAGGAGAGATAGAAGCAGGTGGGATACAGGAGAGATAGAAGCAGGTGGATACAGGAGAGATAGAAGCAGGTGAGATACAGGAGAGATAGAAGCAGATGGGATACAGGAGAGATAGAAGCAGGTGGATACAGGAGAGATAGAAGCAGGTGGGATACAGGAGAGATAGAAGCAGGTGGGATACAGGAGAGATAGAAGCAGGTGGGATACAGGAGAGATAGAAGCAGATGGGATACAGGAGAGATAGAAGCAGGTGGGATACAGGAGAGATAGAAGCAGGTGTGATACAGGAGAGATAGAAGCAGGTGGGATACAGGAGAGATAGAAGCAGGTGGATACAGGAGAGATAGAAGCAGGTGGGATACAGGAGAGATAGAAGCAGGTGGGATACAGGAGAGATAGAAGCAGGTGGGATACAGGAGAGATAGAAGCAGGTGTGATACAGGAGAGATAGAAGCAGGTGGGATACAGGAGAGATAGAAGCAGGTGGATACAGGAGAGATAGAAGCAGGTGGATACAGGAGAGATAGAAGCAGGTGGGATACAGGAGAGATAGAAGCAGATGGGATACAGGAGAGATAGAAGCAGGTGGGATACAGGAGAGATAGAAGCAGGTGTGATACAGGAGAGATAGAAGCAGGTGGGATACAGGAGAGATAGAAGCAGATGGGATACAGGAGAGATAGAAGCAGGTGGGATACAGGAGAGATAGAAGCAGATGGGATACAGGAGAGATAGAAGCAGGTGTGATACAGGAGAGATAGAAGCAGGTGGGATACAGGAGAGATAGAAGCAGGTGGGATACAGGAGAGATAGAAGCAGGTGGGATACAGGAGAGATAGAAGCAGGTGGGATACACGAGCAGTGGACTGCCGGGGTATTTGTATGTACATATCAAGTGTCATATTTATGTGTGTGTCTTTAATGTCATATTTTTATGTACATGGCATGTTTAAATGAAACACACCCCAGTGGATTTATTACAAACATATGAAAGAAAAATCAGCCGGTGTGGCATAATTAAAGAAAGCAATTTTTAAACAGTAAGCATGCAGCGGGGTTCGCTAAAAAAAGTCACCTTAGGCATTCAGACCCACATCTCACTGCTTGGGTAGAACGTTGATGCTGTCTGAGAAAAATTATGCAGCAGGTGCTTCAAACTCTATCCCATGGTGGTCGGTCATCATCCGTGGGATCCCATTGTCAACACACCTTTCATTACTTCAGTTTATTCCTAACCGCCATTTGAACTGTCTCAAGCTCCGACGACGGTGCACCCATATTACTGCATTAATATCTGCGATGACTTCTTCTGTCACAACAATATGCGCCTGATCTGGTCACGGAAGATCTTTCGTTAACTCACGTCATTCCCGAAACATCCGGGCCCAGTCGTCCACTGTTGTCTTTGACACACTTTTGTCACCATACACTGCCTGCATTCTGCAATGAATGCCGACTGGTCAACATCCTTCATCTTTTAGGAACTGAATCACCTCTTCCTGATCAACCCTGGATGGATTCCGTATCACACCCGCCATTTTCTCAACGGTCTGCAGCAGAACCAGTGAATGCGAGGATAACGTGCACACTTGTACATTAGCATGTGCTTATTTAGTCAGATGTGATGTCATCATGCTCCTTGTACGTATATGTCCACGTGGCCCAGACGGGCGGGTTTCATTTAAACATGTCACATATGTATTTGACTGTCATATGTATGTGAATGTCTTTGGTGTCAAATGTATGTGAATGTCTTTGGTGTCATATGTATGTGAATGTCTTAGGTGTCATATTTATGTGGATGTCTTTGGTGTCATATTTATGTGTGTGATGTCATATTTTTTTGTCATTTATGTGTGTGTGTGTGCCTTTGATGTCATATTTATGTGTGTGATGTTATTTATGTGTGTGATGTCATATTTATGTGTGTGATGTCATATTTATGTGTGTGATGTCATATTTATGTGTGTGAGGTCATACGTATGAGTGTGTGTGGTGTCTTTCAATGTCATATATTTATTTGTATGTATATCTTTGAATGTCATACATTTGCATGTATATCTTTCAATGTCATATATTTATTTGTATGTATATCTTTGAATGTCATAAATGTATGTTTAACTTTCAATGTCATATTTGTATATCTTTGAATGTCATACATTTGTATGTATATCTTTGAATGTCATACATTTGTATGTATATCTTTGAATGTCATATTTACATGTGTATATATAAATATATATATTACTTCACATGCTGGCAATAAAGTAGATCTATTTGTGAACCAACTCCAACAATTAATCAGGTAAGAATGTGTCTATGATCGGTCACCGTGGTATAAAAGATAAGAACATGCCTATTGTTGGTGCTGCTGTGGGGGATGAAGTGCTGCAGATGTCATTGTACTAGGCCTCAGCTGTTGTGAGCAGGGGTGTCCAGTTCCTTTCGTTGCTGTCATGTCTCTAGCTTTAATAGAATCCAGTACTCATGTACAGCAGGGTAGCTTTAAGCATGCCACCGCAAAGATATGATGATGGTCCATTTACTGTGACAGGCAAGCTTTCTAACCATTCCACCCTTAACACACACCCTATTAATTATGATAAAATGACAATATATATATTTATGACAAAATCATGACATTTATTAATTATGACAAAATCATGACATATTTATTAATTATGACTAAATTATTGCCAATTTATAGGAAATGGGAAATTTTATTTTTTTCTCAAAGCGATTCAACTCTCTCTCTGAGTTATTCACTCTTGATAAATGATCTCTGATAGCAGGTTACAGTGGCTCCTCTAATATCTAGGAGTGTATTGAAGAATATTTACCTTGGTACTACTAGCTGTACTGCAGTGCAAGGCTTCTCGTCTGTTTCACCATGACGAGGATGACGGCATCAATCCCCACCTTGTTGGTCAAGCTGCTGTAACACACTGTTTCCAGGAGTACAGTGTGGACATGAGCTGGGGTCTTGGTCAGTTTGTTTTACCTGACCATGATGCTAGCTGTCATAACTTAACATAATTAATAACAATCTGCAACAGAGCAGAATGGATTGAAGAGGGATGGCAACACGGTATACAAAAACACCTGATGAAGTCAGATGTGCCAGACTGAAAGATGCAAATATTGCATTCAAGCTGTAAGCTACGGCAGAATGCATTCCTTTCTCTGGACTACATTCTCCTACTTTGAGAACAAACGAAGAAGTAACAATCAATATTAATAATAATGTTTGCTTAGTCATCTGAGGCCCATTGCATTGATCGGCTACATCTCGGTCCCCCGCGGCTCGGCTACAGGTCTCGTCCAGAGCGAAGGTGAAGCCTGCTGTCTGCTGCATCCATACTTTGCGGGGGGTGGCCACTTCTGCACCTTCAGCCGGGTGGGGGAAATCTTTTGTCACTGAGGAACAATCTGAAGTATCTTGTAATCTAGGATTTCCTGGTCCAGCCGTGAGACATGACCCAACAAAAAAACTTGGCAGTGGGCCAATGTTTCCTAAATTGGGTGAAGGCCTGTTATAACAGAGACCTCCAAGTTGTGGATGCAGTCATGCCATCGATGTCCAGGATACCCCACTGGTTGCACATATGGAAGTTATCTAGTCTCGATATCAGTATTAATCAGTAATCAATATTAGCCAAACTTTTTATACTGACATTAGCAAGCATAAAAAAACCTTAAAATTGTTTACCATCTTGGTCTTCATGTCACCTTTTTCTCACATTTTATACAGTTTATTGTTCTTCCATCCATCCAACTCACTGCTAGTAATGATGATTTGCCTGTTGTGCTTCCAGTAGAGCTGGCCGCTTTACAGGAAGCCTGTATCCAAGCGTTTGAAGTGGCAGCTTCAGAAGTAGTGGTTTTACATGGTGAGGTTGCTAGTTCCATGCACAATCCTCTTTAATTGTCTTTTGTGACATGCTTGGAAGGTTATAGTGGTTCATTATTTTCACCCCAGGTATCACTCCAGTGATATTCAATCCAGGTATCACTCCAGTGGTGAAAAACAAACATCAGTTGATTATGTCTGATCGCAACGAATACCACGCATCTTTCATCCATCCGTGTTCTGTGACAGACATTAGTATCTCATCGAGTGTCCTGGTCGTGTGAAAAGATTATGTGTGCTAATGAATTCTATTAGATTGTCCCGGCTGTGAATGCACTGTTTTATAATATTGTCCCAGCTGTGAATTGCGCTAGTGAATTCTATTAGATTGTCCTAGCTGTGAATTGTGCTAATGAATTCTATAACATTGTCCTGGCTGTGAATTAGTGCTAATGAATTCTATTAGATTGTCCTGGCTGTGAATTAGTGCTAATGAATTCTATTAGATTGTCCCAGCTGTGAATGCACTAATGAATTCTAGTAGATTATCCCAGCTGTGAATGCACTGTGTTTTATTAGATTGTCCCAGCTGTGAGTGTATTAATGAATACTATAAAATTGTCCCAACTGTGAATGTGCTAATGAAGTTTATAAGATTGTCCCAGCTATTAATTGTGCTAATGAATTCTATAAGATTGCCCCAGCTGTGAATGCAGTTTTATGAGAATGTCCAAGCTGTGAATTGTGCTAATGAATTCTATAATATTGTCCCGACTGTGAATTTCTAAATGACATCTGATAGTCTTGGCTCTGATTTTAGTTAATGATAAAGCAGCCAGCCTCATACACAACCCTCTTTAGCTGTCTTTTGTGACATGTACAGAAGGTTACAGTGGCTCTATTCCTGTCTCCCCAGGTTGGACTAGAGCTGACAACAACAGTTTGTCAATAATGCAGTTTGTGACAAAATGAGCTGTCTCATTAGGCAATGTCATGTGTAGGCCCTCCCTGGAGTAATGCCATCACGTGTAGGCCCTCCTGAGGTAATGCCATCATGTGTAGGCCCTTCTGAGGTAATGAATCATGTGTATGCCCTCCAGAGGAGATGGCATATGTAGGCCCTCCCTGAAAAGATGTCATGTGTTGGCACTTCCTGAGGAGATGTCATGTGTAAGTCCTCTCTGAGATGTCATGTGTAGGTTTTCCTTGAGGAGATGTCATGTGTAGGTCCTCCCTAAGGAGATTTCATCTGTAGGCCCTCCCTAAGGAGATTTCATGTGTAGGCCCTCCCTGAGATAATGCCATCATGTGTAGGCCGTCCCTGTGGAGATGTCATGCTCAGGTCCTCCCTGTATGGGTACATTAGTTGTCCTCGTGAGTCAGTCATGGTTAGTACGTGTGTCAACCCATCCATGTCAATAATTTATATAAATGCTATT